>VXBO01012408.1:1091078-1167706 GCA_013400135.1 Rhinoptilus africanus
ACACGCCGCGCCGCCGCCAGAGGGCACCCGTGCGCCGGCGGCCCCGCCCGGCCCCGCCCCGGCGGCCCTGGAGCGGGGAGAGGCCGAGGGGGAGAGAAGGAAAGGAAAATGAAAAATGAAATGTAAAAAATATTTAATTAAAAAAAAGAAAGACAAAAGGAGAAAAAGGACAAAGAAAAAGAGAANGGACGGATTGGTCTCCTCTTTCCCAGCACCCACTAAGCTCGTATCTCCTTCTGCGCATTTTTGGGGAATAAGTGCAAAATTCTCAGTGTTGGATGGAAAGGGGGTTCCCCTCACACCCCCTCACACCCGCCCCTGCCAGCAGCCCCTGTGGAAAGTGGGGTCACACCTGCCCCAGGGCCCCAGGAGAGACAGGGAACCTTGGGACAGGGAGGTGGCACAGCGGCTGCCTTGTCACCCTCCACCCCAGGATGGCCGGGGCATTGCAGAGGGGGGAAATGCCTCTCAGGAAGCAAACAGTGGGGAGCCAAGTGATGGGGCAGGTGGTGGATGAAGGTAAAGGTGGTGGAAATAATCCTCTCCCAAACCACTGTGAAGAAAGTGTTTGAGAGAGCGAGGGCGAGCTCCAGGCGAGCTCACAAGGCGAGCTGCCCTGGGGAGGGCACATCTGGAGTGCTGGGTCCAGTGCTGGGCTCCCCGGGTCAAGAAGGACAGGGAACTGCTGGAGAGGGGACAGCAAAGGGCTACAGAGATGCTGAGGGGACTGGAACAGCTCTCTGATGGAGAAAGGCTGAGGGAATTGGGTCTCTTTAGTCTGGAAAAAAAACAGCTGAGGGGGGACCTTATCAATGCTTATAAATACTTAAAGGGTGGGTGTCAGGAGGATGGGGCCAGGCTCTTTTCACTGGTGCCCAGGGACAGGACAAGAGGAAACGGGCACAAACCTGAACATGGGAAGTTCCACCTAAACCTGAGGAGGAACTTCTTTCCCTCGAGGGTGGCAGAGCCCTGGCCCAGGCTGCCCAGGGAGGTGGTGGAGTCTCCGTCTCTGGAGACATCCCAAACCTGCCTGGAGGCGTTCCTGTGCCCCCTGCTCTGGGTGACCCTGCTCTGGCAGGGGGTGGGACTGGGGGATCTCCAGAGGGCCCTGCCAACCCTGTGATTCTATGATACAGCTGCCTCTCCATCACATGCGGTCTATAAATCAGGAGGTATTTTCTTCCAGAAGGTATGTAGTACATCCATGTTACGCCCAGGGAGCACTTGCTGGCTGATACCCTCCAGCCTGTGTTCTGAAGGATGGTCTTAAACCCTTGGACCATGTAATCTCAGTTCACATGCTCTGAGGGCAAAAATGATGCCCTGTATGTTGAAAGATATATTCAGGCCACACGTAACCTGCCTGCCCTTGGCAGAACTTTTGCCTGCAGGAACAACTCCAGCATCCCCACACCTGGCGGAGCAAACGCTGCACAGTCAGGAAGTGCATCCTCTTCGCAGCTCCTGACTCAGTTTCCAGGTAACGTGTCTCGTGAATGAGCCATTTCACCAGCCATGCTTGCCCAAGTGCCACACGCGGGGGGATCCTGCACACACAGCTGGGTGCTTCTTCACCCACGTGGGCACCCGCCCTGTCCTGCTGATGGTCTTGAGGGTTCAGCCTTCCTCCTCCGGCATGGGATGTGGCGGTGGTGCCAGGAGGAAGACAGTCCCCTCTCATGCACCAGTGACTGACCATGCAGCACCCTCCTGTCCCATCATCCCCGCTCCAGCTGCATTTCTGGTACTCAGGATGCTGGAATTAAACACCTCCGAAGAGCTGTGTCAGTATGAGGGGTACCCACAGCTGCAGTGAGCTGCAGAGAAAATACAGCTAATGGTCTGGCAATGCCATCCAGCTCCTGCCTCGCAGTCCACAGGGATGAACCTGAGCATCTATTTTTTTTCCAGCTCCCTTCTGGTATTATTTTTCTGCAATCATGTCACACAAAGTAAAACTTAGATGAGAAGCACAATGGCAAGAGCATCAGCCATGCAGGAGGAGAGAAATCCCTACACGATCCTACCTGAAGCTGCTTCTGGACAGCAGGATTGAGCATCTTGGCTTTGGGAGATGAGGTGGCACGGGGGTGGCAGGACGGTTTGATGGAGGTCAAGTCATCTGCCTGTGCAGAGCGCTGGGGACACCGGCTGCTCTGTGCTTGGCGCTGGCAGAGACCAGTCCAAAAACTTGCCACCAGCATCTGGCTGCTTCCACGTAGCTCTGTCAGGCATGGGCAGGCACAGCATCCTGCAGGGAGAGGCGAATCCACACCTCCAGCATCTCCCTCTTGCCTAGGAACCTAAGGGATGCTCCTCAACATGGTGGTTTCAGAGTGCGAGTAGGTGTTGAGCATTAGGCGAGCTCCAACCGGCATCTCTACCTGCAGTGAGGACGAAAAGATCACCAGGAAGAAAAGGCAAAAATTCTGTGTGATGTCTTTTCTCAAAAATGAAAAAGAAAAACATGGCAGGGGGGTTGGAACTAGATGATCTTTAAGGTCCCTTCCAACTCTAACCATTCCATGATTCTATAATTCTATATCACTTTTCATGCTAAGAGAAGACAGCAAGGTTTTTTCCCATATTTTCCTAACTTCTTCAAACACAAGTGTCGCCTGCACCTCCTGGGAGGGCTTTTATTTAGGTGGCTGCCAGACAAGTGAATTTATGGCCTTTGCAGATGTCAGAGAAGGAAAAACCTGATTGTCTGACACAGGTTTGGTCAACTTTAAGATATATGAACTCCTCTCACTTGCTACCCGTGAGATCAGATTCCTGGGGAAAGGCTGCTTGGTCTCCAAGCACCAAGGGAGGTGGGACTAGTTGGACACCAAAGTCAAAAAGCAGGACAATTCATCATCCTGGGCCTGGGTGATGGGTGCTGTTTGCGGGGACAGTGTGAAGGCAGTGCCACCCATGTCACCCGCAGCAGGACAGGGTGGCTCTGGGAGGTCCCTGCAGCCCCCTCCCCTGTGCTCCAGGGCTCTCCGTAGGACTCCCAGCCCAGGAAGGAACCAGCCAGATGCTGCAAACCCCCGCTTTTCTAAGAAGTGGATTTTTTTCCCCAAAGAGGGAGTGTGATGACTGCTGGGTCTCTGCAACCCCATTTTCTTGTTTGGCTTTGAAACACTAAACCCAGGTCAGGGCATTAAACCACCCCTCGTGTAGGCGTTCCCAGGCAGGTATTTTCTCGTTGCTGGGCTGCTGATGGAGACAGCAGGTTTCCCCCTCCCCGCTCTCCTCCCACCTCCCCAGTCTTTGATCCCAGCAGCTCTGGAAACTAAGCTTTGAAAACACAGCGATTTCACAGACGTGTTGATTAGAAAATTAAATTCCAAGAAGCAAATGACAACCCGGCTGCACCGCTTGGCTCCGCGAGGCTGGAGCTCCCCACCAGGAAATGTATTCTCATATTTTTTTGACACATCCAGGGTGTTGTATTATTAATAAAAAATGCAGACAGAACTTCTTAAGAGAAAATGACATCCAAAGAAACCGCTTTTTTTTTTTTTCAGTTTTTCCTGTGAATCTGTCATCTTGCTTGAAGACCGCTCGTTCTTTTCTCTGTTTGCAGAGCAAAAATGAGGTGTACACTCACCCCAGAGCAGGGACAGTCTCCTGGGCACAAAGAAAGATCCTACGGATTTGTCTCCCTTACCAGGCTGTTAATAAAGGTTTCCAGTTCCATAGAAAAATAAAAGGATTTAATGGAGGCTGGAAAGAGGGCTGGGGACTGTCATGGGTAATTCTACAGAAAAATGACTCCAGCCTTGCAGTCCTGGGAGGACTGGATGCATCTAGTCCATCCAGCTGGGATTGAGATAAGGAGTTAAGATGGTAGATGNGATGGGGAGAGGACTAGCTGATGTGGTGGCCTCCACAGCAGCCATGATGCCATACAGTGATTCCACGTAAGTCTTTCTTATTTGAACACCTCAAAATCCAGCTCTGAGAAATAATCTTTTTCCCCTTCCCATCTGTATTAATAATACTGTGCTTTTTCGAGTGCTCCTGACGCTATTCTGAGTGTATCTGCCCAGGGTGAGAGGGTCTTTGGGGGCTGATCCTTCTCATTTTTGCTCCTGGGAAAGCAGGGATTGCCCTCAGCAGGGGATAAGCTCAGGCAGCTTTGCACTCCAAGTCTAGGACAAGTGGGATGCGGGGCCCACCTTGGATATTCAGAAATATCCAAGCAGACAGGATCTGACCTCCAAACGCTGAACAGAGGTGGACAGTAGACCTGTAGATCATCTTCACCACCAGCACAGAAAGAGTAAAAATATTTCTCTCTCAATGGCTTGCCTCCCTTCCCTTGGTGCCGCTTAAAAATCACTCCAAAAATTAAAACCAGGGATCAGCCCTTACATATGTAGCTTGTTCTGCTCAAGACGCCCCATTGGGAAGGGAGGTTTTCTGGTGAAGTGCAGGAAACCCATTCTGTGCTCCCCAGCATTCATGCTGCGGCAAGCTCCCTCCCTCCCACGAGCGGTGGCATCCCCAAAATGCCAGAGACCCATTCTCCCTGTGGCAATGCAGGGAATTCTTGTGGGGAATGCAGGCAGATGTGGGACCGGAGGTGAGGATGCAAAGTGGGCAGGGGGTGGGAGATGGCTGAGCAGCCCCAAACCTTACTGCCAGCCCCAGAGGCATGAGGCTGCCCTGCTCCCCCCAGCTGGCTGCTCTCACCCATCCCCATCCCCTTCCCCTTCTCCTTCCCCATCCCCATCCCTGCAAAGAGCAGCTTGCAGGTGACATCTTTGACACCTCCATCTCTGCTACATCTTGGCTTTTCATCTCTGGCAGCTAATAGCAGAGCGCTGGGGGAAGGGACCATATGCCAAAGCAGCCAGTCTAAGGCGCCTTCTTACTTATAACATGACGTGCCCTCCTAACAAGAGAAAGGTTTTGATATATGGTCACAGCAATGACCAGAATATTTCCCCTCTTGCCAGGCTGTAGGTGATGCTTTTGCCTCTGTGCTGGGTGGCTCTGCAACGGGACAGGGGACAAAGCCGCCTCTGTTTGGAGTGATACCACAGAAAAAGCACAAGCTGGTGGCAGCCAGGAGCACATGCTTCTGCCAAAAGTCCAGTGACAGGAGTAAGCGGGGCGAGCAGCTGCTACGCGGTGCGACAACGCTGGAACAAAGGCAGTGAATTAATCTGCACAAAGAGCCACCTTCCTTCCTGCCGCTGCCTGCAGGGTGTTTGCTGCAAGTAAGAGCTGAATCAGGACAGCCCAGGGTAATCAGGGGGTATGGAGCGCACAGGCTCAGCTCAGCTGCAGGGAATCTCACTCCTCTCCTTCCAAGGAACACTGTAGCTCGGAGGAGCTCTGGTGCTGTCCTAATTAACGATGCATCCTGTTAAGGGGTGATCCTACACACTGAATGCAGGTGTCAGACAGTGGCACCGAGGTGGCAGATTTACCCTTTGGAGGGGAGGTGGTGTCCTGGCATCCTGACCCTCTTCCAGAGGAGGGGAGGAGCCCAAGGGCTCCTGAGAAGCCGAGCTGCCAGGTGATGCTGCCGTCCTCTCCAGGTCCTGTCTGCCCCCCACCTCTCCCTCCAGGAGCTAGAGTGCATCCTACCCCAGCCGTGATTTCCAACGTAGCTGGTGTCCAGGGCCTGGCTGTGGGGAGGCGGCAGTGACAGGAGATTGTGCCCGTGGGGTCTTGGGAGGCCGTGCAGAGCACTGATGGATGCTCTGTCATGGGGCGACCCATGGGGGCTGGCCCATGAGCATCCACACCAGGGCCCAAACTCTCTCCCTGCCTTTTGCTAGCCAGCCTGACAGACAGCCCAGTATCTCGGAAAGGTGGACTGGCGGCCCTGTCGATCTTCTCAGTGCATGGGAAAACATTGCTGCTACGTCTTTTTTTTTTTCTGAAATACGTGGGAGTGCGAAATATGCAGGTCTGCTTCTCTGGAGCTCTGAGCATCGCGACGATGTCGCTGGGGCGCGCAGCAGCTGGAAGGTGCTGCTGGCAGGAGCTGGGGACCAGCCTACGGAGGGGAGCAGTAGGGTCACCAGGATAGCTTTCCAGCTGAGGGGTTCCAGATCTGCTTCTGCTCTTTTCCTCCTGGGCGAAATGGAGAATAAAACTCAAGAGTCAGCTGAATCACTAGTGGGTGTAAAGCCAGGGACATCTGAAACAGACCTACTCGCTTGCACGCGGGGAAATTAACTCCAAGTAAGATTCTCAGAGGAGGATGAACCAATGAGGCACCCAGATCTCCTGAGATTTTGATGGGAGTTGCTCCCATTTCATAACTTCTACTGCTTTTTATGTTTGAGACGCCTGGAACCCCCATCGACAGCGGATGCTCTCACCTGTGCATGCCTGGAGCGCTCTGGGGATGGAGACCCACCAGATCAGCTATTACAGAGGGTTTTCTGGGGCCTGTCCCCTTCCCTACCCCCGCTGCCACTACCCAATTCACTCGCGAGAAACACGGGCACGCACATGTTTCAGTATGTGTCTCCTTTTTAATGCATTTATTTTTAGCTTGTTTTTGTGTCCGGTAGAGGATTCCACAGGAAATCCTGCAGCCATGGGATCATGAAAAGCTCAGGTTCCCGATTGTGTTACATACGTTAACAGAGATGTGATCCATATGGGGTTTTTTAAAAAGCAGCTATAAATACTTTCTCCAGCTGCACCAATATCCCCTCGTCCCTCTTCCCTCCATGGCACCTGTTGACACTCGTGTGCACGGAGTCCGCTTGGGCTGTCAAAATTTGCACAGTCCCAAAGGGCCAGCTCCGCCGCTGGGTTTGCCTGGCCCAGCAGGCAGCTCCCGGGGGGAAGAGACCCAGGAACTGGCCCCAGGTGATGTGGTAGCACCTTGCCATCTGAGCCCCAGGGCAGCCCCCGTCTCCTGGCCAGGCAGTACCACCACTGCGCCGAGGTTCTCAGTTCTCAGCCCCACTTCCCTCTTAAGCTCGGGCTGGCCCAGGAGGCTGGGGGGCTTGGGGCTGGGGTGTGCACATGGGTTTTGTTTTGTGGCCACGGGGTGCTCTGCCAAGTGCATCATTTCCCTCCAGCTGTGGAAGCAGCTGGCTTTTTTGCAGGATCCCTCCAAGTTCGCCATAATGAGTAATGCCTGCAGGGCTGGCCTGTGTGGAATATGGAGATATGTGGACTAGGCAGTGCGGGTTCATGGCGTCCAAGCATGGGGGAGACGTTTAGGTTCTTTTGCCTAGAAGAAGAGGGACTTTTTGCCCATAAGAGACTGCTCTCAGGCTCCTCGCCAGCTCTGAGCATCATGAGGAGAAGGTGCTGTACAGGGTGCCCAGCCTGAGCTAGCACATGCCAGGAGGAAGCATCCGCTGGGAATCTGTCCCATCTGTTATGTGATTCGTGAAGCCTCCAAGCTCAATCCCGAAACCCTCTTCCATGTAGAGAAAAGCCCAGTGAGGTGAGAGGGAGCTGTCTGGAAGCCGGTCCCCGCTTCCCTGTAAAGATGCCAGCACCGTGCTGGCATCCGTGGTGGACACTGCTCAGCAAAGTCCAGCTCCGAGCTGTGCCCCTGCTTTTCCCAGCCCCATGTGTTGTCATTCCTGGCTGCTGGTGAGTCAGTCCCTGGCCGTGCTGGCTGCCTCCACGGCAGCTCTCCTCTGCTGCTCTGCAGAAAGCCTCAGCCATCTGGGGGAGCCCACAATATAGCAGTTGCAGACGGTGTTCCCCTTCCATGCTGGGATGGAGCCAAGACTTTCTTAAAGGTTTGTTTATGCAGAAATTATCCAATTCATAAGGAGAGAGTCCCTCATTCGCCACTTTCTCCTCTACACAAGGAGGGCACTGTCCTGCTCTCTCATCCCTTTCCCTCCCTGCTGGGTGACCCATTCCCATCCACCAATACAACTCAGCCTCAGCAGGAGCAGGACTTGGACCCACTCCCTGGGAGAGCTGGAATCATGGTGCAAATGGTTAAATTCCTGCTGGTGGAGAAGTGTGACCAGGCCAGCAAGAGCTGTTCAGACATCTTGCCTCTCCTTAGCCCACTGGCTCAAGGTCAGGCTGCTGGTGGGAGCTGGCAAGTGTGGGATGGAGCTTGAGGTCCTGGTGGTCTGGGTGAATGCCATAAGCCTTCACACTCCTCTGGCCCTGGGCTTGCTTGGAGAGTCTGTTCTGGAGACAGGAGAGCTGCCTGATGAAAGTTTAGCTGAACCTGAACCACAAAACATCTTGGCTTTCATAAATGAGCATTTGCTGGTGAAAGCCGCACCATGCAACTCAGGGCCTGATGCGGGAACTGGAACACGCATTCAGTTCAAAGTTGACGCAAGGGGAAATTTACCCCATCACTTGGAAACTCTTCTAACTCTCATCTACGGTCTCTTAAACTGCACCTCTGAGTGTGCCACGCTGCCAGGCTAGCAGCTGGGCTCCTCACACCCCTCTTTGCCGGTGAGCAGGATTGACCACGAGTCAACCGAAGCCCTTCTCCCAGGTAGATTCAGCTGAGATCCTGACTTGGGTCCTGTACGAGAGGTTTCAGACACGTGTCGTCAGCCACGGGTCAGGCGTGTGGCCCCACTGCTTCCACACCCTGGTAACCTCGTCTGCTTGTGGAGATGGAAGGGCAGGAATCCTAGGAAAGTCTTGTGATACCAGCATGGAGAAGACCACAGAGGGAAAAGCGGGATTATGCAGGCTCGGCTGATAGAGGAGAAGGCAAAGCCCTGCATCAGGAGGATGGTGGGCTTGGAGGTAAATTCAGTCTGTTTATGGAGAATTCAGATTCAGACCCAAACCACCACAGTGAAGCCCACCCTGGAGGAGGTGTTGTCACACACCACGGGACACAGCATGAGTGCTGCCCTGGTCCTCCAACTGCCCAAGACCTCCTGGATCTGCAGAAGGTCTTGGCAGAGGGATGGAATGTACGGAGCCGGGGGGAAGGAACAGCAGTATTTGCTTTCTTCTGCCTTGCTCCTCCCAGGCTGTCGCTTTTGTCAGGGCTCCTGACAGCCCTTTCAGCTGAAGTGCACTCCAAAAATGTGTGCTGGGTTTATATAAGACTCCGGTACCTTTGGTGACTCACACGCCTTGTCCTAGCACGCCATTCCCCACAGACGTTGTGTAACCTCACCGGGAAAGCATGCCGGCCCTGTTCATGGGGAGCCGCTGCGGGGATGGGGAGCCACAGCCCCGGGGGTCTCCCCTCCCAGGGAACAGCAAGTGCGCTGAAGGACCATCCCATCCCTCCTGCATAGGGAGAGGCAGGAGTCCTGTCACAGGGCTGCTCCTGCAACAGGGAGACTGCAGGGGAAATGAAAAATGTGAGATTCATCGGACTGGAAAATTTGTGGTTGCCATCCAAACCTGTGGTTTTGCTTATTGTGTCCTTGTAGTGAAAGGTCTACTAGTGCTTGCAAGGGCTTACTAGGGCTCGCCGGTAGGAGGGCAGGAAAGGGGATATCTTCTTCCCTCTGCCAGGAAGCCTTCCTCCCACAGTGAAGGAGCCTGAATTTTCTCTTGTTTAAGCAGGGAAACATCAGGATGGACTTTGCTGCGAGCAGTGGAGATACCGGCTGTCTCTCTGGCACAAAAGGAGGATCGGGCCTTTGAGGAGCTCCTGGAGCTGGTAGCAGAGGCGCAGGCAGGGCAAGAGGCACTCTGCTTTTCAGCGGCGAGGGGTGCAGGCACCCACAGGCAGCAGCATTGGGAGCGGGGACAATATTCCCAGCAGTGGGGTGGGAAGAGAGCAGCCCGAGGATGTCAGGATAGATATGCCCACAGGGGCAAAAGGCATGTGGCTCTTTCTGGGTGAGAGAGGCTGCAAAGGGGAGTTTGTGTGCCTGTGTGCTGGGGACAGAGTCTGCCCTGGCCTCCTCTACCAGATTTTGCCATCTCCTGGGGCAGCATCTCCGGCAGCACAGAGCACGGCAGGGGCCAGCGGAGCGGAGGGGACCTCACGCCAGCCTCACCTTCCCTCCTTATTCACAGTTTGCAGCCTCTGGCAGGACACAAGCTGCACCTGGGCAGCTGTACCTCGACATCTCACGTTGCTGTGGTTTGGTTTGTTTTTTTCACCTTGCCCATATTCTGTGTTTCAATGTGTGTGCCACAAATTGAGCTCACACACCTCAGCCCCCCAGGGCAGCAGAGGCACTGTAGACATGGGTATGTTGGAGGAAGACTGAGCGCTGGCAAGTCAGCAGCAAACGTCTGCTCCTCTGAACTAAACCCGCTGAGGAGGTTTGGACCTCGTCCTGCCTTGCCTTAGTGTCTCTCGAAGAAATCAGAGGCACCGAACAGCACACTCCAGGTTCGGGTGCTGCCTTGTGACTTCAGGGCCAGCTCATCAGCTGGGACAAGTCAGGGTAGCTGCACACAAGGCAGTCCAGATGAGCAGGTATTTTCCTTACATCTTGCCAGTCCTTGATTTCTGTCCAGGACTCCACACCTACCCCAGCCTACCTTCCGGTGCAAGAGTGCTGGGCTTGAATCATCCAAAGGATTCGCAGCCTGGCTCATTAGCTGAACGGAAAAATAAAGTTAATGAAACTCTTGTTCAGCCAAGGATCTGGTTCCCAATGTTTAGTAGCTCTGCAATGGAGTGATAACATATTGGGGCTGACTTTCGGCTTCATGACTCCAGTTTTAGACTAGTGTAAAATCACAGTAACGCAGGCATCAGACTCATTATTTGTGATACCGTTATAAATTATACAATTTTGCCCCCTCAGTCCATAGCTAGAAATCACCACTTCCCACATGCGGCATATGCAATGCTTTATTTTTTAAAAATAACTTCCATCTTTCTAAAGAGTAAAGGCAGAGCAAAAAGATGAATTAATGTGACCTATTATTAAGTTATGAAATGCTTACAAGCCCACAAAACCACGCAAGCATTCAGCTTCCACGGGAAAGAGGGCAACTGAAGTGAATTTCAGAGCCAGAACCTTGCCTGGTGGAAAGCAGAAGACATTGTCTTCAGCAGAAGTGTCTGTTCCCAACTGCAGATCCAGTTCCCAGAAATGGCTCACCATGAAGCCCCGGTGACGCTGAGAGATGCTCATGAGAAGCAAGCCAATTATTTTCCCAGATTAATAAGGCAGGAGGATCCACAAGTTGCGTTCTAATGGCTGCAACCACACGGCCACCCCGAACGAAGTCTGCAGGAACATGCCCTGCCTTTGCCAGCCATCCTCGTGGGCTGCTTGGGCACAGGACGTCTCCTCCAACCGGCAGCGCTGCCAGATGTCAACACCGCCCGGTGTTTCTTACCGTAAAACCTGTTTCAGTCTCTTACATTTTCCCAGGCCCTACCCACCCAGGCTGGCCCTGGCCATGTCACCTGGCCCCTGTGCCAGGAGGTCTCAGTCAAGGTAGTTTAGCAAGGATGAGGGATGGGGGAGTGACACGTTTTGTCTTCAACCTTTTGGGAAAGCTCCAGGACGAAGAGGTAAAGGGAAGAGATGTGGGTATCCTGGGGACAGAGGGGGAAAATCTGAGATTGAAGTGGGATGGGCAAGAAGAGGGAAGTTGGGGTAAGGAGCTGGGGGAGAGGAGGAGCTGGACCTCAGAGGACAGGGGACAGACGGAGGAAAGAGGAGCCCCTCCTCCCCATTAGGATGTGTCCCCTGCAATGCCTGGGATGAACAAAACATTCCCATCTGCATTTCCCCTCTGTCATCGGCTGAAACCTTCTGGTCCTATGTCGCATGTCAGTTGACACATTGTGCACGACAGCCTTCTCCTGTGACAAATGCTTCGTTAGCTCCTGTCACGCTTCTGCCTGGTGGCCTTGGACCTCTGGCTCTGCTGTCACCAGCGCATGCTGGGCCATCCTGGGGATCTCCAGCTTGCTTCTTGCGACCCGGGAATGCCCATGCAGAGGCAAACACTTGTGGAAGCGACCTTCAGAAATCCGGGGCTGGGCAGCCAGCCGCTCCAGAGTTTGGAGACGCCGAGGGAAGGCTGCCCCTGCATGGTTCTCATTTCACTGTTTCCTCAAGGCTCCCCACCCAGGCTCATCTCCGCATACAAAATGGATGGTTCCCACCAGCAGAACAATGGCTAAGCAACAATCCTGCTCGGAGAGGCACCTGCAGCAGCTCTGTGCGAGCCCTAGAGCAGTTTAACTGATGAGCTTAGGGGAAATTAGCCCACTCCATTGCGCTAATGCATTCATATTGCTCCTGGGAGAGGTATGCGCTTGCAGTCCCCGTTGAAGTCAGCTTTACAGGCTGCAGTCCCCTGGGGAGACACCTTCTCCCCCTTCTCCGCAGCCTTGCTGCCTCTGGCAGCAAAGCAAAGGGGATTCCTTCTCCCACACACAGGTCCGTGCCCTCAGAGCAGGTCCTGTACGTGGGGGGCTCTGGAAAGACAGCGTGTGGTCCTGCAATTAAAGCCTGGATCCTAATGGGCAAGTACAGCGAGGCCACATGCCGTCTGATTTACTTTGTAGCTTGAATAGCGTTTCTTTAATGTAGGTGGGTTGGGTTTTTGGTTGCTTTGTGTGTGTGTGTGTGAGAGAAACATATATAGGACTTCATCTTTTATGCATTTTCTTGTGCCTTCCAGACCCAGAGCTCCTCTCCATCATTTGACACCGTTCCTTGTTTTGAAAGACGCACTTAGTAGAAAAAAATATAAGGGTGTTTTCGTTGCAGTGCATCATATTCACATACATAAAATATTAAAAGCAATACAGCTGAACCCAAAAACAATGCGGTACTTTAGAAAATAGTATTAGTCTTTCCCTTAGGTGTTAGAGAATGTGATAAATCCCACTCTGTTATACATTACAGCCCCCATGGATTCCCAAGGGGAGCGTGCGTCACACTTACAGATACCGGGAGGGTCTGTTATGCAGGGAGCAGAAGGTGGTTTACTGTTATGTGTATGCACACGCACAGGGATATAAATATATGTATGTGTGTATATAGATGCTTACATAGCATTTGTCAGCTCCAACAGGGTGGATTGGCTGTGTCTGCCCCACGTCACTATCTGCCAAGGACAGAGTGCATTTCCCAAGCCCTTTCCCAATCTGTGCTGGGTCTTCCCAGAGAGACATCCTGAGGCACAATGCCATGGAGGGGGCCAACAGGACATGGCAGTGGATGGCAAACATGGAGCAAACATAGCCCTGTGGAAACAACTGTTTTCCTCTAACGGGCAGCCCCACTAAAGACCTTTAATGTCCTCCAAACATCTCCACTCAACTCATTGCAGTCTGACTGGTCCCAGGTGAGTGCAGGCTTGGTCTCAGGTGGCTGCAGGTGATGCCTCAAACCTTCAGCAGTGTCCCCTGGTGACAAATGCCCTAGCAGGTCATGTACCTCATTTAAGGAGGCAGAATGATTTTCCTTCTCTTCAAGGGTGTCCTAAAGGTTCACTCCTGCAACAACCAACTGCAATATTCACTGAAGATGGTTGTTATTAGGGAACAAGAATTCAAACCCCGCGCAGGACCTAACGTGGCCCTTCATTTCGCTCCACCTTATGAGAGGAGTTTTTGAGGATTTACTCAAAAGGAATATTCTCCCAGGGTTAGTGCATGCATGTTTTTCCAGCTGCTAGCTTTTTCCCCATCCTTCAGATCCGTGTGCCTTTCCAGTCTGTCAGATCTTCCTTCAAGTCCTGCATGTGTGTTCCCTTCCTCTTCTCTCCCCAGAAGCCTCACACAGCCCACTCAGCCCCCATACCTCCGACACCGTCCTTCCCTTCCCCTCCTGGGGCAAGGCAGGAGGAAACAGCACTGCTCCCATCTCCCTGCTTACCAGGCTTCAAACCATTGCATCTGCCAATGTAGATAGCCAAAAATGCTTTCAGCAAGAGCTGTTTGAAAAACAGGAGCAAGCATTTACCGAATCTTTAAAAATCTGCAAAGTCCTCCCCGTTCTGCTGGCTTCCAGAGGGAGGAATCTTTCCTTTGCTCAACCAGTCTTAGAAAAGGTTTATATTAAAAACTAATTGTTGGCTCTTTTTCATGGGTGTTTTGGTTCTCTCTTCCTTTTTTCCATTTTGCTACTAAAAAAAAAGGGTAAGTACAAAAGGTTTCTAAAGCATTCCAAGTCATACCCCTGCATTTCTCTCCAGCATTATCTTGCTTCTCAAAATCAGCTTGAAAAATCTGCAGTTATTGTGAAGTTTTTAAAACAAATTAAAAAGGCTGACTCCCCAAAGTTCAGGTGGCTCACGCTTCAGTAGCCACAAAAGAAAGTAAAACCAGAACCAAAAGAAAACACGAAAACCCTTTTATGGGCAGAAAATGTTAATGGGAGAAACGTTAAAGGTGTTAATAGTACCAACGCCATATTCAGCATCTCCTATAAACGTGGAAGGGAATGTTACTGTTGGCAACCCTAGGCAATGACGGGAAGAATTTATTAGCTCAACGGGATCCTACATTTGCAAGGGTACATCCTGCCAGCAAGACTTATCGTTCCGTTGCCAGGCGGGCAAAGAGGCCAGGGAGAAGGTAGGTGGCAAAGTGGGGATTCAGCGAGGGCAGGGGAGGGGTGCAGAGCCCCCTGAAAGCAGCACTCCCCAGGCAAGAGGGTTCCTGGGGCTCCCCGCCTGCCCTGCTCCCAGCAGCTCGTGACTGCAGCCACCTCAATGGTATTTTTATGAATGGTGAAAGGAGCCTTCGGTCCAACGGGAGAAGTAATAGGCTAAAAAAAGGGCAAAAGGGAAGAAAAGCGATGAATGGTAATTAATACAGTTGGAGTTAGATGTTTGTCTGGAAATCGTGTGATGCTGTATAACGTGTGAAAAGAAAAGGGACGCAAGCTGTTCAAGGGGAAACTTCATGATGCACAGAGAAAACTCTTCATCGGTATGCCACAGGCTCAGTTTTCTCCACGGAGAATACCTGCAGCACGCACAAACTCTGCTGACAAAAGGGACTATTCTTTTATTAGGTTTATATAGTGCTGCACACTTCAAGCAAGTCATACAGAGGTATGCGATTACTACCGAGGGCAGACCTCATCCCAACACGATTATTGTCACTGGTGACAAAAAGGCTAAGCTGTGACTGGCATTCTCAGACAGGAAGAAGCAGAGCCGGTGCCCTGACTATTTTGGGATGAAGATGTCCTGTTCCTCCAAAGGCTGAGCCGGGAGCACGTCCTCCCTGCGGGGGGAGCGCCTGCCGGGCTGGCTGCAGGGGCAGCCTGGGGGAACCTGGCCCTCAGCAGCAATTTCAGATACCTATTCAGATAAATACAGACACAGATCAATACAGGACTTGAGTTTATTATTTGTGTTTGTTTGAAATGATGATAGTCCTAATTCCTGATTTTCATTTCGACAACACTAAAACATTCCTTTCAATTCATTTTGTTCTTCTATGCATCTTGCAAACTGTCCTGTGCTTAGATGATAAAACATCCTCACTCTCTCCAAAAGTGTTTTTATGTTCTTGTGTGATGTGAATTCTAATCAGGATTGGGGCAACAGCATTAATGTGATATTCTTCCAATTCAGTTTGAAGCTGTTGACCTCCTAGCAGACACTTTCAAATCAGCAGCTCATGTTTTCTGATGAAACAAGCCCAAACACATTATGTGTTTGTCATCTCCTTGATGTTCTGAAACAAACCCCCAAAAAGTGACGATGCTACTACACATCTACAGTAACAGTAGTAACAACGGGGCTGTTTCTCCATCTCCTGGTTTGCTGCTATTGTTTGAGGAGAATGGAAGGCAAAAGGCGGTTTAGCTTGTGAAGAGCAAAGGTGCTGCGAAGCACCTGTCTGGGGACCATACACAAAACCCATCTGTGCTTCCTTCTGGCTGGTCTTCTAGAAATCCTTTTTTTAAATCATCCATGCATTTAAAGAAAGGCCCTTTGTAGTCATAGTACTATGTTGTGATAAAGATACTCAACACAAACATTTATTCCCATGCTTTTGCAAAGGTTGCTTACGATTGTAGAGTTAACTCATTGTTGGAAAACCCCTTGCTTCAGTAGAATATGAAACACAGCTGGCTTTGTCAGGGTGATTATCAAGGATGTCTTCTCCAACCCAAAAGCGCAGCACTACAGCTGCGCGTGATCGCCAGGAACTTTGTGGGGAAGCTCCGAAGGAAAGCAAATATTAGGAAAATTTTTGGAAAAGGTAAAGAGAAAGATCTAAGTATTTATAGGCCTGTCTTCTGACACGAGTCCCAGCAGTATAATGGAGTGACTCATACAGATCTAGATTAACAAAGAATTAAGGGAGGGAAATACAATTAATGCAAATGAACAGGAGTTTATGGGAAGAAACCCTTTCAAACTGACTTCTTATCTTTCACCGAGGAGATTGCAAGACTGAGTGATAAATGTAATGAAGCCGATATAAAACACTTGGACTTCTTCAAGGCCTTCAGCTTGTTGCAGCAGGACATGTTGATTAAGAAATCGGAACAATACAAACTCACCGTGACACATAAAATGGTTGACTAACTAATCATCCCTTGAAGACCACCCTGATGTCCCTGGAAGGGTGCTTGGAGCACCGTGGGCAGCAGGCACTGCTCCCTGGGTGCCACCCGGGGACCTTTGGCTTGCTGTCTGTTCCAACCACGTATCAATCCCTCAGCCCTTGAACACCTTCCCTTTCCTCCCTGGCAGACCCCTGTAATCAGCTTGGTTTTCTCCCAGTTGTTTATTTTTCCTCTATCCCTTTCCCACCCTGGGACAGCCAGTGTGTTGTGTGAATTTTCAAGGTGGCAATTACTTATCAACTATTTATTAACGGCAGAAAAATGCAATATGGTCCTGTAACCCTGCACAATCGGTTTGTCATCTGCAGGGATTGGTATTTTATCAAGGACTATGAAAAAACAGAGAGGATTACTGACAAGCTTTGCAGATGACACCAAGACGGAGAGAAGAGGTGGAAATTAAAGGATGTGTCACTGGTGCGGAGCAAAGCAGTTTGCAAAATTGCGTTCAGGTGAACAATACATATTTGAGTGCAAAGTTGAAAAGCATACCTGTAGGAATGTAGGACCTGGGAGTCCTGGTGGACAACAGGATGACCATGAGCCAGCAATGTGCCCTTGTGGCCAAGAAAGAAGGTCAATGGCATCCTGGGGGGCATCAAGCAGAGTGTGGCCAGCAGGTGGAGGGGGGTCATCCTCCCCCTCTGCTCTGCCCTGGGGANTGCATAGTCTCAGGACACAAGATGTGAGCGTGGAGGGGAAGGGTCGGAGATACTGAAAAGGGCATGTGAGCCACAAATGAACCTGAGTTTCCAGAATCCAGAGTTTCTGTATCCAAGAGGGCTAAATGGGTTCTTTGGCTGTGGCATCAGCAAAGTAAGTTTTATCACGTCTATATTTGGGTTACAGCTGGAATAGCGTGTTCATGTCTGGTACTTGCAGCTCAATCAGCTTAATAATGTGTAGACGAATCAGAGAAAACATGCAAGCTAGTTCTTACAAATTGGAATAGGATGCATTTTGGTCACAGACCCCAGGATTTCAATCTCTCCAGTCTCTTAAAGAGACGGCTGTAGGGTGAGCTGAGTCCTGGTTGGGAGGAAATCTTTGATCACCTATCAAACACAGGAAAGATTCAGTAGCTAGAAACTGTCATTGGGCATATCCAGAGCAGAAGCAAAGGTTTCTAACAGTGAGGGGGAACAACCACATGGATAGTTTTCCTGGACAAGGAAATATTGCCTAAGGCAATATTTAAATGATGATTATCCTTGTTTTTCTTGAAAGATACAATCTACACCAAACAAGTTACTTCATGGAAATCCACACAGAGGGACTTAAGGGCGTAGTTCTGCCGATGCTTTTGAGATCATATGAACAAGAACCTGGACCTTTATCTGAGGTGCCTTCAGAGATCACTGGGACTCAGCCTGAGCTGGGCCCTGAACGCATACAAAACAGGGTGGACTTACAAGTGGTTTGAGTATACACTGAACTGTTTGTGTAGACACACTTGGAAGTCTCTGGAGAATAAAGGATTCTTCTCAGAGAAGAGCAGGGAAAGGTATAACCAACAGGGGTGATGGCTAAGAGGCTTCACTGATGACTGAATCCGCAAATGATTATTACAGGTGGGAGCTGCGGGTTGGATGCTAGATGCTCCAGGGTTGGAGAAGGAGAAGGAAGCTCTGTCTAACAACTCCTTGGCGAGTCCCTCCAAGCAATACCCAGCTCTTAGGGCTTACTGTGGGCCCTCATAATTTCAGCTGAGCTGCGTACTTTCCATTAGCCTGTCGACAATTTTAGATGTTCCTTTTCGAACAAGCGTGGGCTATACCATTTTTAGATAACCTGTGCCCAAAACCCCTGGAATTTATTTCACCACTACAAAACAATTACTTCCCACTAATGCTCGGGCACACCAATTATTAATTTGAGCTTGAAAATATTACATGTGCTAGAGTCATCTATTCTTTTCCCATCATTGTGAATGGAGCCTTTGATTCAGTATCAACCACACAGGAAACGGTGTAGGAGGAACAGTAACATGCCTGACTCAGATGGCAAAGCATCCAAAAGGATTTATGTTTAAGGTGCAGCTCTGCTGGGGTTATGCACTAGTAGGAATGGAAGAGGCTTGTTATAAAACACCTATTTTAGCTTCAAACATACGGAGTCAAATTCAGAGCTAGCATCACCACAAACTGGCTACTTGTCCTTTGCATTTCCTTTGTAACCCACAAGGCATCAGGTTTACGGAAAGCTAAGGAGGTATTTTCAATTCCCTCACTTTTCCAAACTCTGACCTTGTCCCAGCCTGTGACAACAATGCTCTCACTCATCCCTCTGGAGCAACGTGATTCTGTCCCAGAGCCTATGCTCCATATAAGCATTTGCATCAAATGGTGGAGGAAATACTGCAGTTCAGGCACTCGACAGCAATCCCATCACAAAGGTTCACGTCTCATGGACCATGCCATATGGCTCTGCAGGCAAAGCACAGCACGCTTGTCCTTACGGATAAGGAATTAACTGAGGCGTGCAGTCCAGGAACCACCACTGATTGCTCCTGTTTTCTCATAGTCGCAACCCAGTGCCTGAACCTCAACGCAGAGCAATTGCAATGCCACAGCCACTCTGCCGTCCCCAGGGACTTGTTCTTCTCCTGTACAGAAAGGCGAGTTCAGAAATTAAAGGGGAACAGATCAAAGGAATAAGTCAACACACAAAACCCCCACCTTTCAGATCTCATTCTCTGCTGGACATGAAGTTGAGGAGAAAGATGTTTTCTCTTTCCATTGTTTCCTCTGATGTCAAAACCACATTTCACCCTGGCCTTGCAGTGGTTGCATTTGGGCCTCATTATAATTGAGCATGGACGATTGATTCAGCTTGCAGACTGTAATCAGTCCTCTTCTATTAATAGCTTTCTCATTGCCATTTTCAAAATCACACACTTCCTCCTACTATTAAACACTGTTAAATTTACATACTCTTCGGAAGTTAAAATTTTAAAAAGAAATACAAATAATGATTTCAAACACAAGTAGTGATTTTAGTTTTAAAGGCAACATTGATGATGAAACAGTCCTGGAAATCTTCCACTGCATGGGATTATCTTAGAATTTCTACAAAAAAAAAACAACAAGGCATCAGAATAAGAATGGATAACACTGGTTATATCCCTGTGGCTGTTACACAATTTAAAATGTGTTTTGTAAAGGGTTAAAGAAACACCAAAGAGCTGCATCAGGGATAAGAATGATCAGTCTAAATATATATATAAAATGTAATAGTATATATATAAAATATAATAGTATATTATAATAATATATTATTATTTTCTCTGTATATATCAAATATTTGGGCAGATTCCCAGCTGATGTACACTGCCTTAGCTGCAGTGCACAATGAGGCAGCTATAACAATTACATTAGCTGATTCTCTGCTTGCCTCTACTAACTGATGACTTTCAGTCCCCAGCCTCTAAAGTAAGAAATTCCTCAGTCAGTTTTGCATTTGCAATCCTTTTTTCCAGAATTAAGACTCAAAACCCGTGCATTCAAGTACATTAAAATCAATCTATATTTTTTTCCAGCAACTGTAATCGATTCCATCATTTTTTAACCCTGATAGCAAATGCTTTTAAAGTTAGGATCTACTCTGTCCATGCAGTGCAGTGTTAAGAGATTCTCAGTGTGACTTTTAATGTCCAGCAGAAAAAAAAACAACCCTAAACTCTTTGCCACGATGGTGTTGTTTTGTATCATATTGTTTTCTTTTGTTTTCTGTGCGTGGTGACAGCCAAGAGTGACATAAAAAAGGCACCTTAACTAGCAGATCTGCTTCCTGTGTGTCTTTGAGTCATATTCTCCAACTCTGCTGGCAATAACAAGTTTTTACAACTGCTAGCACTGCAGCCAGTACAGCTCAGCTCGCGAGCTGCAGCCTATCCTGGATAACATACATACACTGCCATCTAAGTCCCACTTACAAAATCACTATCACTAGCAATAGCACAAGAACCAGAAAGCATGATTTGATTATCAGACTGCTTTATGAGTTTTCCGAGCCTTTAGATAAGAAAAAAATCACTTTCTGATTTGTGAATGTGGCTGAAGTAGTACCTGACAATATGCAGAATATTTATAGAGAACAAAGATATAGGAAACCCATGCAATCATTCTTTTTAATATGGCCCAACTTCTGAGAAGAAAATTAACACACTTTGAAATGAACTCATCTGTTTAAACAGGATAAGCAGAATATAGCAACAATGAAATATAACAGAAAGTAGCTGCTATGCAGTTTGTCATTCCCGCGCAAGTTTTGCCACACAGAAAAACCAGCACTAATCAATGTTGCCGTTTATTGGCAACAAAACAGCAAAATCAGCTGCTGTTCTTTTTGTGATCTCAAGCATTTCCTTAAAAGTTCTTATCAAAATCACTTTGCCAATCAGAAACGTGACTCTGAAAAACACAGGCAGTCCTGCCCCACAGCTTCCCTTTGCCCTGCACCCTTTCCCCAGCCTCTTTCAATTAGGACTGCGGGTATTAAATGTGGGCTTTATTGAGGGCGCCAGCGGAACTCCTATTGTATCAACAGGCCTAGGATTTTCACCTAACTAGCCCCCATTGTATAGTGCAGATTTTATCTGGGTGACTCCTGCTTCCATAGAACAGCAGCGCAAGTAGGTGTAACACAACTCTTAGCTTAGTTTTAATACCTCTTCGTGCCTGTGCGCTGAACTTACACAAATCTCAGTTTTGCCAAGGATCGGGACAGGGAAACCCATAGGTGCCAAGAGCATTTCAGAACTCGACGTCCTGCTCACACTGCGAATCACTGACCGGCTCCAATGCCTGCAGTTCAGCCTTCTCATGCGGGCTGGAGTGCCCATGAGTGCAGGCTGAGAGCATCAGTCCGGTTAACAACCCAAGTAAACCTCCGTTTATTTTTTAGCCTTTCTCTGTCTCTGTCATAGGTCGATTGCAATGTTTTTACAAGCACATTGTAAATACCATATCCTACTGGCAACCGAAAAAAAAAAAGATGAAGCAGCAACCCCATAGCAAAAGCAGAGTCCGGAGATCTGGGTACTTTTTCTAGCTTTGCTTCAGAGTTTGTGGCTGACCTTGGAAAGCCAGATAGAGGCAAATCCCACTGCTTTTTCCATGCAAAGGGGTCCTGCCGGCTGCCCAAAGTGACTCCGCTACGAGGATGTACTGCCCGAGCATATACGCACATGGATGTGTATGTCTGCACAGAAATACGGATCATTTGCACAGGAAGCGAGTATTCAAATCCAAAATTGCTGTCATTGACACAGAGCAAGGCGTTAGCTTAATTTGAGAGCAAGGAAGGAAGATGCGATGCCGTGCAAGTCTACTGGGTTTCTCCTTCTGCAGGCCAGGTGGTGTGATTTTGTAGTTGTGATGATGAAGCAACAGAAAAGCAACTTATTTATTGGGCAGTGTTCAAGGGCTATCTTTCCTTGCTCATGTCTCTAAAAGTGAGGAAAATATTACCTGCATTGTAGGATGGATTTCATGGCTAAACTGGTAAATATTTATGAGACATAAAGTTTGTCAGATAAATTATACTTTAGAAAGGCAGAATGTTATCACTAGGCTGCCAGATCCCCAGAGACACCAAGATTCTACAAATCCCACCAGATGCAGTGTTTTATGGGTTTTTTTTTCCTGCAGAGGTTCATATTTTCCCTGTAAAAAACAGTAATAGATTTGTTTCTAAACCACCTACATACTGAATATACACGAGTTACCACTCTTTCTCATTTTTAATTCATAATTAGATCTACTCATGACTATACCGAGATCTTCTTTGTACACTTAAAAGTGATTGTGCAGAGTAACTACTGGATATACGAAGCATGTCTTGATAGTCCAGGCTTCCACCTTCCTCCATCAAATGAGCCAAGCACCAGGCAGCTATGAAAAGGCAGGGCTGTAACACCACATGGGTGCCTCGCCACAGAAGGCCAGATCTGCTAACACTGGCCTCAGGTGTGAGCTCCCTGCTTTACCACACACCATCTTCTCTGCTGGCGAAGTCCAAGAAAAGAGGGAAGATTTAGACTAAAGAAGAAATTTCTTACGACAAGGGCGGTGAAGCACTGGAGGATGTTGCCCAGAGAGGTGGTAGGTGCCCCATCCCTGGAAATATTCAAGGTCAGGCTGGACAGGGCTCTGAGCAACCTGATCTAGTTGATGTCCCTGCTCATTGCAGTGTGGTTGGACTAGATGACCTTTAAGGGTCCCTTCCAACCCAAACTATTCTATGATTCCATGAAAAGGGAGGCCAGGCTTTGGCAGAAGACCTGAGGACTGAACCCTGAACACGGCGGTACAGCCAGGGCGTTTCTGGAGGACACACCTCCCTGCTGCTGGCTGTGAGCAGGCAGCAGGGTCTGTCCCCCCATCCCTTCTCTGCCTGAGGGCTGGCCCCCCAAGGAGGGGATACTGCCATTTCTCCCGCCACCCTCCGCTCCTTCCCCCCCTCAGCCCCACGCTGCTCCCCAACCCCTCAGCTCCCCGCCCCGCTTCACGCCCGGCCCGGCCGCCCCAGGGTCCCACCGCTCCCCGAGGGCCTGTTGAGGAGAATCCCCCCCTCCATCTCCAGGCCGCGCCGCCCCGGGGGGGCGAAGGGCGGCCGGGCCCTGACCGCTCCAGCTGGCCGACGCCCGGAGGAGGAGGGAGCGGGGGGAATCACCACAGGAGGAAGGGCTCGGCCCCGCGCCCCGCNCGGAGTCCGGCCTGGCCGTAGGATGAGCCCGGAGGACTCGGAGGGGGCGAGGCGGCTCCGCTCCCTGAGGGGGATCTAGCTCGGGCGTGGGGCGCCGCCGGAGGGTGGGGGGCACCGAGGCGACGCCGCCCCCCCGNNNNCCGAGCAGAGGGGGGCCCGTGTGTGTGTGTGGGTCCGCGCCGCCGTCGCGGGCAGCGCGGCCGCCCGAGGGAAGTAAAATGTCCACTCGGACTCCATTGCCCACGGTGAACGAGCGCGACACCGAGAACGTGAGTACCGCCGGCCGCGGGGGGGGGACCGGCCCCAGCACCCTCCCCCGGCCCCGCCGCCTCTGGGGGACACCGGGCCCCGGCCAGTCGCGAAGGGGGGGGTGGTGGGTGGTGGTGGCCATCGCCCTGCTGTCATTAACCTCTTACCGCCTGCACTGTTCCCGAATTACCGATTTATTTTAAATGAATCATTTTTTTAATTCCCCACCCACCTACCCAGCACGGTTCCCCTATTATTGGCGGGCATCCCTCCCCCAGACCCGGTGTCTCCCTCTCTAAGGCTTTATTCCAGTGTGTCTCGGTGTCGGGGATGGGGTTTGGCGTGTTGGTATGGGGGGGGGAGAGATGATGAGTGGTGGGGTGGGCTCCTGGTGGGTTGCTGTCTTCTCCTAATATGCCAACTTACTGCTAAAAGCGGTGTAATAAACCTCCGGTAAACAGATGGGAATAATTCACCTTTAGTAGGGGTGGGCTAGGTGACCTAGATAATAGGCCTCTTCCCTGCTTAATTTGCAGGGTTCTCAATGATAATGACGCTGTTAGGCTAGTCACCTGTTCAGATGACATTAAAAGGGTTTCTTTATTGGAATTATCTTAAAGATAAGGGAGCCTATTCCTCCCCCCCCTTTTATTTTTTCCCTAACAAAGCCAGGGTTTAGGACATTTTATTTGAGTCAAAGACTGTATTAACAATCGCACAGGTCGCATGCTAAAGGAAGAAAGAAAAAGAAAGTCCCACCACATGAGCAGATAGCCACTAATGAAGCTCAGCAGGAGACTCCCTTTCTGCAGATAGGAACTGTATTTCTTTTAAGTTAAAACTTACTTTATCCCGGTGTATCCTGTCTAACCATTTTTCTGCATAGGCTTGGACACATCCCCAAATGATAAACAGAAGGGAGTCGTCAGTCACTGTAGTCTAAAATGAGTCGATCAGCAAACTTTGTATTCAGCTTTTTGTAAAGGCTATCTGATATTCTTTAGAAGACAGATGCTAAGCTTGACAGAGGAGGCTTTTTTGGCGAGGACTGCTTATGTTTTGGACTGGCATAAAAAGTGGGAACTTTGGTTACAGGAAGAACTGTTGGATTGTTCTAGACCATAAATAGTCTAAGAAATGTGATGGTAGCCCCATTGTTTAAAACAAGACCAGACAAAGTGTCAGAAAACATGCTGCATGGAACAATTACTGCATTACTAGGGATTTAGATTTTATTGACATAATAGGCTTCTGACTTCTGTGATCTTTATTTGTTTTAGTGCTAGATGCAACCTGCAGGCTAAGGGCTGTATTGAGCAAAAGCCAACTAAGCATATTTGGTTGTAAAATCTCAATGAGCTTCCTGCCTTCTGGAAGAAAATAATTAAAATATTATGCAGCCCATCCTATGCCATGGGGAGAGTTAGAGTTGTAGCATACTCTACAAAATACTACACAAAGCTTATTTGGATAATTGTTTTAGTCCATGAGCAAACCTGACTGAGGTTTTCAAGCTCCACGTATATGAGGCCACACAGTATATCATTTTAGAAAGTGTTCAGATCAGGTTCTCTAACGTAATGAATTCAAACTCTGCTATGGATAACTTAATGGTGGAAAGACTTAATATGTGCTCGAGGAAGTACATTATTCACAAGCTGTGTGTTCTAGCACTTGAAGTTAGATTTTTACATGTCTTCCACTTCAGGCACCTTGTTCTCACTTCAGAATATTGGTCTAACACTTCTCTTTAGTAATCTTCATAATTTAACATACGGGGATTGTCTTGCTTGCAGATTAATTGCTTTAGGTTTAGATTAAGGCATATCTTTCAACTGCTGTAATCTGGGCTGGTGACCACAGAAATACCTGTAGGTAGTGATACTGACAGGGAGCCAAATCCGTTGAACCAACCTCCCGGTACAATACCATATCCCTGAAGAAGCTGTCTCTCATATTCTGGCCATCAGCTATCTAGAAATTCACCAAAACCCTTGCTTAAAAATAAATTTAAATCTGACATATAGTCTGTCTGAATTACCCCTACAGCTGTGAGTGCCAGGTCTCTCTTTTAATACCAAATGTGACAATTGTGATACTTCAGCTAACTGTTCTTCCACACCAAAACTGGCTTTGGGGTATTGTGCTGGCAGGTAAATTGAGCTCTTGATTTTCTTTCACATCAGAGAAGTCTTAGTTAGTTAGTATTCATAGGACTCTTTGAAGCTCGGGTGGGAAGAGGCTTAAGAGATGCCAAAGTATTCAGCCAGCCTTTAGGCCATGGTTGTGGACCCCCTTAATGCCTTCTTTCTACTTGGAAGGTTACCACTGCTGACAAAGGCTTGACTGATGTTGAATCTGGTTGGAGCATGCTGATCGTAGCTTATCCATGCCTATACTTGCAGTTTTGAAAATGAAGTTAGCTTCCAGAATGACGGTGAGCGTAAATTATCATTGTCTGTTCTTGCACTTAACCACATTCGGTGCTTGGCAACTCCTGTTGAATAGACAGGGTCTAATTGTCAGTGCTCAGTTGGTTGCTTTTTTTTTAAGGCAGTGTATACCACTTCTTATTGAGACACTTCATGCGTGTACTGCTGAAGTGGAATTACTGTCGCAGTAACTTTCCCCAAAAGCCACTCACAGCTATCAAGACTTCAGTGCCTTTGAGATTAAAGAGTTTGGCTCTGAGTCACCTGGTGTTGAGAGGAAAGGCATCCCAGATGATCTGTGATCACAGGAGCTTCACACTTGAACAGTTGGAAGCTGGCTGTTGGCCTGCAATGAGCTGGCTTCTCACCGCAAAGGTAGAGCAGCTCCTTGCTGGCCATGTCTTGCGTGGCAATGGCTGCCAGCTGCTTAGGGGACAGAAGTGAAGGAGAGGATCAGATCTTTTCTGTCTTGTTCAGAATTATGTCCTGCATGTGGGAGAAAAAGCAACACAGGCAGCAGAGACCTCCTTCATCCAAATCTGGGAGACAAGGTAGACACAGATGAAGGACCTGTAGGTCATGGAAGAATGAGCAAATTTGTTTTACTAGTGATGAGGAGGAAGGGAGAGGAGATAGAGGAGGAAAGAGTATGGAAACACAATGGGAAAGGAAGGTAGATGGTGGAAAACAAAGAGGAGGCACAGAGGAGCGTGCATATGGCAGGATGGGAGGACAAGCAACAAAGAAGTAGGAGCAGAAGAAACAAGATTGTGGAGAGTAGGACAAATATTGATTAAAAAAAATTCCCAAAGAGTGGCAAGATGGTAGAGAACTGTATATAGAAATAAGGAAATACGGGGGGTGTGGATGTTGGTAGATATTTCTTTTTCTTTTAACGAACATGAAATAGAGAAGAAAAATCTTGGATTAGTTTAATTTGAACCTCTGTGTCAGTTGCACAGCTGTGTTTCTGGGGGGAAAGGTAACTGTTTTGAATGTGTTGGTAATGCAGGCCAATCTGAATTAAAAAAATACAAGTAATTTGAGGAAAAGCGAGACTAAAATGTACTCTTATCTCCATGACTGTGCCTAATGTGAAAAATTTGCTATTGAGAAGTGCCAGTGTGATGGCAACTGTGCTTGTACAAGCCTGTACAAAAGGATTGTGTGCAGCAAAAGTATCTGATTTAATTTTGTTTTATTTAAAAAGGTTTAGTAACGTCAGGGTTACGATCAAAAATCTGCTTTTAAGATACTGCGAAGGTTAGTGCAGTACCTCTTGATTTATTACCAATTAGCTATGAAATGCATTACAGCATTTGCAGACAATATGCAAGCTCACATTATTCTATATATTATTTATCAGTCTTCTCCTATTACAAATAGGTCTGTAATCGGAATGCTTTCTTCCGTAGCATGAAACCCTGTTTTGTTTTAGTGTTTTTTAAAAAAAGAGGGTGAGGAGGGAGCTGTGCCTGTGTCCAAGAGTTCTGGTGGATTTCCTTCTACATGGACCATCTATGTTTTCCATATTTTTCACCAGTTGTCATAAATGGTCTGGTTTGAAATAAATTAGGTAAAGGTGTCAAAATAACTAGAAATAAACTATGTTTTAGGAGTTCACTTGGGATGTATTTTTTTATTTTTAAATTTTCACAGAGTAGGAAAATGCTTTTTGTGCATTTTTTTACTGCCTGGGATCCCTGATAGGTCCAGTACTGTGTTATACTCAAAAAATACCTGATTAGGTTGTGTGGCATTGCGAGTCAGCCACCGACTGTTAGTATTTTCACATCTTGAAGTGAGAGGTTTGATTCCACAGCTCTGCCAAACAGCCTGTGCCGTGTCGTTTAATCATTTTGGGTTTCACTGTCAGCTCCAACTGATAGGTGGCTGCTGGGCGCGTCAGCCTTGGCTGCCTCTCCCCACCTGTGGTTTGTGCCGGCACTAATTACTGCTGGGCTGTATGACAAGTCTGCTTGGTGCTCTGATCCGACTCAAATGAATCCTTAAGAAAAGTGGGTTTATCCCTGTTCTGCCACAGAGGAGAGAATGGGAATGTACAGTTCAGGTGGGAAAGGCTATAAATGCTTCTTACTGTTTTTGGTTTGGTTTGATTTAAGCCAGTCATAGCACAGCACCCTAGGGCTAAGGCAACTTGAGTCGTGCCACAACTACAGAGAGATGTATAACTGCGGTGGTGTACCTTTCACAAATTGTAGTGTTCTGCGCCCGGAAGCCAACTTCTTTTTTTCCTTTTTCATGTTATTTCAGTAACTCAGAAAAATTAAGCGACAGGACCATACTATAGAAGTTGTTAAAAAGTCAGACGTAGCTCATTTATTTTATGAGCACCACTGAACGTGACTTAAATTGAGGCCTTAGAAATAGCAGTCTGAAAAACAGGACACAACTGTGAAAGTTATTGAAAGAAAATAAATGAGGAAATACGGGGTGTAGTACACTAAACTTCATAGACTTCTTCTGGGCTCTCTTACCTGCTCGCCTAATATCCTTACCTGCTCGATTCTCCATTTTAGTTCTAGTCAAAAGACAGGCTCCCACTGCTGTAAGCGGACAGTTCCTGTTGACTACATGTCTCAGGTGACTCAAGTCAAAGGAATTCTGAGAGTGGAGGCATTTGTCTCTCCAGATCTCCATTTCAGATGATATATAAGTAGCATGTGTCTGCAACTTCCTCCTCTTCTCAGGCAAGTAATGCTGCCTCGTGGATGTCAGCCAGATCAAAAATGGAGGTCACTTTTTTTTTTTTTAGGCTCCTGGCATATCAGGGTTGGCTCTGCTTAGTGTGGAGATCGTTTGCCACTGAAAATCTTTAGAATGTATTATGAATAGATGCTCCCTGCTCTTAAACACAAACCTGAGTACACCTGTGCTAACACTCCAGTCAGTCTCCTGGATGAAACCCTTGCATTAAGAATTCTTGGCCCGTAAAGCAGCAACTTGTTGAGCTCTGTATGTGTATATATACATATAAACAAAAATTAACTTTCAAATAAAATTTGTTCCTGCAGAGTTAAAGCCTAAACAAAGTTTTCTATCTGCAAGCTCAATGTGGTCTTTGAAAACCAACCGTGAGGGGTTTTTTTGTTTAGCATGTAATTACTGACAGCGATGATTCTGGAAACAACTTAGTTGGCAGTATTGTTGATGAAGAATAGAATATGGTTGGCTCTTCAGCTATTATTCCCCAGGCTGGTGTCAATAAATATCCATTTTAATCAGCAGTAAAGAAACTTCGGCTGAAAAGATATGATGAATGTCAGATCTTGATAATGTGAAGCAACAAAAGAGCCTTTAAAAAAGTTTTTCTAACAGGCACCAGACTTATCTTTTTGATTATACAAGCAGGATTTCTTCACTGTCGTGTTGTTCAGTGCTTATGAAATTACAGATTCACTCTCTTTCATATGCTGTATAGAGTATGAACCAAATGATGTCAAATACATGGGCAGAGGCTGTGGTGGTTACACATGGAAAGGACGCCTGAGCCAGATCCTGTGTGCCCGCGAAGGGGAGCATCCTTCCTTTGCTGAAGGATGTTAGTGCTTTGCTGTCGGTGCTCTACTGCTCTGATCTTCAGGGCAATGATACAATTGTCACTAGCTCTTCCCACTGCTGGTCTGTGGCCAGAACTGTGAGCGTGCTGACTGTTAATCCTGTTTTTATCTTTATTTCACCCTCCTCGCTGAGGTAAAGGGAGCATTAGGAATGTATGTCAAGAGGTATAGCCTGTGTGTGCTAAAGCCTGTATTTACTCTTCAGGATCTCCCTTTAAACTGGTTGTTTGACAAATATGACCTAATTAAACTAGCCACTCGTTTTCATGAAGTGTCATACCAGTTAAATAAATGAGTACTATGGTAGGCTGAGAATTGCGTGGTGAGTTCTTCACCTTTTGACAACGGTCAAAATTGTAAATTAGTGTTTTCTCTCCTTTACCAGCTATAATGTATTTCTAGAAGGTCTGTTTGGCTCCCTTGCTGAGTTCTGACCCTCTCACTTGTTCCACTCGATCACAGCATCCATAATGGTAGGGCTGTACCACACCTCAGTGAATAAATCTGCCTTTGTGGATCGATCACTTCAGTGACACATTGGATCGCGTTTTTCTTTGTAGGACAGCGTTTAAAATTTTATGAGATGGAAGCCATGACTGTTCACTCTTAAGAGTCATTATATAGCAAGGTAGTCTAAAAACTGCCTTTTAATTATATGTGGTGAAACATTGTCATGAGTATACTGGGTCTGACAAAATCCACCTTGCTCCGTGTCCTGATTCGTGCCCTGTTCAGTGATAAGAGGGAAGTAAACTCAGGACAAGTACAGGACATCTTCACCTGATGTCTTCCTATTTTATAATAGGAAAATAATGTCATATTTTATAATACATGATGATTTAGGGATTCCCAGAGCAGTAACGGGTATATAGACAATTGTGGTTGACTGTTTGCTGTGACACCTCTTGGTGCTTGCCAGAAATGTAAGTCTGTGTTTTGACTTCCCAGTAGAATTCCCTCGTCAGCAGTTGCAGGATGCCCTGCTGTGCTGTTTCACGGATATATCCACGCAGTAAGATGCTACCTCTGTGAATATCCTTAGGGCTAACCTTTTTACTTTTATACTAAGAAGTACTCAGCAGTGTGCATGTTCTTAACGGTGTTAATGATAAATAGGAAATAAAATACAACACGTTAGGAAGGGCTGCAGTGAAATTTGTCTTCGCTTGTTTCACTTAAAATATTTTTGTGTTTTTAAAAAACTATGTTTCCTATTAAGTTTTTCTATAAATAAGAGTGCTGGTGGGGAGTGTACAGCCAGAAGTGACTGTGTATTTATACGTTGTGTGCCTGAGTTAGGGTAATGAAGCAATTTAGTGTCTCAAATATTTATCGTGTCCTGGAATGTTTAGTTTATTAACATTTTATGGAAAGGCTTTAAGTACAGTTTTTTCTTATTATAATTAAAAATGCTGAATCAAATGAGGCTATCATGATTGCCACTGGTCTTACAGCTTTCCAAGAAGTTCTGTAATATAACTTCACAGTATTTCATACAAAGATCAGGTAAAAGCTAAGGTAATGAACACTCCTAGAGACTTTTGTAAGATTACTTTTTATTAGGTCATTTGGCTGATGAGAAGGTAGTTTTCACTATTGTATAAAATAAATGTGTTTAAAAAATATGTTAATACCATTTGTCTTCCCTGTTTTAGAAAGAAAGCTTCCTACTTGCTTGAAATAAACATGGATTTTTGCAGGTCTTGGGCATTCTAATTTCTTACTGTTTTTCAGCTCTTCGAATGGATATCAGATTCTGTCTCTTCGAGATTTTTCTCAGCTGTTGGCACCTTTTTAAGCAGTCTAAGAACTTTGATACTAGTCGTGCTTTGCCCTGTGTATTTCTAATACTCCGAATGTTCAGCTATCTCTAATCATACAGATACTGGATAAAAGCTAACATCTACCAAAAAGATTTCTGTTATCGGCACCTTCATACTTCATTTGCTTTTTACTTTCTTTTCTTTTTCTTTCTCTTCATGCTAATCATTATATGGCTATGAAAGGATGTCGGCTCATCATTGGGGGAAGGCTTTTGTGAAAAGGTGGGTTTTGCATCATGTTCCAAATATAGTTGGTCTTGGGCTCAGTCCCTCCCTCTCAGTAAGGTGTCTCTCAAATGGAGATGATGTTCTCCATTTCCTCCTGGGTTGAGTAATACCAGGGTGGGGCTGGGGGGAGGAGGAGGAGAATGCTGCATTTTTTTTTTTTTTAATAAGAGAGGTTGTCTTGTTGGCTTGAAAATGGATAGTTTTTTAGAGACCCCTCCTTCTATGTGGACAAAAAAAACCCCAACAGCCCTCTTTAAAGTAAAAGATTTTGAAATGGAACCTGATGCATGCCAGCATGTGGAAGAAAGTGCTGTCTTGTCATGGGTGGATTTCAGGATCTCTTTTAAAAGAGATGGTGACTCTGGCTAGCCTGAAGCCACACAAAATATCCAGTCTCCTTGCTTCAGTTCCCAATGTGCAGTATAATGGTCTTCCTTTGCGTGAAGACAGGTATTTTGGGAATCCCTCAGCCATGGTGAGTGTCATGAAACAAGCATTACCCTTACACAGAACGTGCTTTCAGGAGATACATACAGCTCACCTACCGCAATGAATGGAAAATTACTACAAATAAACAAATGCTTGTTTTAAATCTTCTTGTTTTAAGACAAACCTCCTTTCTTATTGAAGCCATATAAATGCAGACCTAGGAAAGAAGCCTGAAACTGAACACAATCTTTGAGGGTCAGGGGTGAGGGAAGCAAAATCTGCGGAGTTGAGGGTCTGCTTGGGAAGAGACAAATGACGTGCATCTCAGTGTAAAGCAGAGGATGCTATTGCTATTTCTCCAGGCTGAGATTGGAGCTGTTAATCTCTGATGATGGTTTTCTTGCATCAAAGTAGCTGCTAAGGAAACTACCCTGTGAAGTATCTGTACAGCCAAATGCTATACAAGACAATGCCTGACTTGAACTTTTCCTGGATCATCTATATTTTTACTTTTTGCCTACACCATTTAGCTTCCCATCTACTATCATGGATCCTTGAAAATATATTTGAGTGGGAGAAACACTTTTACTCTGTTATGAGTTTATACATTTTAGTGTTGTATGCTACCAAGCCCTCTTCTTTCTTCATCTCCATAAGCAAAAGAAAATCCATGTTGAAACTGGGAAGCTGTTTTCTGTAGTTCTTTAGAAAGTTTGTGTTCTGTTCGATACAGTAATCTTGTATTTGACAGAGGAAGGACTTGCTGATAGATTTACTTCTGTGAAGTGAAATAAAGTCCAAATGAGATCTGCTCGCAAATGGACAGATTTTTACAGAGCAAAACACGGCTACAAGCAAGTCAGTTGAAGATAACTAAAATGCTTAGGAACATACAGCTTGATATTTAAAAATCACATCTGAAATAGGTCATTTTCTTGAAAAGAAATAATCTGGGTTAGGGTGGAAATGCCTGCTTCCGTACAAGGAGATAGTGTTAAATTTATCAGCACTGGTCCAAATAAGTTCACAGCTGTTAATTCCTCCCTTAAGCGTAAAGCTAGAAAGCATGAAAAAAATGATAGGATATAAGAAGTCATTCTTCAACAGAGGACCGTGAGGCTCTCAAGATATATTTGCTGGGGTGGTTTACTACGTGGAATAGAATTTGTTAGTATGATCTTTCTTTTACCTAACATTATTTATATATAGTAGGATATGAGTAAGATCTGTTCTGAATAACCTGGACACAGATGCTTATGTTTGGGAATACATGGTACCTGATGCCCATGTCTCAGCGAGCTCAGGTCTAATGTAGTTTATTAGTTCAGGCACAAACCAGCACAGATGCAGATACTCTGGTTTCAGTCTCATCTGTGTAGTTCAAAGGCAACCTACTTGTTGAATGTGTCTGCTGGGGAGCCCAAGCTAATAAGCCCTGCTCGCAGGTAGGCTGGCTCTTGCTGAAGCCAGTTTGTGCGCCTGTGCCACGCGTGCCCAGGTGTGAAAGGGCTGTAGTCTAAATAGTTCTGATATACTTCTTTTTCTGAGTTATCAGCTCAGTGTAGTGCAATCTGAAGTAGTGCAGCTGTATTCCTGGGATGCTGTACTTGAAGTAAAAGTGAGCCTTACTTTATTACATCCGAGAAATATCTGTGTGGCCCTGTACAGAACATCCCGGTTCCTGATTGCTGGGGGTAGCACTGTAGGAGGATGTTAACATCTAGCATCAGCAGTTGCTGGTTTTTTCTAGCTGGTCTGAATAACTTGACACTTGAAGATACTAAAGGAGCTGACAGAGAAGTTCTCCGCATTGTGTGCTGCAGGGTTTGTTGGAAGTCGAAGTACAGGGAATTATGGAGGGTTGGCATTTCTGTGCCAGTGTATACAGGGGTAAATAAGATGGCCTGAACAACCAGAACCAGCCTGGCGTTAAGGGCATACAAAATAGTGAAATTGCTGATGCAGGATTTCACTGGCTTTAGCAGTTCCTTCAGCTGGGCGACTCATCCTTCCTCTCCTTGAGGATTGCTAATTGATAAATAGTTATCTAGTTGTCATAGGTCTTGAGATATTAGTGAGAACAAGGAGTTGTTATCAAGCATTGAATTTTTACTGGATCTTGTTATGGGTGGTGTTCTTGTTCCTATGTCATTTATTAGTGGTTTGGAAGAAGAGTGTACTACTGCTCCTGAAAACTAGGATAAAGATTGCTTGAATATTAAATAGGACAGAATGGGCCAATCATCAAGAACATGTAATAACCTGCATGTAAGGAAGCTCTGCCTTTCACTTAAGCCAAATGTAAGCTCGTGTCTTGAAGGAACCAGGGAATGAAAGTCGTCATGTGTGGTAAGGGAACGGAAAGCAATAATTTTAAAGAAGAGTTAGCGCCAGGGTTGAATGGTTGGATACAGGTGGTCTTCTCCCAAGAAGGTCTAGTTCTGTCCATGTAAAATCAGTGGAGTGTTGAACAGAAGACGCAATTTCAGTGTTTAGTCCTACTGCACCTGCTGTTGGTACGGCATGTCCAGTTCAAGCATGAGCACCACAAAAAGATGTTGGAAAAATAGGAGAGAGTTCTGAAAAGAACTATGAGAAATGTTTTCTTGTTTTTAATTATTCTTGCAGCAACCTGTTTAGGGAGTTATAGATAGATATAAAGCTTATTAAGTGAATGAGTAATGTGATCATAGTAATTTAGTACCTATATGTGAAGTACAAATCTAGCGATAAACCAGTAGTCGGGCAGTAAGGAGAAGCTAAAGCCAAATTGATACTAAAGCATCGTATGCACCACAGTCTGTGTGTGTGTGGACTTTAAATAGTAACTATTGAAACAATTTTCCAAGACTTGCGGTAGACTAGTATCAGTAGAATTTCTTAAATGAAATGAATGTGTTTTTAAAAATAATTGAATCACAGCTGTTACACTCAAATTAACAAACCAAGGAACTTAAGATGCTGGAGTATATGGTCACAAGGTTATGTCAGGTTATTAAACAGAGTGTGAAACTTGTCTGTTGTTGTGCAAGTATGGATTTGTTCATTTGTGCCTGTACCATGGTTGTTAGCTCTTGAGTTATGATATCACATCCTTACGCTGCAGCGATTTTCAGACCAAGTGTTGCTGTATGCCAGATTTTCGGTTGCCCTGTTGGGTTTCAGCAAGAGGAGTAGTAGTAGAAGAGCAAGATCTGGGATTTCTGGGATGACTGTGAACTTAACATGTCATCTTCTGTGTAGCCAGGCATTTGCTGCACATTTGCAGACTTCTGAGCATTTCTAACTGCTACTTTAATTAGTGAAGTTGGTCTATAAACCGCAACCATGTGTTGAAAACTGAGAGACGTGAGCAGTCCTCTAGTCTCTTTCATAAACAGGCTATCAAGAAATGAAAAAGACTTTACTGTTATCTTAACCATGCGATCTAATGAATAAAAACTATTATAGGTATGATATATACCCATTAATTTTGACAATTAATAGCTGTTGAGGGAAACTGAGTGAAAGGAACTTAACAGATTGCAGACAGTATCTCAGGTCTCTCTAACTGGTGCTCAGCCTATCGGTATCTGAGGTTTCTATACACTAGGTAACATTTCTTCCCTTCTTTCTCCCGGCCTTCCTGGCTATGAGGTTTTGTAGGAACAGGAGTCTAGTATAAAAAGAAAAAAAAAAACCCTTTTATTATTTTATCAGTAGTGTTAGACTGTCCAATAAGGGTGAATATTCTGCAGTGTGTGCTTTTGGGGAAGCTTTGTTCATGTCTCCATTCAAAAGCCTTCCTCCTCTAATTAGGCACAGTAATGCAAACAGGAAATAGTATCAAATACCTCCATGTTTTATAACTGATTTATCAGTTCAGGTAGGTTACTTGAAAATGCTCAACTGTTGCTGCAGTTCAAGTGATGTTCCTCTTGGTCTTTACCAGGGGATGAAATGGATATTGCGTTTTGAACTGGGAGCCTCTTTATTGTCCCCCTCGGAGCAAGTTCAACGTGAATCTGAAGTTTGAGTTGTATCCTTTGAAGAAACCTTCAAAGGAGTCACTAATGTTTTTGAATGTTGTATACTTCTCATCATTGATGTGTTCTGTCTTTATCTCTCAGCCTCATCTGTGTATGTTTTTATTGCAGCACGCATCCCATGCAGATGGACGGCAGGAAGTTTCCTCTCGAACTGGGCGCTCTGGAGCTCGCTGCAGGAGCTCTATAGCTTCCTGTGCAGATGAGCAGCAGAATATTGGAAATTACAGACTCCTTAAAACGATTGGAAAGGGGAATTTTGCAAAAGTAAAACTGGCAAGGCACATCCTAACTGGCAGAGAGGTAAAGTGGTATGGGTGTAAACAGTAGTGAATTGCAGTAGGTGTGAAGATTCTCTTAGAATAGCATCATCTTAAGCCTGTGAACATTTAGCACATTTTACTAGAGATGCTGCCACTGATGTAGAAAAAGACAGAAATGGAAAACTGTATTTTTTCTTTTTTAGTAATGATTGCAAAACAATTTGTCTTGAAAACGGTCTCCTAAATTTGTATTTTTGACAAGTCCCTATCCAACTGAATTGGGTTCAAGTTTGCTACTAGAATTCTCTGTTAAATCCTCCATTCACGAAAAAGGGCTCAATATATAGCAGTTAAATAAGCTTGCTGGAAAGACTGCCTCTTAGAGTCTCTGTACTGCACGGTGCAGTGATGTATTGGAGGGGAATTCAGGAATGAGAACTAATATATCTTCTTGATTGTGGTCTGAGTAGCCCAAACACAGTATTTTCTTGACAAAGCAATGTATCTCCCAGGAGTTCTGCTAGTGTTCGCAGTGCTGGGCAGCTTTGGGAAGACGCTCCATTTTTTTCAGGACCGGTTTGTGTGTCTTGCTCAGCATTGTGTGGTGTAGACAAGCTTTCTCTTGTATCTCGTCATAGTGTCGAACTCAGGTCCATAATTAGTTTCTACATGCCATTACAATGTAATTAATAACTTGCACTTAATAATGGTTCTGTTAATGAGCTATAGTTCTGTTTGCTTGTTGCAAGAAGGTGTTTCTTGGTGCTGTTTTATTAATAGTAACTCTACATACTGAAAGAGGGAGAAACACCTTGTTTACTTTTTTCTTGCCAGACCCGTCTAATTAAGTAAATACTTGCTGATACCCGCAAGGACTTTTAGAAAGCTGTGTGTCTGACTGCAGCGCTTTAAGAGAATTTCTTTTTTTCTGAGCTAATACGGAGTTCAGTAGCACTAGGAGAAACAGAGGAGACACCATTTTGCAAGAGTTGTTAGGAGGGATTTTTTTTTAAAATTTTTTTTATAGCTGACAGTTCTGGTGGTCAACTGTTATCTTCTGGTGTTAAAAGTTAGTGCGTGTTTGTAGACAAAGTTTTTGGTTAGCTGCTTTCCAGTTAAGTTCCCTCCTCTTTTTACTGATATGTAACACAGGAAATGCAAGTACTTGGTTAGTATTTCTTTGCTATTATTATAGACATAGGATTTGGAGACAGGTATTGTGTGTCGCACATTGCTTTGTAAAAACTGAATTACATTTTCTTTTACTTGTGTATAACTGTGCGTTGAACTCTGGTTCATTATTTTTGTTTGAAATTTCAACAAGTAAAGTGACAGTTTAAAATCTTTGGCCAAATTTGGGAAGATTGAAATATTAAGTTTCTTTATCTCTCATGGAATAGATGTCACTGAATCAATTCAGAGCATAAATACATTTCGGGACATGGCCGTTGGTCCTGGTGGCCTAGAATGAGTGGCCTTCCTTTGAAGAGAATGATTAAACTAGTTTTATAGGAATATCTTTAAGGAATCCTAAACTTTTTTTTTCCTTTGTAGGAGAGATGAATAAAAGTTTCTATTCTTGCTAGGTGATCTGTACAGCATTGATAATAATTGCGTATTTTAAATGTGTGTGAGCATAATTCTTCACAATATTCTGGATAACAGTTTCCCCAATGTCATTAATTTACCCTTGTCCTTACAGAAGTATTTATCCGATCAATCTTTACATTGTGCTAACCTCTTTCATGGCAGTGACATTGATGTTTTTTGGTTGTGATCAGCAGCAGCACCTTGTACTTTGAATCTCACTTTCTTTGCTAGCTCATCTCCAAGGTTGCTTATATCAGTTTTCCATTGTATTTAATGGGGCCTCTTAACTCCTTTAACAGACTTAGTCATTATGGTTTGACTTCCTCTGCCAAAGCCACTGATACAGATATTAAACAAGATTGGTTCCAAGTCTCGTTCTTAAAAAACTCCTCATATCTCTTCAGCCTTTTTTTTAATTAAAAAAGCTCTGTGCACGTTTCAGCTTATCTAGTTCAATAATTTCCATGCATCTTCCTGGATGAGGGTTTACAGTAGTCCAGATAGTCATATCTTGTGTGTTTCCATAGGGCACAATTAACTGTAGGAAAACATGTTGCATTTAACCCTTCTGTCTGTTTCCCTGTTTTTTTCCCTGAAAGTTCCAAGCTCAAGAATTTTGTGGTAAAGCTCTCCTAGAAAAAAGAAGCCTGATAGTTTCTAAACCTGTGCTGCCATTTTCTTCTTGGTAGATGTTAGAAATCTGTGCTACAAAAATCTTTTTGTCTTTTTTTTTTTCTTTAAACCTGCCACTCTTAATAATTCTGGGATAATGTTCTCAGTCTGGCCTCAGCCAGATGGCACTCATCTTCCTGAATTTGTGATTCCCTATGTTACACACTAATTCCTGCTGGCTCTCCTGTCTTTGTTCCTATTCTTTTTTCCATCTTATGTGCCAAAACCTAAACCAAAATGCTTAGTTTTGGGAGTCATGCTTCAGTGAGTTTTCATCTCTACTGTATCCTTGCTGTGTTTGAACCCTACTTATCTTCTCCTTGTTATCTATGTGGCTATTCTTAATGTCCTTTCAAGTGTCTGGTTCAGTTTTACTTTATGGCAGTTCCTTCTTTATATCTCTGTGCTGATTAACTTCTAAATCACACAGCAGATCAGCACTTTTCTATTGCTTCTTGGGAGGAGGGTATGTTTGTTCAAGCATTCTCTTAAGGTAGTTGCTCATCTCCTTCCATCTGGAGTCCTTCCCTATGAATTTTTCTGTTGCTTGAGATACAGCTTTCGTGTCTCCAGCTGGACTAAGTTCCAGGACTCTCTTTCATTTCCTTAGTGTGTCTGGAGGATGTATGATGAGAGCCCAGCCTCAAATTATGGAAACAGAGAAAGGCTTAGCTAGCCCTTTCGAGGGGTGACAAGAACATCAGCCTAAATTGAGGAGATTGAATTGTCCTGCCAAGGAGTGTGTGGCCTTCTGCTCACTACAGGGGTGTGGAGGGTGGGTTACCTTCACTGCTCTAGAGCTGCTCTTTGGAAATGCACTCCTTCAAGATCCTCTGTCTTGGAGAGTATTATTTGTAGTCTGCCTGCCTTTTTGAAACCAAGAATCTCCATTGTAAATCTGCTTTGGTTAATTCTTTGACTTTTAAGCCACATATTTTCTGTTGTAATTTATCAAGGGTTATTTCCTCTGACAAGTTTCCCATACTTGCCAAAATTAATCTAAAACACAAAACTACCTTTTGCTGTTACTGAGGTGGTTGGAATCATAGCCAAAAGCACATGGATCCTTCTGTTCATTAAAGACATGTGTTCAGTTAATTGCCAAGAAGTTAAAGTCTCCTAGTGAGACAGGATTCTTTCAGCATCCAAGTCTGACTCCAAGGAATCTATTGTCATATTTTTTTTCTGTTCTTTCCTTGGAAAAAGTGAAATTTAAGAGGGAGAAAACATTCTGAATGGTAGCAGTTTGGCCAATTTGTTCAGTGTCTCAACTTCTGATTGCTTTAACTCCCTTATTCAAGTCATGTAGGAGGAATGTTTTAAGTCATGTTATTGTGAATGGTGAAAGCAAAGTTAATTTTAATCCTACTAACGATCTCACACAGAATATCATGGCTGGTGCAGCCATGTAACAGTGTAGGTGGACTAGCATTCCTCCAGCATTGGCCATAGCACACAATACTTGAAACCATTCCAGATTCTCTTTGTGTAAAGAGAGCAAACTTTCTGGTTTGGAAAGCAAGCTGATGCTTTATTAACTGAGCTTAGTAAAAGAGAGAATTTTCTTGCTCAGGCTCATCAAAACTATTCTTGAGGGCAGGCTCCCTTTGCCTGTAATTTGGAGACCTTATCAAGGCACCTGAAATTGCTCCCTCTTCTGATGATGGGTTCAAGCTCTCAAAGTCTGTGTTAACACATTGTACTCTCAGTGTTCACGTGGATAGGAATTCTCTAAATTCATCCTGCCTTTAAGGCTGTAATTACTGTACCAAACAGGCCTGTGAGTCTGCCTTTCAAAAACTCAGGTGTGTACCTTCCCTGTGTCTCCAGGGGTTTGCCAGTGCCAGACCTCTCTGATCAAGCTGTGTTTTGCGGAAACCCAATACCTTAAGACTTTGTGGGTTGAAACAAGTTTATGTCTTTCAAAGATTGACCATAATGGTACAGCTCAGAACACAAATGCAACTTTTTTCTGAGTGGAATGCACTTACCAAGCAAACAGCCGTCTTCTGTGGCATGGGTTGTCTTGGGACACCAGGTAACCTTCAAATAATGTTATCCGCTGTTGACAGAGGCAGCGGTCACTCTATATCCAGTATGAATTTTTAAGAGATCTCAGGAACGGAATAACTTTGTTACCTTCATGACAATAGTTCAACAGATGCAAAGGTAGAGATAAAAATCTTTCTTGGTTTCGTACACAGCTGCTACTATAAAAATATCTATTGCTTAATGTGTTTATCTCTTGTTTGTATTTTTGAAGTGATTTCTCAAGGTTTTGTAATGGAATTTTGCCTCGGGAAGTAGTGATCTTTAATTTCAGTAGCATACCTTAGAAGAAAATACTCCTCAGGAGTATTCTTAGATGGCTTCTTGGTGATGCCTCCTTGTATCTTATATCTAGAAGGGATCAAAATAAATCTTGAATCTCAGTTTCAGAAAACACCATGTCCATCATATAATTCTGTGATGCACCCAAGTGTTCAACACCGTTCCCCTCTTACCCTCTCCATCATGATGTGGTTTTGCACTTGAAAGTAGGGATATAAATTTGCTTTGATGTAAGATATGTTGCCAACCCCAAGTTAACGAGATGAAAAAGATAACAAAAAGCGATGCAGGGAAACTGGGAGCTGTGGCATGGGGAGGGAGCAACATCTATTGTTTGAGCCAAAGATTCAAGGGGAATTGAAAGCCCTTGCTTTGCACCCATGAGGTATTATAATCAGCTGAGTTGCAGCATCTTGACTCTTTGAGAGGCACCATCTCCTTGGCTTCTGTAGAGTTCCTTCTGGTATGTTGAGTCTCTAATTTAGAAAGGAAAAATACCAATTGGCATGTAATTCTAGAAAGATTCCCATTTCCTGTTCTAACTCATCCTGTATCCAAATTGGATTGCACTGACGCTCATCTTCAGGTTCTGACTAGTTACTGTAATATTGCCTTTCTCTTTTGATTCTTTTGTGAAATTTTAATTTTGTTCTTTTATATTTCTGTGCAGTATTTACTGAAAAGATTAGAACAACTAAAAGAAGGAACTTGCCCAAATTGTTGTACTATAGCCAATGGGTTTTTGTTAATGCAGAAGTGATACTTCATTTCATATTGTCAGGGAGCAGAATGACACAAATAATCAGTGAATTTCCAAAGGTGAACTTAGTTCTTGCAAAATCTCTGTGGAATTACTTTCACTCACTCTGCTCCGAAATCTCTGGTTTTAGAAGCATCTTCACAAGCTGCCAATGCCCAGCCAGTGCTGTGTAATCTGTTGTGTGATTATACTGTGTAAATATTATCTGTAGGCACGCTGCTCTCCATCAGGGCACTGTCTGATGTTGGAGTTTCCATTATAATGTGTGGTGGTCTTAGTGTCAAGCAAAAGACTAAGTGAGGTTCTTGTCTCAATATGCTTAAAATACTAGGGTTTTTTCCACTCTCCTGATTAGTTTCTTGCAGTAGAAGTAAAGTACACTTCAGCTGTTAGTTCCAAATGTCTTTAGTTTAAATATAAGTACGTAATTTGCTGAAGAAACTAGAGTGGGTTTTGTGTCATTTTTGTTACTGGATTTGACCATCTTGTAATAACGCTGATTTGTTCATATAGAAAATACTGATTATGAACTCTTCCTTTAGGTTGCCGTGAAAATAATTGACAAAGCACAGCTGAACCCAACTAGTCTACAAAAGGTATGTTTTTACATTTCATCTTTCAACTGTACTGTAACTCGTCTTGTTTCACCACCTCCTTCCCTTAACCCCAAATGCCTGTGCTGGAGAATCTGAAGCATTGCATACTTTGCACACATCTGACTACTGTATTTAATAACTAGTTTTGTAACGGATATTTTTGACAAGGCTGCAGTTGTTCGCGATGAACTTGTCCAGAGCTGTAAACTGAGAGAACAGTGGTGTTAGCCACTTCCTTTGTCTCCCGAGCGTAGCTAACTAACTCTGTAGAGAGGACGTTCGTGGTTTGGTCTCGTGCCCCCCTGTCTCCATCGTGCTGGTCACTGGGTTAAACTTAGAAAACCGGAGCTTGTGTCCTGTCATCTTAAACCAGCCTCAAAAATACTGCCTCGAGACTGAAGGCCAAGCAGTATCTATGCCTTTCACGGAGTTTGCAGCAGAAAAGATGCTGTGGTTTTGGGAACAAATTGGAGCATGGCTATTCTGGCTTCTTGCCTCTAGCCTCACATGTTTAATGTGCTGTTACAGTTGTATTGCCTTATCTATTTCAGTAAGCAGTGATAAATCCTACTCTTTCATCAAGCAAGCCAGTCTGCTTTGGAGTGCCTGCAGGAAGTACATTTAAATGTCACTTTTACCTAGGACTTTTCTAACTCTGTCCTTTCAAGTGCTGCTGTCAAAGGCTTTCTATTTACTTTCGAGTACTTTGATTGAAAAACTTCCTTGCAATATTTCGGTTTGAATGAGAGAATACCCAGAACTTACCTGCAAACAAAATGAAATAGCATAACCAGAGTAAACTGGAGAATATACACATTTGGATTGTATACAAATACTATAAAGATTGTGTGACTAGATGTTTTTATCAAAATTTACGGTGCAAAAGTAAATTGGAAAAATACACACAAGTTCTTACATTGTACACTTTGGTTGAGAGGCAAGGAATAGCCTATAGAAGAAAGGCTCTGTTGTCTTGAGCAGGTAGCAACTTCCTACTGACTCTGTAGGCTGGGAAAAAGTAGATGAAGTGGTTCCAGCTTTCTCAGATTTTTTTTTCAGCTTAATCCCTGAGGTTATTGGTAATTTCTGGGTAAGCACTGAGGAAATGAAATGCAAATTAGGTAATACGATGGATTAGATAAAGTTGATTTGTGTGGCAGATCTGTGCAACTTTGAATACCTGAAAATATTCTTAAATGCTTGAAGCACTTGGAAGAGAAACAAAAACTGTGATATGAAGGGGAGGGGTCAGGGCATGGGAAAAACAGCTAGAGAAAAGTAGAGAGGCCGTGTTTTCAGACAAAAATGTACAATCTTAATCCTTCAAATGGTGTTAGCTTGAAATTGGGTCATAATGCCAGCTTGGGCTCATATTTGGGTACAAAGCAAACCTTCTACAGGTCACAGGTGTTCAGCTGGCCACAACCTGGAAGTGTGCTTGGGTTCCTGGGTTTCAGCCTGCTCAGTGTCCACTCGTGTCTCTTATGATTTCATTTTTCTTGACAATTTATAAAATTAGATTATAAAGTGTGATTTGTAAATTGGTCTTACCTGCCACTAGGTTTTAAAAATGAGAATCTGGAAGAATAGTACAAAATAGCAGGGAAGAAATGTGATCAAATTTGGGGAGTGAGATTGCTAATGTACTCTCTTAAGCTCATTTGTTATGTGAGAACAGAAAAAGATTAGCAAGATCTATCGGTGTTCTCAATTCAAAAATGGAAAGTAATTTCCTTAGTTAAATGCCTGTTTGTCACAGTAAGCAGAGTGAATGCCCAATGTGTTATTTACCAATTTTGCTTTATCAAGGCTCTTTTTGCAACCCTTGCCCCTTTTCCCCCAGCACTGCCAGCGATGCCGTAGCCTCGGTGCATTTGAAGCCAACTGTGCACGCGACCTGTAGATGCAGGGGAAGCTCAGATGGAAGTGCTTCTGATCTTGCACTTCTGGAGAGAGCGATAAAATATTTGAGGTATGGTGGGGAGGGAAGGGCTGTGCCGAGAAGAGGGTGTGGTGTACAGTGTCTCAGCTGCGGTGTAGCTGCATACCCTCGTCATCCTTAGGTGGGGAAACAAATGGTGATTAAGGCTGCCGGTTCTGATTTCTTTGTATTACGCCCTCCACACCGAAACTTCAGCTGCCCGAGAGAAGTTAACCTTGTTAAGGACTTGCTTTGCTTTCTGGAGCAGTAATTCTCGGTATGTCCTTGCAGTAAGCTCTGGGCGGCTGCAGTCCTGACAGCTCAATATTCAGCAGCGCGGCTCTTCGGAAGAGTCGGGTTTCTTGTCTGCTGCTGAGGAAGTCTGTGGTAGCTACATACAAGCTGCTCTTAACTGTTGTTTTAGGACCTGATTACTACTCTGCTACCCTTGCTTAGCGAAGAGGAAACTGTAAGTGGTACTTCCCTGCTTTGAAAGAAAAGGGAATTCTTAGAGCTTTTTCCCCATGCTGGTGGTGTTAGTCATAATTGCTGTTCTCCACAAATGTACTTGTGTACCCGGTTCCAATGAATATTGGTCTCACTGGAAACAAGTGCTGATGGTACAGTGGTTCACTTCCTCCTAGACAAAAAAAAAAAATAAATTTGTTTGTTTTTCTTTCTTTTGAATTAGCAATGCCATTATGTGCAAGGGTTTTTTTTTACCAAGCCCATAGCACTTAATCACTTCTCATTTTCCTTTTTTAGAACTTGGCTCCTCAGCCAAATAGTCTTGTTCATTATGTGCAGATGTTTTGCCACTTGTTTGGGACATTTTTTGCTAAAGCTTTTTAGGGTTTTTAAACATCAGTTTTAACATGGACCGTGCCCTTTCTGACCATGGGGCAATCGGTATTTTTAAAACTGCAAGAAAAGAATGAGAATTTAAAATGCCCAGGCTTTTGTGTTTATAACAAGTATTTTTTTCTGTTTTTAAGTTGTGGTTTGTTTGAGGCAAACTTTTATAAAGGCTTCCTGCTTGAGGCTCCTAATTATATGTAGGGCATATTTCTATGGGCAGTTTTCCGGAGGACCCTAATACACAGGTAGAGCTTGAGCTGGCTTGGGACAGCCAAAAAGCTCCCCACTTTGGGGTTAAAGAGTCCAGGATATGCTCTGCATCTGACAAGTGTACTGACTTGCTTTTCAGTAAGCTTTTTCAGTATTTTTTAAATCATTTGTTATTGAAACTCTTGCAATAGCTAATGCAGGAACACTTCTAATCTGTCTTTCAGTGTGTTCAAAGAGACTTGGCTTAAAAGGTGGGCCCTTCTTCCCCCCACTCCCTTGTTGCTTCGAATATGTCAGCATAATTAAAGTAAAATTGATTCAAGATTATTACTGAGTATGTGTCTCTGTTCCCATTGCTGGTTTGCTGGTTGTTTTTTTTTTTTACTCAGTTTGTTGGCTAGCAGCATTAATTAAATGTAATTCTTTTCCCATATCTAACATGGCTTACAGTCAAAGGACCAGACCACAACAAAGCTAAAAGCCATTTGTTTGGCAGACTAAGGATGTTTGTCTTTGCCTAGAAACATTTGTAGAGCTCCTGTTGACGGAAAATGAGCTGTTCAGCAAGTTGGGAGTAGTTTTTTCATCTCTTTATTAGAAATTAAACTGATAAGCACTGTTTTCAGTTGATTGTCTGCCTTTATGGTCTCATTATGACAAGTAAGTTCCTAAAACTAAGAAAACTATTTTATGTATTGAGAAACTTCACATTACATCTTCTGATGTTACACCATCTTCTGTGTTCCTGTGGTAGGGAACCTCAGATGTGTGGGCTGTTTGCAGTGAATTTTACTGTGTGGTGATAAGTACTACATTTGCTAGAAGTTGATGCACATAAAGTTTCAGGGGAATGAAATCTGGGAAACCTCTTTTCAGCATACTGTGTGAAAGTTGTATGATGTTTTACTTTGTATTCCTCTATCAGAAATGGACTGGAATACCTCATACAATGGCAAGCGTTAGCAGATAGCCCTGTGGAAGTTGCTGTCTGTGTCACAATGCCATACAAGATATTTAGACTGACTAGGGGAGCGCAATCTGAAGTGCATTTATCTAACTAAAATTATAACAAAGAATTTGGTGGCGGTTGTATCCTATTCTCAAGTATTTTTATTTTTAATTTCCTCTGAGACAAAAATAGTCTTTTTTTTAAAAAGCTGGTTTCTAGTCACCCACTTTAACAAATGGCTCATACATAGAAACTACTTTTTGACATGCTTCGTTTGGGTTAGTAATGCAGAGCAGTCGTCTTGTGGACCAATGTTATATTTAGAGGAGCCCAAAATGTTACATGAGCCTGACTTTATCACATTAGACCATCAAAGTGTACAGTGTACAATGGCCGAAGTAGCTAGCTCCAGCCAAGTCAGCATACTTTATTAAAAAAAAAAATTAGTAATGAATATATTCATTTACATGATGATACTGTGAATTTTATCCTCATTTTTACTGTCTTATGCTGTGTTGCCCTTGGTTGACTGTTCTTGTTTGGTGGCACCAGTTATGGCTGCTTACATTCGCATACTTAATCCTAAGAACGTATCTCTCTCTCTCTCAGGTGGGTAGAGTGATGATGAATAGGCTGACGGCTGAATAACAGCCGAGGTCTTCATCTGTGCAGCAGTGGAGTTGCCCTTGGTGAGAGTCGGACCCAACTGGCTTTATCTGAGCATCGGGGGTGGAAGATAGCAACAAGCGAGAGCAAATTAAGCAAACTGTCTTCAGAACTTTAAAAGCTGACCAGAGGCTTTCACTGATATAAACTGGGATTTAAAGTATTAATGGGGTATTCAGAATATATTATACACTATTTCAGCTGAACTAATTGAAAAATGAGGGGAAAAAAAAGCGCTATAGATTCAACTGCTTTTAAATTTCTGGTGATCAGAGACAGATGGTGAAGTAGTCTACATTATCTAATTATATATGAAAAATCTCAAGAAATAACATCGTTTAGAGACGGAAAAAAAAAAAGGCAATTTACTTACCTCCCTGGGCAAAAAAGAAACCATAGGGGTGTAGTTTTTGGAACTCTGTTTTGCATGGCCAAAAATTTACTTGATCAATCAATCCTGATGACATTTAAGCAGCTTGTCATCTAGCAAAGTGTCAGGCATAGACCTGGATAATGATAAGAAGATAATTAAAAGCATTTGGAAGGCTGTTTGGTTTTACCCTGCGTTCAGGTAGTGTGCCATTCACAGCCGTGGCCGTAGTGGGAAGGACAAGGTCTGTTGGGCATTGCTGTGGTGATTGCTTCCCAAATCTTAGCCTTTACAGAAATGTCAGAAAGCAGAGAATGGTTAGAACAACTGGTCTCCAAATTGTGATTATTATTTTTTTTCCTTCCTATTTATTTAGTTATTTAAATCCTACCACCCACGTTTTCTTTTATTAAAAGACACAAAGGCACAAGGATTTTGTTTTGTTAACTCTTGGGTTGTGTTCTCTTTGTTTGCTATGTTTCACTTTTTTTTTTGCTTTTATTGAGTAAGTACACCTACAGATTTTTGAGTCATTAGTAATACATGTAGACATATTACATGTCTTCACTTTATCTGAAATCAGACCTGAGGCAAATCTTGCAGCGGCACTTTTTGCTTCCTTACTGTTAATAACAATGCTGTTATCTCTTATTTGCAAAACTTTCTTTCTTTTCTCCCATGTCTGCATTCCTGTGGAGCTGTGGACTTTTGTTCTGCTTCAGTCTCTTTCCATTAAATTCAATATGATCTGTTAAGTTACTGGTATTCCTGTAGAAGTTGGTGTTGGGTTTATAATAAGACCTCTTGTTCACTCCTGCTTTTTGAAGCATGCTGTTAGAAAAAGCTTGAGGCTTAAGAACGGCTCTGGAATCTTGGGCTGGCATGGGAGGAGCTGCGGAGGGAGAACAACTACACACTTGACTGCCATATAGTGTGCTGCATAAAAAGATAATTCTTTGGGTTTTCCAAATACAATAGTATTTGCACTTCAAGTTCTTCCGTAATATTTTTTTTTAAATCTTGGGTCTATTCTGGGAGAAGTGGGACTACATTTACTTCATCTGCTATTAACCAGCTTCCATTAAAAACCAATGTTCTGTATTGCAGTAACACCACCTGTAGCGTTTTCAGTATTACATGTACAGTTTTATGTGCATTTTTTAATTGTCTTTTGCAGAAGAGGGTTTTCAGAGATGAAAGTAATGAACAGCTGATCAGTAATAGACTGCTTTCACTTGTGGTTTGTTAAACGGCATTCCCATACGATTGTCCAGTTGCAGGATGACAAAGTTTACTCTGTGTGACAGGCAAAGTTGAACTCTTTGGAAGTAACTACTCAAACAAGACCCTCTTCACATGAGCATTGGTGTCAGGGGCAGGAACAAGATCCTTACAATGAGTACGTGGCCTCTGGATGCAGCACCGTTGGTCTAACGTGATGCTGCAGCTTGAAATGGGCAGTTGTACTCCTTCACTGCCCATCCTGCCAAAATAGATGTGCTGGGCTGGGCAAGGGAGCTGCAACAGAAAACTTAGTTTTGTGAGATTTTCTGTTAAATTCATTCCTGGACCTTGTGTGTCAGTCTGGGTTAACACTGGTGCTTGCGTAAAGGGAAGCGGCGGGATCCTCTTGCGTAGGAAGGTGGATGGGGAAGAGGGTGGGAGCAGGCTGGTCCCTTTGAGACTGTACCCCTGAAGAAATGGCTGTCTGCTGGGGATGGCTGGCTGAGGAAAACACTGTTTGTGTTCTGCCCTATTAATTTTGGCAAATAGGTTCAGCGTGTTGTACTGGCCGAGCAGGCTTGGAGGCTGGATGTCTGGCAGTGAGAGTCAGTGGAGCTGTGGTGACAAATCCAGGAGTAGGTGCCACAGTGCCTCAGTCGCCTTGCAGGAATGCTTCGGAAGGGCCAAAGGGGAGCCTTGCCTCCCCATCTCTCCTTAAAACTTGCTCCTTGGTGGTGTAGTTGGATAACACATTTTTTTGTGTGTGATATAAGCAGCTGATTTTTTTCCACCCTGTGGGTTCCTGTTCTACCACAGTAATTCCCTGGCTTTAACAAAGTACTGAAGAGTGATGAGTTCATACCAGAAACACAGTGGTCTTCACAAGGTGCTCTAGTGGGGGTTCATGAAACTTTGGAAACAGTATTTTCTGTGTCGTGGTGAACGATTGCGTGAGATGTACTGGCCAGCAAGAAGCTGTGTGGGCTTGTAATGGTCTTCTGGACCCAAAAGTCTGCGAACCACAGAGCTAAGATCACTCCTCTCCTGAGCTATCTGGAGTGCTTTGTGGGTGTTTTCAGGTTTTTGAGGGTTGGTTTGTTTGGGGAGGGGTGTCAAAAGAAGCAGTCACTTAACTCTTACCTCCAATAACTGCTTATTTCATGAACTTTATTGAAATGCTAATAGTAATGTGCCCTTTATGTTTAAACAAGTATTATCAAAATGCTGAGGCTTTAGGAAGAATGGGTGTTACCTATTTCATTAACTTCTTTCTTTCATGTTTTATGTTTATTTCAGCTCTTTAGAGAAGTAAGAATAATGAAGATCCTAAATCATCCAAATATAGGTACCTTGTTTCTTTCATATAATTTCCAACTCTGGAGAAATGTTGGCTTTTTCACTGTTAAAACTGTATGAGTTTAAAAGATGATTCTGCACTAGGGTGTCAATTTACTGTAAAGTAACAGTAATAAATACTTTTTGAGTGTGTTGAGAAAAAAACCAAACCACAACATTTTGATTCCTTGATACAAATTGTTATTTGCGTAGATAAATGATTATATTTTCCCATGTAACAGAAGCAAAGTATTGTTTCTTGAGAAAATGTTCTGTATGAGTTGACCAAATGTGTTACGGTATTTTCCATTTAGGAACCGTAGACAGAAAAAGCTTCTTTAGAGTAATAGTCTGATATTGTCAAGCAGCAAGGAAATAGGGTTTGTGTTGGGTTTTTTCTGACTGAATTCTCTATGGGGTTAACTTAATACTTTTGCAACCAGTTAACTGATGATTAAATGGCTTTCTTTTCTAGTGAAGCTATTTGAAGTCATTGAAAAGGAAAAAACTCTCTATTTAGTAATGGAATATGCTAGTGGGGGTAAGTACCTCTCTCTGCTCTGATGACACATGTAAACAAATTGCCAAGTTGGAGAAAGCACTTGTTCTCTTTAAAGTTTTGCTTACTTTTTCAGGAGATACTAATATCATGGTAGTGTAAAATCTTAAGCAAAATATATTATGCTTTCTGGGGTTTCTTTGGGCAATATAATTAATTAAAGCTTTTAAAGCCAGCTTCTGAACTTACTGCAACTTAGTAATATTTGCTTTGTTTTCACAACTCTGATTTAATGGGAATCTTTATTCTGCTATTGATTGTTCCTCTCCATAACAATACCAATCTTTTCCCTTTATTGTATTTGACTCCCTACCTCTGGTGTCCTATTTTGTATATTTGGTAAATCGTGTTCAAATGAAACATTTTCTTTAACTGTTAGTTTCAAAAGCACAAGTACTGCAACTTGTATTTTTCATATGTTCATGACATTTGACATATCTCTATCACGGACCTTCTACTGTCAAGAGTTGTTAGGCTTAGGCTTAGCCTTATGCCATTTTAGGAGGAACTTAAAAATATATTCCTGATTGCAGGGGAGGGGGGGAAGCGTGCATCATGCAGTTCTAGCTCTGGTGAAAATATCTTGACATTAAGGTATTCGGGCTTAAGTTACTCCTTGCTGGCTAAAACCTAATAGCACTCGGTTTGTCAATGTGACCCTTTAGCATCAGCAGCTGGGAATCTTAGAGTTGAGGCTTTTCTTTAGTTTTTGGAGGGAGATACAAATCCTTCTTCTCAGAGAAAATCAGCATTGAGTTCTGACTCTGGTGTTAGATTACGTGAGGTTTAATGAATTACTCTAAATAAGGTAATGATTCTCTACCTGCCTATGTTTTCTACTAGGAGCTCCCCAAATGCTCAGCCAAGATTTGTCTAAACAGAAAGAAAGTTGGTAAAATAGCGTTAAAATATTGGCTAGTGCAGGTGTTTGTGGAGGCATCTCTGTGCAGTTTGATGGCACTAGACTTAAAAGTGAAGTCCTATTGCCATCTAGTGATTAGCTTCTAGGAGGTAGAAGGGCCAGTGGCTCTCTAAAGCAATGAGGATGTTTCTTAGGGTAGTGGAGACATACATACTGTACTGGTCTGAAAGGTGGTGAGCAGTACCCTTTACATGTGCACTCTTGTGCAGGACAGGAATGGTTGGTAATCTCAGTACCAGGGATCAGTTTCACATGTTTCCTCTTTATCAAGATACTGGTCGCGCATGTTGCATATGAACGTGTGGCCCCAGGCTGAAAGAAACTATTGCTACAACTGCGACATTTTGCATGAATTGGGGATAATTCTTTCTCTGGTGTCATTTTCCTTGAATTGTGAAGTGTTCAGGGTTGTTCCTTCAAGGTTTTTGGAGAAACAACTGTGAAATACAGCTGAGAGTGTTACCTGAGCTGGGTATTAAATAATATGCTACAGAGGGAAGTAAAGCTATTTTGTAGAAAATCCTGACATTCCCTCAGATTGCTCAGTTGCTGCTTTTCTTGATCTGTGGCTCTGTTTTTTTTTTTTCTTCAAATTTGGTAGAATTGCTTCTTTTGAAAAATAAATGTGAAGTTACTCGTCCTTTCCCTTGTGAGGTGGCTGTCTACAAAACTGTTTTCTTGCTCAGTAGAGAATATTTAGATGTTTGATCCACTTCTAAAGTTTTCATTAATTTTGCATATTAGTAAAGAATTTTCAAAACTGTGTACTAGTCTGTGTTTGTAGGAGTTCTTATATACATGGCTATTGGGTTTTAGTAAAGAAAATCTCCCATGCTCTCACAAACATGTCAGTGTTTCACGGGCCAGTTGACTGCACCTAAAGCCGAAATGTTGTAGCCTGTATTGATGTGCTGTAAAATGACTGGATTGATTAAAGGGGGGAAAAAAAACCCAAAACAAAACAGATCTTTAGTACTGCTTTAGTAATCTCCTTTAGTTGTCCGCAGCAATGCAACATTGGGCTTGTTCAGGACTAATCCATCTCAGTGTATCTTACAGATCTGATGGTTGTACGATGGATTAGGTGTGTGTGTACTGCTGTGCTCATTATTGTGATCTTCCTTGTGGGTACCTCTTCCAAGCCTCAAAATCTAAGATTTCTGATTTTGGATAGAACTCTTTCATACCCATGCACAAAGAAACATTCCAGTGCTGGTATGACAGTATTTACAAATACTATCAGGTCTTCTTATATCTGATGGCTTTTTTTGCGGGGAAAAGAAACCTTTGTGAGAAAGCCTGAATTACCTGGGTACATGTAACCTTTATTTGCAAAACAGAAGTATGCTGCTCAGCTTCTATCATAAATAATTGGAAGGAAATAGTTTTTTTGTCTATATCCAGTCATTCATTAAGTTTTACTATTTTCTTATGAGAGATAACCATGTATTAAATTGCATAACAGTTCTCTTGTTCTCTTGAGCTAACCTATAATCATAAACTTGCAGTACAATTATTCCAGTGAAGCTGCTGTGGGCAGCTGCTAGAGAGGAATCTCTAGATTCTGAAATTGACATTAATGTATCTCATTATTGAATTGTAGGGGAAGTGTTTGACTATCTGGTTGCACATGGAAGAATGAAGGAAAAGGAGGCCAGAGCTAAATTTAGACAGGTATGTATAATATTCCTATACATCAGCTCCCTCCCTCTCCACACAACCCCCATACCCCCTCTTTTTAATACTGAAATGAGTAAAATGTCTATCCTTTGCATTTGACTTCTAGCGGTGTTAAGCAATAAGTGCACTTGCCGCCCCGAGTGAGAACAAACTTGGGTTACAGTAGTACTTTGAAGGGGTCAGCAGTCCATTTAGTGGTGCTAGTTTCCTTAGTGCTGTGTACCAGGGTGTCCAGGAGTGCCAGAACACAGTGACTGCTTGATTTGGAAGCGTATTCCCCTCCAAAACTCATTTCCTCTGGGTTGATTTCATAGATCCTTAGTTCAGCTGGTCTGTAACCTTTTGGAAGTTATTGAAATGTAACAGGCTACAAACAGGCCAGTTTGAAAACACAGGCAGTGCATGCAGCAGGCATCCATTCACATCATCCGTTTCCATGGAAAGATGTAGTTTAATAATTGTTCTCAAAAGTCACAGAAAAGGAATTTCTGGGCTTGTTAGTTTAGCTTTATTTACGATGTATAAACTAGCCCTGCAAAGATGTGGGCACTTCATTGATCTGTAAAAAGCATTTCCATTCTATAGTAAAGCAGTATTGAACATAACCAAATACTTTTACATAACTAATTAAAATCCAAATCTCTGCTCTTACAGCATCTAGAGTTTCATTTGCAGGTCTGCCTTACTTTGTTTTCTGCTCTTGTGCAGAAACTTGTAAACGTATACAATATTTACATCCCTTTGATCACTTGGATAACCTAGATAATGTGAAAAGTAATAAATCTCAAAATTCTACTTCTGCTTAATGACACTTTAAAATAATGAACAGTGACAAAAGTATTTTATCGAACAGGGTAGGAGTTTTAATCTGGTGAATTGTGGCAATGACTTGACAGTTTCACTGTTGGAAGGGGAGGCTCCAATAGCTTTGGTGCTTAAGTGTAGCCATGCAAAGGTAGAAGAAATTTGATATAATATATGAGACTTCCAGGAAATTAGCTAATGACTTTCACAAAATGCCTTGTAAAGAAGACTTTTTCACTTCTCTAGTGTGGGTAGCGTGACTAAAAGGAACGATTTGGGAATTAGAAAACTGTGCCACAGCTGTTTTGCTCCCTCTTTTCTCCAAGAGTAGGACTTGTGAAAGCATTAGAAACAGCAAGCTAAAAAGTTGCAATAAAAGTAAAGAAAAATAGAAGCATATTTAACCCAACATAAGGAGGAAACAAAAGGATTTCCGTGAAATCCTTGTTCCTTTGTTTTCTCTCATCTCTTTAAATCTTGTGTTTATCCTCTTTAATCTTTCATGAAAAAAAGAAACAAACAAAAAACCACATCAAAAACCAATAAAACAAAACATCACAAAAAAAACAGTTGCACACTTCGTATCCACAGAAGTGATTTGTGATTACTGGATTTACACAGCTTGATAGTAAGGATATTTTTTCGTCCTCTTTAGCAAAATCTTACATGTCTCTTTAAAGCTGCTTCTCACCCTTTCATATTCTGGCAGGTAGAGAACTTTCCTTTGCGTGAGGGTTTCTGGTATGTGTTTCTGTGCTGTGTTGGAGTAGATGTGATGGGTTGTGGAGCAGTTGTTCCCATTTCAGCCGTCTCTTCTAAATCCCAGACTGTTGCCTTGCTCTTTGTAATGTCACTTAAAGAGCTTCAGAGTAACCTGAGAGGATTTGCAGTTCTCTCTCAGATGTGAATGTTGAAAACTTCTGCTGGTATGGTTCCCTGCTCTTTGTCCTCAGTTTCTTCTATCAGAAGTTGTGTGGAAAAAGATCTTGCAGTAATTCCATTGAAATTGCACATTTGTTCAACAATTACCTATTTTTTTTTAACAGTAGAGCTCCTCTTTAAGTGAAAACTTGTGGAAACAGGTCAAACATATTTTACAGGTACACATAGTGATTAATTTTATGGGATAATGTGAGTAGTACAGGATAAGTGTAACTTCATTTTTCAAAAACAAATGTGAAGGGAAAGAATTTAAGAGAGTTATCTGCTGAGCTGGGTATTTGGCCCGTCAAGAGTTGATTTTTATGTACTTCAGATTCTCAGCTTGATTTTTTTTGTACTTCAGTAGACTAAATGCTGTTTGTAAAGGTAAATACATAGATGGCCTCACTTGAATCCACTGAAATATACAGAAATGTGTTTTCAGTTTCTTCTTAGAAGTCTTTTCTCCTGGCACAGGCAGCTGTGCTCTGTCCTCCCTCAACACCTGACTTCTCAGCTACCGACTAAACAATTTTAGAGGACCTTGATCTCAAAGATAGGAGGTTCTTGAGAGTGTCAAAAGCATGAGCACTTGGAAAAAAAGAGAGAACCCTTGTAATAACCTGAGGAGAGAAACGAGTATATTGCACTTTGCTAGAGAGGAGAGCATCCGTGCAGGACAGAAGTTGGGAAACTTTGGTCAGATCTTGGCATTTATTAGACACTAGGACTCTGACTGCGGGACAGGTTCAAAAGAAACTAGATCTTGCTGGGTTTACAGGTCATAAAACTATTCATTTCACCTTACTGTAGTCCCAGAATAGCTTCATATAGCTTCTAGCTAACTGGTCTAGGAGAATGCTCTCTGTAGACCTTTTATCTGATTCAGTGCAGCTGTTCTTATGTTAGATAGGGACTTGTGACATAATAGGGATATTAATTTTTTTTATTAATTCACTGACTGGTTGAAGAGACGGCGACTCTCTTTAAACTGAAGAAACAGTTGTGCCATGGTATTGAGCTTGGCCGTTACAATAGGTTGTATTGTATCTTGTATTCGGATCATGTTTCTGCTTTCAGTAGTCGTGATTTCTGCATCAAACACTTGTGTTTTATCTGACGAGGCACTTCCTCTCTAGCGGGCAAAGAGCAGAATTTGGTAATTCTCCCCTCTTTGCTGTTTAAAAAAATTTAGGTTTTGTCCATTTTGGTATGCATACTTAAGGTTTTTAGCAGGAAAAAAGAATGTAAAAGACGGTGATCGTGTTATCCCAGTAGCCTTTGACAAGGAACACAGGAGAAGGTACAAACACTAAAAATACAACAGTGCTCTGCATTTCTCCATTTCAAGCTCCTTTTGTGCAGTCATGTGTGAGAAGTTCAAATCCAGAACGTTTTGCATTCTTAATGCCACCTTGTTTTTCTTTCCCTATTGCAGGCTTCCAGGCAGTTCTGGTTCGATCTTGCAATCCTTTCTCCATAGAAAAATTTGCCTATCTGTATAAGTATGAATGCAAAAATGAGAAGCCAAGACTTAGAGCAGGGAGTCTCCCAAAATCCATGTGTATTGCTTTCCTGTCTTTCTTGACTGCAGCCAGTTAGATCTGGCTTCCTTCAGTCTTCCCACTGTTTTCCTGCAGAAGCTGTTAAGAATTTTTAATGCTGGTAGATGTTAGAACAAATCTTAGAAAATAAAAAAATCCACAAAATACATCTTATATGTTCCAGTTAAGCAACTAAATACTCGTGGCAGTGTGGAAGGGACCTTGAGAGGTCATTTATCTATCCTTTTGTCATTTAATCCTTATGAAGAATGGTTTCTCTGCCTAGAGATAACTTGTTCTAACTTGTTCTTCAAAACCTATGATTATACAGATTTTTGAAATCCCTCCCAAGAAATGTATTTCAATGCTCCTATTGTTATCTCTAGCAAAAAGATCTGCTGTTTCTTCCCCTCTCCTCCCCACCTGCCAAGCACCAGCAGATTTCTCACTCAAGTAGATTGGGGGTGAGGGGGCTGTCAATGGAAACAGTGATGGCAGGTGGAAGACAAGGGACTGAATCCAGTGCAGCCATGCTTTGTGCTATTTTTCTTTCAGTTTTGACTGCTGTTCTTCAATTACTAACGTCATACACATTGCATTATTTCCCTTCCATTTAGAGTAGACTCACTTCTGCAGTCTCGCTGCTGCGCCGTTGCAATGCAGAGTAGTTCAAAAGCATCTCCAAAGGAAAATACTGATTGATCATCTGCTAGACCTTACGCTCTTACACAGAGCAAAAACAGTTTAGGAGTGAATGGTATATTGCTGTGTCTCTGCAGTCCTGAATAAAGCTTGAGGTGTTTGTCGTGCTGTCAGCTTTGGAAGCCCCTGCAGAGTGAGCTCGTGACTGGCGCTAAAGTAACGGTAGTAGAGAGGAAAGCAAAGAGAACCAAAAAGATGGTACAAGTGATGGCGTGGGAGAACTTTGGCAGCTTCAGTAACTGTAAAAAGCTGAACTCGGAGTCTGAAAGAGGGAGCCAATATATAAAGGAACAAGCAAAACCAGAATGAAAGTACGGGGAATAGAAATCTTTCAACTTTTCTTAGACTGCTTGGTTTCTAAGGTGGCATTTTGCACAAGTGTGAGTCAATACAGGGATATGAAGATGGGAACATTGGTGCTTAAGTTTTGAATACAAACTTGACCAGTAGGTCAGTTCTTTGAGCTACCAAGAACCTTACTTGCACCTACTCTAAACGCTGGGTCAGAGAACCATCGCTTTTTTCCAGTGCAGGAGGATGCTTATGCCTAGCTGCGCAGTCTGATCATGAGTTTTATTTTTTTTATAACAGTAATGATACCTCATCTTTCTATGTTGGAATCTTCATAATCTTGATCAGAGTATGGAAAGGCATTTATTGAAGTGTGATTATTAAAGTAAATTATTCATGTGCAGTTCCACTTATTTTAAGAAGTCATAACATCTGCCTCAATTCTGACCGTGTATGCATGACAATGAAATGTATTTGATCACACTTGTGATCATGTGACAGTAAGACTTTATTCAGCTTTTCCATACATGTAGAGTTCTTCAGCAATGCATATGACTTTAAAGCAATGTACTAGGACACCATACTGTGTAAATAGCTTATATAGTTTGCTGTATAAAGCAGGAAAAACTTAATCATATTTGGAAATTATGATGGAATAAATGATTCCATTACACTTGAGAGACAAAGAGAGTTTTTTCCATTGAGCTTGCTACTCTTGTACAGTATACAAAATACAATAAACCATGTGCATTTAAACAGCAGGCCTCTGCCAGATGCATAGTTGCTTCTCACTGCACAAGTTTTAACAAACAAGCTGTTTCCCGGTAGTTTCTCCAGGAGCTAAACCCGTTTCTTACCCTTTTCTCTTCATGCTGTGGCATGAAAAACCACCTTTGGAGAGGGACTGGAAAACTTCAGTCTGGAGGGAAAGCTTTTATAGCTGTATACAGTATTGGAATGGAAATATTTCAGTAACCTTTCTGAAAGTCATTGCTTCTACTGGTCTATAATTAGCCACACAGGAAAAACAAAATCCTCTTTCAAGTATAGTAGAAACCAAATAGATCAAATAACAAACACCTAAGTTATTTAGCAGCTTTCCCCCAAATGCACTGGTCACTGTAGTAGTTGCTTATTGTAGTTCTCAGTGGATAAGTACATGTCAACTTGAGTAATAAATATTGAACCCTTTGATTAAAACTCATGTTTCTTTGAGGTGTCACTTATATAATTGGGCTTGTTTTCTATCCAGATAGTATCTGCAGTGCAGTATTGCCATCAAAAGCATATTGTTCATAGAGATCTCAAGGTGAGTAGGAAAAAGTGTGTGAAGTGTGTGTGTCAGCTTCCGTACCTGTGGGTGTCATATTTATTGTGCTGATAAAATGTAGTGTATGTTAAACTTTCTGATTTTGGGGTTTTTTTTTTGCATGTGTTATAGCAGAATTTTAGGAATATTTACAGAATAGAACCATTTCAAATAAAGAGAATTTGTGAGACTTTTAAATACAGAAGTTTAATGGCTGCTGAAAGATAGCCTGTCAGCCTGTGGTCAGACTCAAATTTGATGCAAGTCAATGTTAGCTGAGAAATCTCTTTTTTTAAAAAAAAAAAAGTAATTTCATAGAGGTCTGAAGTTTTGATCTCGAACAGAACGAATTACCAGTTGTGATGATAAACTGAGGTACAGCTTCTTTGTAGCTTGGCATGAAATGGTGTATCCCGTCTTTAAACTGTGCTTTTTGTGTTAATAGTGCTGCCACATAATTTGTTCAATATATCATAACTTTCTAATTTAAAAAAAAAACAAACCCACACTTGAAGAATGTTTGAAGATTTTGTGTGTTACTAACCTTTTGTAAGAATGCCACGTAAAGCATGGAGAGTGAGACTGTATCTTGTTTTCATCTTAATACATCAAAAATGCGAGTTACAATAGAATCATAGAATAGTTCGGGTTGGACGGGACCTTTGAAGGTGATTTAGTCCAACCCTTATGCTCAGCTACGCACTTCTGTGGAGAAAACGGATAGATATATGGTAGTAACACAGTTTTCAGGTAGCATAACAGCACCCATAGTTTAAAGCCATTGTACAGAGATTTTTAAAATAGAGGATATGTGAATTATAGACTAAAGCATACCTAAAGACCTTGTGAGGAAGGGAATGTTAACAGATATTTCAGCTTTTTGCCCTGTAAGAATGAGCAAAACCAGACAGTATCATTTTAAATCAAGTATCCTAAGTTCATCTTACAAACCATTCTCTCTCTTCCAGGCTGAAAATCTACTGCTAGATGCAGATATGAACATTAAAATAGCTGACTTTGGTTTTAGCAATGAGTTTACAGTCGGAAATAAACTGGACACCTTTTGTGGCAGCCCACCATATGCTGCTCCAGAGCTCTTTCAAGGGAAAAAATATGATGGACCTGAAGTAGATGTTTGGAGTTTAGGTGTTATTCTTTATACTCTTGTGAGTGGATCTCTTCCTTTCGATGGACAGAACTTAAAGGTGCGTTTTTATAGAACATTTTGGGCGTGTTTACCTAATGTTTCAAGTGATTTGCTGCTTACAACTTACTGTCTGTTCTTCTATTACCAAGGAACTTAGAGAAAGAGTGCTAAGAGGAAAATACAGGATTCCTTTCTACATGTCCACAGACTGTGAAAACCTCCTCAAACGTTTCCTGGTGCTAAACCCAACAAAGAGAGGCACTCTAGAGGTAATGGCACAAATAAGGTGCATCAGAAAGCTAGACATCATATTTTGCAAACGATATTTTTGAGTTGTAACTTATTATTGTCATACCATTCCTGAATAGTTTATTTAGAGAGGGTTCAGGAGTGGAAGATTGTTGAGTAAAGCATATGACTTTTAAGATACTGTTTGTTGGGGTTACAAGACATCTGACTCCCCAGTTACTTTCAAAATGAACATGAGACTACACTGCTTATGTCGTATAACTTTTCCTGATGGTTACCTTGTGGATTCCTGCATTAATGAATGATCCCCCAGGACACATTCCACACTTTCAAATGGGAACTGGAAGTGACTGCTAAGTTATGGTAGGGTTGCATTTTGTACCATCATGGAGGAGAAAGTCCAAAAGAGTACTAGCTTCCATGGACTTCTGTAGTCGAGCCTGGATCTGCTAATGTTGTCAGAGTTGTCACACTGCTCCTGATCTGTGTTACAGGCTTTTAGCTTTCAGCTATGTGCTAGAAGACAGCTGACTGAGAAGCAGCTTGGCTCGATGTGCATAGTTGATTCTCCTCACTGGAGCAAAACAAAACTGAGTAGGTGCTGGGGCCTGTTGCGAAAAGAAAAACGAGAAAAGGCCTTAGTGTGTGGTAGACGAGGGAGAGGGGGAGTTTGTTCAACAACTCATTTTCTTTGCTGCTAATTGTATTGTACTAACAAAGCTCTTTCTTTTATAGCAAATTATGAAGGACAGGTGGATCAACGCAGGGCATGAGGAGGATGAACTTAAACCTTTTGTTGAACCAGAATTAGATATCTCGGACCAGAAGAGAATAGGTAATCAAGTATTTTTCAGAATACAATAGTGTTTGCATAATATGGGCGGGTGTTTTTCCCCCCCTACCACTCTGTATTTGTTTGCCCTTTTGAAAAAGTAACTAATCTTCTAATATTGATATTTCTTCAGGTTTATGTTCTCATGCTTAATTGTTTTGTTTAATTCTTTAAATGCTCCATTCTTTCTCTTGAACTTAAACACTCAGCCTAAACATCAGTGTGTTTCTGTTACTTACAGAGTGTATTTGTTTTTAGATATTATAGTAGGAATGGGATATTCTCAAGAAGAAATTCAAGAATCCCTTAGTAAAATGAAGTATGATGAAATCACAGCTACATACTTACTGCTAGGAAGGAAATCTTCAGAGGTAAGTACCGTTCTTACAAATGCAAAGAAACAAAGGAATCAGAAAGTAGCCTTAGCAAAGTTAGAAGCAAAAATTAAGTTCAATAACTATAGGCATTGCATTCCTGCACAAAAGTCCATTACGCTTAAAATCACATTATTCTAATCATCAGTGTCAGCTGTCCAAATGGTGCTGAGTTTGTTCTCACACTGATCTTGGTCAGTAAACTCTTGTCTTTAGGTTCCCAAACCTGCCTTGCTTGCTCAGCAGTTACTCCTTTGAAGGACTTTGTATGCCAGTTACTGTCCTGTCTAGTCTAGGAGCTCAAGTGTGAATGCGCCAGCTGTGTAAATATTTTAAGAGAACCAAGGAGCAGGACCAATCAACCTAAAAAAAGTTCTTGCCTTGTAGATAACCTTTCCATATGATGCTGAGAGGGCTCGGCATCAGTAAGCTGCTCTTGGTTCCTCTGTTGAAGGAGTTGGTCTGGTGGCTTCTACTAAATTTATCTTCTCTTCCTGTTAAAATCTGAGAGAACTCTGAGGGGAGAGTACTGAAAGTAGAGATGGATTTTCTTTATCTCATTGTCCTTTGAGGAGCTGCAGATTCCACTGAGTTTCACCTAAGACAGTTGCACAAGAATCTAAGAGAAGTTGGGGCCTCTTAAGCAACTTCCCTGCTGTCACAAAATTTCCTATGTACCAGAGCCATCTTCCTTCTGCCTCCCAGTTACTGCTCACATAATGTGGTGGATGTTTAATTTGTTTTGACTGAACTCCCTGTTTTAATATTCTCATTTGTATTGTAGTTGGATGCAAGTGATTCAAGCTCCAGCAGCAATCTTTCACTTGCCAAGGTTAGGCCAAGTAGTGATCTTAATAATAGCACTGGACAATCTCCTCATCACAAAGTTCAGAGAAGCATATCTTCTAGCCAGAAACAGCGGCGGTACAGTGATCACGGTGAGCAATTCTCATTTTCAGTGTTGCAGAATATAGTGACTTCCAGTTCCGTTCGGTTTCTGAGTTTGTGTCCATTCCCCAAAGGTAAGGAGGACGACAACAGCGTAGCTCACAGCATGGTGGTTAAATAATTTACTGGATAACAAATTTTTAATTGGTTTTGTTATAAAGCCTTCAAGAACAGTTTCTAGAGGAAGGCTGAATACACCAACTTAATTCTCTTGCGTTGCCCCTTGCATTCCTGACCGTGCTGGAAAAGGCTGGTTACACAAATTGAAGAGAATGTTGCAACCCCCTTTTTGATGAAAAGCACAGCACTCCTCCCCCATGCTCTTCTGAGTCTGTTCAGCTTTTGTTTTCTTTTGACACTAGTAGGTCAGCCTGTGTCTAAAACTTGAAGAAATGTCAGTTTGCCAATATTTCTTGTTTCCTGTTTCCTGAGGGAAGTGTCATTTGATTGTCCTGCAGGAATTAAATTTCTAAAGATCAGTGACTCAGGCAAACTTAGAACTCTTCTGCTTAATGAGTGTGCAAGACAGTAGCTTAGAGCTTTCTAAGTATCTTAAACATCTTCCTGCACAGACACTAACTCTTAAAAGGAGTCTCTGTTTAGGTCTGCTTTTAAATATATCAAGTGCATCCAGAGGTTGCTTTCCTTGCGGAGTCTCCTGGTATGATGGTTATTGTGTTTTGTGATGCTTTTTAATATATATCTATACCTGTATGTATATGTACTACATATGTATATATGCATTTTATTGTGTGTGTATATACATACACTTTTTGATTAATTCTTATTAAAACACTAACTACAAAGTTGATGTATCTTGATGTATCCTCTTCTGAGGCCATGTAACTGAGATGTCAGAAAACCCAATCCTGACATTCCCCTGGGCTTTTCCCTCTGTCCAGGATCCTATTAAAGTAAGGGGGAGCTTGGGCCTGCTGAAGGGCCTGCCTTATTCTCCGGTGTTCTTGCACACCCAGGGAGGCTGGTGGCAAACCACCACTGCCACTTCTGAACTGTTCCAGGAGCAGTTAGTGCCGCTGGTGGTCCAGGGTTTTGTCACCAGGTACCCATCTCATGAGCCCAATTTAATCACAAATTGGCTTGAACGTTGTATGCCAGCTTTGTGCTAATGAAGGATCCTCTGATTTGAACGAGTTAGTTACTCGCTAAGTGTCTTCAGGATGTTTCTAAAGGGTTTTTTTCCTACCAAGCCAAACTAGTACTCAAACACCAAAAGACTCTGTTAAATTCATAATTCTTTCATGGAAGTTACGTAATACCTTCACCTAATGAATTCAAATAAATGTCTGTTGTGTGGCCCTCCTGTCCTTAGTAAGGTAAGCAGGAGAAAGTTACATATCTTTGAATTATAATATAACTGGAAGCCTTACTAGAGTTGACTTGAATATCAAATCTGTCAGACTTCATTACAAATGGGGGGCCTTGTTTCAGGGTGTCGTGTCTGTATGTTGTCATCGCCTCCCTCCTGTCGTCCCTCCCCACTTAAAGGGAAAGAAAAAAATAGTTTGGAAAGTGTTTTGGTTTTCACAGTGTTTTACTGTCTTCTGAAATGTGTGTATTTTAATAGTTTAAATAATTACCTTTTTGCAAGTCTGAATCCCAGTGTTAATTAATTTGGTTGTCATGTGTGAATGCATTTCCATCGTAGTGAAAAATAGCTACTGAACTTCTGAGAAGAAAAATCCTTTTCCTATTTCTTTTGGTTTCTTTTAGCTGGACCATCCATCCCCTCAGTAGTGGCATATCCCAAAAGAAGCCAGACTAGTACTACAGACACTGACCTCAAAGAGGAAGGAATTCAGTCAAGAAAATCCAGCAGTAGTGCTGTTGGAGGAAGAGGAATTGCACCAGCTAGCCCAATGCTTGGGAATGCCAGCAATCCCAATAAAGCTGATATTCCCGAACGTAAGAAAAGTTCGGCTGTTCCTAGGGTAAGGAAAAACGCTTATTTATCAAAAACATGAAATGTTTTTGAGGGGTGAATAAGTGTTAAAGCTGTGATTTATCAGCGGTGCTGACTTTACTTTTCATCAAGAGTAAATGTAGGTATCTCCTACTGTTGCCTTCTTTTTTGTCTGCATCAGTCGGCTACTCAAGTTACCTCTTAATATTCCTGAAGTAGTTAGTAGGTATTAATAATTAGCACTAGTAACTGTTAGTGAACAGACGTATTTTAGGAATTAAAAACCATTTACAAAAAAGAAAGTGTACCCAAAGGCTGTCACCTGAAATTTCCTATGAGTTATTTCTGATATCACCAACTGCTCTTGTGTGGCCTCTGTACAAAATCTCTATTTTTATTATTCTATTTTATAGTTTCATGTGTATAAGGAACCACCTAATCTAAACTTACCCACAGGCTATTCCAAGTCAGAGTTATGTATTAAGATTATCAAAGAAATATAACTCTAAAAACTGTTTAAAGGTATACTTCAACCTGTATTTAAAAGTCACGTTGCCTGGCTTTTGTCCTTGTGGGCTTCCCCCACCTGCCCCTAAATCTCAACAACAGCAAAAATACCACACCAAGGTGCATAACTAGTGGATTTGCAGAGTCAAGCAGTAGGCAGTGTGCCAAAAGAAAGAAAATCCTTTGTTTGGTTTGGCTTTAACTTGTATACTCTGTGGTGCCTCCCTCTGAGGTAAAGCTGGAAATCTGTTTTTTCATAATAACTTTTGAGTCTTGTAATGTTTAATGTCTAAAACTTCGGGATTTTGTATTGAAAAACTTCCTTATTTTCAGAAGAAATTACTTTCCAGTCCTTTGTTCAACTTGCAATGGATTGATTTTATTCTTTTTTTTTAAACTTACCCACAAAGCTGTCATACTTGGTCATATACTCTGCACCATAACTTACAGCAAATGAGAACAGAACTTCTCCAGCTCACAGCTTTTTGACAATCTGAAGCAAAAGAAGCAAAATAAGATTTGTTTTACTTTTTTGGCTCTTGTGTTGTCAGTTGGCTCAGTGGCTGATAGTGACTTGGCTGGAAGATTTCAGCCAAAGCGATTCCTTGGAAGACACATCTTCTACTGTAGCAGCTGTTACTCATAAATGTGAACAAGAGCTCATGATTTTGGGGGACCCTCTTCTGACTTTTGTGGTCCCCTGTCCTTTCCCTTGGTTTATGATTAGTCCATAAACCATTCAGATGCTGCTGAGACTCAAAATGGTAGGATAATCAAATCAGTTTTGTCCAACATGGGACTCCACTAAGTATTGCGTTCTGCCTTATTCAAGAGCTTTGCATCACAGTTACAGCATCTTTTACATTTAGTATCTTTAGTGTTTTGATCTGTTCTTTTTTGACTCTCAAATCATGGGCATTTATTCCAGTAGTTTTATTTCAAATTCCTTACTACTGTAGCTGAAACAAAATTTGAGCTCATAACTGTAGGATACTTCTTCCTTCTGATTCAGTGCACAACTGATCTTGTACAAGCAGTGGTACAAGGTGGAATCAGACTTGTGATGTCACTCAATTAATTAGTGATTAATTAATTAATTAGCTTAAAGTTGTCTCTGTTTATAGCTCTTCATGTCAGACTGTGCAAGCTCTCTTATTTCTCCCCCTGCCCCACACTAGAGATTAGTCTTTCACTTTCTGGCTGTTGGGGATTGTGGGAAGCACTGACTTCTTACACAATTCCTGGAACTGATTAGGGAGTGTTATTTCTTACAGTATTGGCATGCATCTGGAAGGGGGAAAAAAAAGGATATTGGAGTTACCATATTTGTCCTGAAGTTGAAAAAAGTTTGAGGTGGAGGGGGTTTGTGTTCTCACTGAGCACTTAAGTCCTAAAATCAGTAACACAATAAGAAGCGTCAGAGAAATACTGTTTAAAAACATTACTTTGACAGGTACAGCAAAAGTAGTAAACTGGTCCTTGCTGGAGACGCTTAGCCAGTTGTGTGCCGCTCTTATTAAATAACAAAGCTTACAAGCATGCACTTGAGAATAAGAGTTGTGCTGGTAGAGCAGATAGGTGTAGGGTTGGCGTAAGGGGCTCCAAGCAATACTTCTAAAGTTGGCAGAGTGTTTAAACTCTTGCAAACAAAATAGTTTTGCAAGCTGAACAAGTGCACATCAAAAAGCTTCAGGTTCATCAGGCAAATACCAAATTAATAATGAAAACCTGCTGCAGGGGTTGTACAGTTAGCAGCAACTAATAACTCCTTGTTGTAATAACTCCTTGATTATTGCTCGCAGCCTTGGGTATTTCCTCAGTGCTTGTAATAAGGCTGCCCCAGAGCCCTTAACGTAGCTTTAAGAAAACTGGAAGAGGAGAATAGACAGTGTGTTTGTAAAATCATTCAAGATCAAAAAAACATACTAGTGCTCTTAATTTAGGTTGGTTCATTATTGTAAGTCAGAAGCTGATTCTTTGAAAGGTTTTCATCAGTCCTCCCCTTCGTGTCTCTTAATGTGAAGACAGCCTGCCTAAGCAGTGGGCACAAGACTCTCTAGGAAAAGAGGAGGACTCTGTACCACAAATTCATCCTTTGTGCTGGGAATGGACCTTGTGCATGTGCTCGGAAGTCTCAACGTGTGTTTTTGCAGTGTTAACACCTCTTGCAAAGAAGGCAGATCATGCCACAAGGATGAACTTAGGCAGCTGACCCTCACCCTAGGGGTTGTCATTCCATTGGGCAGTGTGGTTGACACCAGTTCCAGGCTTCCTGTGCTGTCACCTGTGCGACTTAGTCACGTTCAGAGATTAATAGTCTAGATTGTCTGAACAAAAAAGTTGCAGCTGAAGAGCTTCCCTGATGAACCTTGAAAAGTCATACGATAAAAAGTGTAAAGGCCCCAATGCCAAGGCTATATTCTTGCTCAAACTGACATTTGAAAGCTTGAAATGCTTAAATCTCCTCTCATGACCTCTGAAGTCTGAGCCAAACAGAAAAAAATGTATACTCATCCTTCTGTCTTTGCGTTCCAGAAAGGGATGACAAAGTGCATCTTTAGAGTCCTCTGATTCCAGATGCGAATACCAAAACTTGTCCACTCCCAAACCTGAAAATGCATAGTCTTTCAAGTTTGATCCAGCACAGAGATTGCTGTCATGTCTTTCTAGATGTGCAACATCACAGTACATTTTAATGTTATGTGGTGGCTTCTCAAGGCAAACATATTTAATGTTCTAAGGGAGCAAGTGGAAAGAAGCAAGCCACACATTATTGTGCATGTTTCCCACAAATAAAACCATTGTTGGATACTCTAGGTGCTTCATTCTCTGATATGTTCAGGAACACAGAACAAAATAATATGCAGACATTCATATACAATACTTCAGTGTTCTGATGGATTGTGAGGGCTCCACAAAGGGTCTTGCACAGCGTGACCTCTCAAGAACATATAAGCTCAACTTCACGATGAGTGCAGTTTCATTGCTAGCAAGTTTAGTAAAGAGGGGGGAGTTTGCGCAATGACAAATGTCAGAGGAAAGTGGAAGAATCAATGAGTGAGTTTAAATAAGTGGACATACTTGAAGACAAGGGGATGTGAAAGGAATAAACTACCAGGAAAGGGCCAGGAAGACTTCTGCTGGTGCTTGGCACATGACTGTCGCAAAGAATACCTGAGAACCCTTGAGACAACTACTTACTACTTAGGATTTAATTAATAGTTCTGTGAATCTAAAATACTCTTGATACTCTTTGTACTTTTTAACACTAGGAGGTTGCACAGTTCACTCTTTCATTTTTATTTGTACTTTCATGTGAAGACATAACAGGTCAGCATTCTTTTAAACAGAAAAGGTGGCTTCATTGTTAAATCTGCAGCTCAGGGTCCAAGTTGCTTGAGGCTCCCTGTATAAGTGTTTTGCCTAAAGGCACTGGCGAAGCTTGTGCTGCTTATTGAGAATACTCCACTTTAACAGTTTTATTTCAGGTTCGGAAACAAACAAGGTTTGTCTACGCTCCTTTTGTGCTTGAACTTTTTTTTTTGTCCTTTTTACCCTTCTTCCCGTCTCATTCTCTACTGTGACCATTTATGTGAAACCTTTTTTTTAATGCTATTTTAAAAATCCACTGAATTTCCCTTGTCTATCATAGCAGTAATTCTTCAAAGAACTCCAAAAGGTTAGTTGAGCATGAAGTCCCCTGCCTGATTCTTAGTGGCCATCCTTACTCAACATGTGCTTATCCAGGTGCTGACCAGTCATTCCCTTAAGCTAGCCTCCTCCAAGACTTTCCCAGCAGTGATGTTTAAAGTTAAGAGCCTATTTTGCTTCCTGCTTTGCCCCGTGATCCTTTTCTTTAAAGACAATTTTTAAAGGTTTTTTCCAGTTTCCAACCATATGCAGTTCCCTGTGTTATGTTCTTGGGGTGGGGAGTAAAAATGTAAGGCTTGCCAGCTTTTACTTCCTCTACAACCCGGGGGTGCATGTTTGTCTGGACCACCATGCTTTTTCTACAGTAATTGCATCTAACACTTTGTAATTCTGTTATCTGTGAATTACCTAGCTTCTCAGTCGTTCCTGGAAAATTGACCGCCAACTTGGGCATATCTCCACCCTCTTTCTCTGTAAAGACAGAGGCAAAGTAATTCTATTTCTTTTCTCCCCTCTAAAGTAAGGTCTGTAGTTTAAGTTCCCCTGGTTCTCTTGTCCTCAATGTATTATGCTTGTATTTAAATGTATATTTTTTAAAATGTCATCTTAAAATTCTCTGCAGTGTCTTTAATTTGAGTTATTCTTCTCTTCTTTAAAAACTTTTCTAGTGTTTTATAGTATTTTAATATTTAAAACTTCATGTTTACCTTCCCACTGAATTTTACCACATTCGTTTCTTAAGTCTTTGCTTTTCCTATCTTGTTTAAGGGTATGATTTTAACTTAAAGGAAAATTCTACAATCTGCAAGTGGTAAAGTATTTCAAAAATAGGCTATAAAGACGTAGGCTATCCAGACATAGATGAATGCTATACGTACTGAGAATTTGTAATTCAGAACATTGGTAATTAAAAGCTTTAAGCGGTAATAATTTTGAGCCATCAACATGAAATACAAGAACAACTTGTTAAAATTATTTCTTCTGATTGCATTATTCCTTAAAAATGCTGGAAGGTGTTTGTATACTAACTTACTTAATTATTGTAAGTCTTATAATTGTGTAGAACTAGCATGAAGTAAAACAGCCTTCAATTATATGTAGACTTAACCCCAGAAAAGCCTTTTGTGGGGAATAACAAGCCTGTGTTTTTTAATTGTAGAATAATACTGCCCCCGGAGCAATGACACGGCGCAACACATATGTTTGTAGTGAAAGAACCACTGCTGATAGGCATTCAGTGATACAAAATGGCAAGGAGAAAAGGTATATGAAATGTCTTCCTATGGTGTATGTCGCTTATCTTCACATTTCCCCAAAAATTATAATGTCTAATTTAAAATCCAGTAATATTCTAGTGTAATTTGTAATGAAAGGTGAGTACAGATCTTTGGTCATGGAGCGCCTGTAAGTACGTTGGGGTTTTTTTCTATGCTGAATTCATAGTCTTTATGTTTAGAATCTTTATGGAAGATCTTAATTTCTGGTTAAATACGTGTCATGTTTGTACCGCCTTCATCTTAAGTCAGTTGTTAACTCCTGTGACCAAACAACACATGCTTACAGAACAGGCTTGTTAAGTGTTAAACTACAAAGTCCATCTCTATTGGGCCATTTTCTTTTTTACATTTCGCTCTATACTGTACTTTGTTGGGATTAATTGGAATGCTGCTTTTTCTACCAAGTCTCAGGGAGAAAGTCACTTTTTCTGAGCAAAGACGGAACGGTGATGGGCCATTGTCTTGGACTAAAAATGTTCCTTACTGATATCCTTGTAATTTAATTGCTTCCCAGTATTTATAGAACTCATCTCAAGAAAGGTAGCACTGATATCTTATTTTTTTAGTGAAAACAGTCAGAGAAATAACCTCCTCTTACTTTACTGAATGAAATCCTTACTGGAGCATGCAGTGGAATTGGAGTTAACCAGTTCATGTGCTGGCACCATAGTGGCATCTAGTGCCATCCTTCCCTGTGTCCCAAAGACTGGGGAGAGCTGTACAAAATAAATATAATAGAGTAACACTTTTGAAGAATATCACCAAGTCTCCTGGCTGGCTGAGGCGTTTTAAGTTCCAACTGACTGTTCTTTGCAGAATCCTACTGGTTTCAAAAGCTGGTAACAACTAAGTAGTTGACCGTTGCCAGGAGAGAGCCCAGATAGCTAGTACTTCATAAAAATGCTTAAGCTTGGAGGAATGTGTACCTCTATCCTACTCTTTCCAATTTTCTCCACCCCTGCCTAATTTTCTGATACATTGTAAAAGGCGGGAAGAAAATACTTTTCTTCTAGCTTGTGTTGAAGTTGGTGAAAGCTCCGCCAATTTTGCACAGAATTTTTCCCCTTCCTTTTGCCAGTTCATAAAGAGGAGTGGCAAAGCTGTGATGTTGAATGGAAAACCTGTCCCTTGTTTGACCTGGAACCTAGGGATAAAGAACGTGATTTTGACCCTGTCTCTTCCTCCTAGCTTTCTGCAAACTGAAAGTGATTAAGGAAAAAAGTCAAGTATTATGTTTGAAGAGTGCCAGAGGCATAGCTGGCCAGCTGGGCCTGCAGTCAACTGTCTTGTTGAAGTACAGCACAGCTATTTGGTACTGTTTCCTAGTGTGTCTGTCTCAGCCTTCATTGATTAGTCCTTGTTGATGTTACCAAGTTTGTTTAGATTAAAGCTTACCATCCTTTCTTTGATTTGATACCTTAATAGCTTTTTTTTTCTTTCCAAACTTTCTTTGAAAAATGAACCTTGCTGTCCAAAATAGTTTTGATCAGATTTGATTACTTGATTTTGTGGTTTAGTAACATTTTTGCTCATCTTTAAATTAATATCTTTGCAATATCTTGTCTACAATTTCCTTATTGCGTCTTTTAAAGTTATTAGATATTGTTTACTAGGAATGCTTGGGATTCAGATGTCGACTTAATTTAGGAGTAACTTTTATACTGCTCAGGAGCTGTCTTTTAAAGTTGTTGTTGTGGTTTTTTTCCCCCCAGCTTTGCATTTCTTAGCAAACTGCTGTTTTTCTGGTTTGTCATATATGGGCATTGTATTAACTCTATTTTATATCCATAATTGGTTATCCTTACGTAACTAACCTTTTATTGTCAATATGGTATCCAAACATCATTTGCTTATCCTGCAAACTGTAGCCCTTTTTGGGTCATTTGAAATGTCTAGGTGTTTATATTTTCATTGTCATTTCAGTAAAAAAAAAATCTTCATAGCTTTTATCGCATGTTTTTGATTACTGCTTTCGTTACTCTTTATAGAGGGTTAAAGCAAGAAAAGATAATGACAATGCATTGTTAATTGTTCTACAGTTGGAGACTTCTCATGGTCTGAAATGCTTCAGCACTGAACTGCACATTCATTTTGGCACCATTTCAGAATTACTATGATTTGGCACAGAATTCAGAATTTTTATCTGAATATATTTTGTTGCTGTAACTGGGCAAAGGCCTGACTGGTCACATGAAATGCAGGGACCTTTAATGCAGGCTAAATAAACACAGCTGTTGATGGGACTGGATCTTCAGAATGAATTTTGCCAGCCTTCAGGTGTTTCTATAGAATCTCAATTACTATGGTATTCTCATCTTGGCAGAAAGCAACTTTAGAAACTTGTAATGTTTTTTCTTCTGTGAAGCAAAATCTGAAGTAGAACCTAGGCCTTTATGAAAATACAAGGGTTTGTTAAAAATGCTTTCTGTGCTTTTGAAATGTCTATTGGTGGCAAATGCTGAAGACAGAAGTAATTAATTACTATAAAAGATTTGTTACAGATTGGATGGTAGATTTTCTATAGCCAGCCAGATACTGACTGACACCCATTGAAAACTTGGGAGACTGGTCTTAAAAGGCAAGATGTGCGCATTCAAAGTCTCTATTCTTTCCCTTGAGAAAGTGTAAAAATGTTGCCTGTTCTGTTTTTATCTTGCACATTGAATTCTGAGGAGGCGCTGTTTCTGAAGGTATGGAAACTCTGAAGAATCGATAGTCAACTGGTTGACTTGGTGTTGGAGAAAGTAGTCTTGAAGACCCCGTGCCAGACTGGTAGAAGCGAAGGGTTTTCAAGTCGCACATCCCTACTTTAACATGTTGTGTGGCTGACACAGGCATTCCGCTGGAGATGACTCTCTTGGCTTTCCTCCAAAGCCTGAGCATTAATTAATGCACTTTGGGACTCATGAAACACTTGTCATAATGATAGGCAATTGCTTTAAATCATTTCTAACACAAATGATTTACAACAGCCTCAGATTTTTATAAGCCTTGGCACTAATTGGCAAATGTTAGCTCGCTGTTTCTGTGTTCCCAGGCTAGTAATCCAAGGAAGCTGATTTCTAGCAAAGCTTCACAGGAAGAAATACAAATGCTTCCATATATATGTGCTCTGGTACCTTATTGATACCTTTTAGCTATCACATCTTTGGAGGCAGGTGATAAGTAGAACTTGAGTCCGATGTGTTGTAAAACTGGATTTTTCTCCTTTATCTTTTGCAACATATTGAGAGGAAAGGAGCTAGAAGTGCTTGAGAGGCTAGCGACCAATTATTCGGGGATTACTTCAGGGTATTGCTTTTGAGATGCATGCCCATTTCCTTACAATTCCTTAAAGCCCTGGGGTAATACAAAAGCTGGGCTGTGTTGCGGGCTCCATTGCAGTAGTGGTTGTAGTTGGCATCCTGCTGGATTCAGCATTGTAAAGAGATGCAGGCATGACTCAGATAAAGTTTTCTAGGTTCTGGAAAGTTTAAAACAAACCAAAAAGAAGTAGATTTTGCTAAGCATTTTAGGCAGCCATTCTGATGTCTGAGCTGTGAGTTTGAGAGCTAAGCCCAAGAAGTGGCTCGGCTGACACTTGTAGCTGGAGTAGCATTCTCCTCCTTGAAGTCTGACATACCGGAATGAGATAACAGGACTTGAATTTCAGTGTGTGTAACCGTGAAATAACTTGGAAGTGAACATGCAGTCTCATGAAACTGTCGCTGACAGATTTCTTAACCTCGGACAGTATTTCTGAATTTCGATTGTCTTACTTTCAAAGCAAATTTAAGATGAACAGTACATGGTGTGGTAGCCTGAAAGGCCCGATACATCTTGTGGCCTCTTGGTTTTCTCCTGTCCTTACTGTTACTAGATATTGTGAAGGTTGCAAAGAGTATTTTGGCCCAAAGAAAGAAGATGATTTCATTCTCCTATTTTAACATATTATACATCTGGCAGCTTGCTGGCCGTTCTGCCAAGACAGCACTGTAGACATTCCTTCAAAGCCTGAATGGTAATTTGGAGAATTTAAGCTTTGTGGCCAAGCAATCTGAGATGCTCTTCAACAGTCATACCTCTCTCTTCAGAGAACACCAAGCATTTTTCATTGCCTCCTGCTGTACAGGTTGACTAATAGTAGCCTTTTTGTTTGAGCCTCTTTGGACTTGTTAAAGATCATTATATTGTTGGTTTCAATTGTGCCTGTTTAGTCCCTCGATTATCAGATGTAGATCAAGATTTGACAGCTTGCCCAGCTTAGGTTGATTTCTTTTAACATGGATACATTCTGAAAATAAAATATTTCACTGCAGTAATGGAGCTATCACCAGTCTTTTGGCAAGTGCAGTTGTTGGGGGTTTTTTAATGCATTTTTTTAATGTTAAGACCAATACGAATTACATCAGTGCTTTATGCTAGTGCTTTGGCACAGAACACTGAGTTTTTCAGGTTCTGAATGTCAAGGAGGGTATCACCACAAACTATTGCTAATGGTAAAAGAATGATTGAAGTTTTGTGCTATAGTAAGGATGCTTTTTAAGGGGAGTGTAGGGTAGTTGCTGCTGTTTATGTAGAAGAGGGCTGTTAGAGTTCGTGTTCTTTGATAAATCAGTTAATGGAAGGAAAAGTTTGCTTTTTTTCTATGCAGTAGTTTGTTGTTGGTCCATCATGCTCTTCTTTCTGCCTCTGCCTGAACCCAAACCCCCTCACAGCCTGACAGAAATGTTCGCTTACGCAGCTAGTCCTGCTTCAGTTTGTACTTCATCCTTCTCCAGTGTTCGGCTGCGACATCAGAAGTCGATGTCCATGTCAGCCTCTGTGCACACGAAGATGATGTTGCCTCCAATAGACAAAGGCGCAGATAACTTCAGGCCTATGTAAGAACCTGAAATTGTTGTGAAACTAACTTATACCCACTGCTTCTTAACTTTGTGCTGTGGAATTTTAGTCCTAGATTGTTCTAGTATATATTGCCCACAAGATGTGTGTCTCCTCATTTTTTTTTTTTTAGTCTCGTTTACATTTGTCTTGTGGTGTGTCAGGCTGTCTGTGACATAATCCTGCAATAATGAACCTGAATTTTTTTCCTAGTGTTAGGAGTATTGGACATTCCCTATTGTCAAAGTTTGTGGGAGACTTTAACTGTATCCTGAAGGACTTCACTACTTGGAGTGGTTTGCTTGTAGAGAATTTTGTGTAGGATACTATCAAATTAGTAAGATTTCAAAGATGTATATATAGAACGTGGAGGGAGAGTCACTAAAGTTACCTATTGCTTCTCTTTCCTGGGAGGAAACTTCACTCATCTATTCTTTTATCAGGCTTCTCAGTGAAACGTTTATCTGGTCTTTGCCAGGATACTTCTGTTGCATTTTTCTGCCTATGTAGGTTTCTGTTTCGGCAGCCTTTTAATCCTAACTTCTTACAAGTTTTGATTCCATACAGTGCTGTAATAATGTTGATATTTCCAACCCTGGCTTATATAAAAATGTCTGCTTATGCTTTACTGTAGAATGTAATGTTTTGTGTTTCCTGCAGAACCGTAGTGCTTCTGTAAAGAAGTTCTAGCATTGTTTTTTGTTTCCCGCTCTAGCACTATTCCCGATCAAAGAACTCCCGTTTCTTCAACTCACAGCATTAGCAGTGCAACCACACCTGATCGTATTCATTTCCCCAGAGGAACGGCTAGTCGGAGCACTTTCCACGGCCAGCTCAGAGAGCGACGTACTGCTACCTACAACGGACCACCAGCCTCCCCCAGTCTGTCCCATGAAGCAACACCGCTCTCACAGACTCGAACCAGGGGTTCCACTAATCTATTTAGCAAACTAACTTCAAAACTAACAAGAAGGTAAACCTCTTAAAATGGTAATGCAACATTTCCTTTTTATCGGGTAGTAGACATGCCTAGTTGTTCATTGCTTAGGTTGTTTTGTCCAAATTCTCTGAATAATGGCTTAACAATTTCTGCAACTGTCTTACGATTTTTTTTTTTGTAGTTCTTTTTGGTCACAGATGCCATTTGTTTTTAGCAGTTGAATCAAATGGGATAAAAAGTGAGACAGCTTGGTTTGTGCTGGTTGTTCTGTACTTTTTGTGTTCGTGTTTGAGGTACAAATGCTGCAGAGCTGAAACATTTCAGCTCAGGTCAAAAGCTGCTCACTTTGACTGCATGGTCTATCAGTTGATGGCATAAACTAGGATTCCAGTCTTGATATTTAATGTAGTGTTAGAAGTTCAGATTGTGTTTCCCAGTCGCTTAAGCTATTAATATTTCCAGAATAATCTTGCTGGCAGCACATGAATAGATCACAGGTGAAAGGGTAGGGGCAGGACACACAAAAGCTTCTTTTGGCCATAGTGCTGGCATCTTAAAATAACAGCAGTACTATGGTTTCAGTCTAGGCAGGAGTTTGGTCAAACCTTGAAAAACTTACTCCTGTTTTGACTTTTAGTTCATGTGCAGATTCTGATTTTGGTGTGAAGTTGTGTTGGTCTAGCCAATGTCTAGATTAAGGAGGTTTCTTCCTGCGCTAACGGTTTTTATTTTAATTGGGCTTCTAGTTTCAAATCCACGTACAATTTAAATTAGTTCCTGCAAACCCTAAAATTGAAAACCACTTTTTTTCCTTCTATATTTAAAACCTGTTGGTTCACATACTGCATACTTCAGACCACTCTGATATCCACAGCTTGTGTTTGCAGACGTGAGGGTTTGTTTGTCTTTGCCTTAAAATAATCTCCAAGCTTTTGTACCCTCCTCATCATGTGATTTTTTGGGGGGGAATATATCCTTTTGATCTTGGCCTGCTTGCTTTTGTTTTAGGCTTATATCTGCTTTTTGTCAAGTGAAGTCTTAATCAAACACATCCTTTTGGCACATTTTTCTTTATGTACTTTTGTTTGTAATATCCTTACTTAACTTTCCATCTGACGTTCCAAGTGTGGACGCTCAAACTGTGAACATGCAAGCTTGTCACTCGTACTGCTGGACTGTTTATCATTGTGTGTCACTCAGTTGTTCAGGCAGCATTCAAGCTTCTGTCATTACCTCCGAGTTCCAACCTTTGCAGTGCAGTGTGGTTTTCTTGAAGAAGCTTTTCTGCACCACTTTTGACAATAGTTTAAATTCCATCTGGACTTAATTAAATAATGTACAGTTGTAAAACAATAGTGCTGTTACAGACGGTTAAGTTTGCACTTGGAGGACCTCTTATGGTTGAGGCTCTGTTATACGAGGTGCTGCACAAACTGCTTAGGAGGTGGATAATGCCATTAAAGGACACAGTTCTCTTTAAATACATTTCTTCTTTTTAAATACA
>VXBO01012408.1:1167970-1199652 GCA_013400135.1 Rhinoptilus africanus
TCACATCAGCACCAAGCCATTTCCTTCCTGTCTATACTGTGACGATACATGCCTCCCTCTCAGCACCCTCTTCGTAGTCTCCTACTCCTACAAAATAATGCTTAGCAAAGCTCCAGTTTTTCACAGCTGGCCAGTTTGAATGTAGAGGGTGAATTTCTTTCAAAATATGGAAGTTGTTTTTGTGAAAAACAAAAACATGACAGCCTAGCCTTTGGTAGATGTCTTACCCTGCTCAGCTCTCTGCCAGCTAATGCTTCCATGGGAAATACTTTTTTTTTTCTTCTTTTTCTGTTGAGAGAGATATAAAAGATTAATTTGAATATATATATATATTTTTTTTTTTAAGAATTGTCATCTGCTTTTTGTCAAGTGAAGTCTTAATTAAACACATCCTTTTGGCACATTTTTCTTTCTGTACTTTTGTTTGTAATATCCTTACTTAACTTTCCATCTGACGTTCCAAGTGTGGACGCTCAAACTGTGAACATGCAAGCTTGTCACTCGTACTGCTGGAACGTGCTGTTTATCACTGTGTGTCACTCAGTTTCAGGCAGCATTCAAGCTTCTGTCATTACCTCCGAGTTCCAACCTTTGCAGTGCAGTGTGGTTTTCTTGAAGAAGTTTTTCTGCACCACTTTTGACAATAGTTTAAATTCCATCTGGACTTAATTAAATAATGTACAGTTGTAAAGCAATAGTGCTGTTACAGACGGTTAAGTTTGCACTTGGAGGACCTCTTATGGTTGAGGCTCTGTTATACGAGGTGCTGCACAAACTGCTTAGGAGGTGGATAATGCCATTAAAGGACACAGTTCTCTTTAAATACATTTCTTCTTTTTAAATACAGTTTTAAAAAAACCTTAAAACCTGTTAATTTATTCTAGCATTCTCTATGGGGGCTCAGAATCCTTTTGATTATGTTCTGGTGTAGGCACTTTTTACAGCTTCTGACACTAAATTAGCTAAATATTTAAGGCATTTTTGGCACAGCCTGGCTCACCTAATGTTAGGAAGGAAAGAAGAAACCTAACTCTGAAGATACTCAAGATCTAATTAGAGTAAATTTTTGCTTTCTGTTTGAGATACATGAAGAAAATCCAAGCATCTTTTTATGTGACCTTGCAGGTTGTGAGTTGTAAAGTGTTTTGACACCAGTACGAATTTTGATTCATAATAACTACTGGTGGTATATTTCCCATAAAAACTAAATTTGGAAGCAGCAATGCTAAGAGTTTGACTCTTCAGACCCTAAGTCATCTGCCTAATTTCAGAATGTACTGAAGTGTAATTTCATTGTGCGTTTTAAATGAGATCTTTTTGCATGTTACACTCTAAATGGCTTTTTCAATTTATTTTGTACAAAACTTTTTGTTAATTATTATTTTGGCTTAATTTCTTTTAGAAACATGTCATTCAGGTTTGTCAAAAGGTAGGATTTATTTATATTTAAAAAAAAGTCGCTCCTGCAATTAACAACAGATTTGGCTTTCTAGCCTTGGTTTTCTGAAAACTAAACTTCCTGCTGAGAACTAAATACTTTCTTTCTTGAGAGGAAAGCATAGAATAAATCCATTAACTCGTGATGATACTTAAGAATCTGTGGCACCTGTATAACAAGATGCTACGCATGCCTTGTGAATTCTTCTTTCTTTGATAGAGTTGGTAGTACCAAAATAATTCTGTTCTCTGTACTAATAACACTTAGCATGCTTATGTTTGAAGAATGAGGTGTTTGATAACAATGATGAAAGTATAAACAAAACATAAGGTTACAAGCAAATAAAGGTAAGTGATGCTAAATTTATGTTCTCTATCTCTTTGTTTCATGACATTTTATAAAAAAGATCAGTTTGAAGTGTTGCCTGCTGTTGATACGATAGAAAGAGACCTGAACATTGTTAGGAATCGAACTGGTTTGCGTGGAAGATTGAATGAAGGTGCAATGGCTGTGTATTTGTTTGAAAATGGGATGCATTTGCTGATGTGAATTGCAGACAACGCACAAATAGAGCACTTGAGTTACAAAAAGTATGTCTATGCAGATTTCTTAGCAAAAGGGAAAAGCTCAAAAGTCCGGTTCATGTTTCAAGCCCAAAGGATTGAATTTAGTTTTAGAATTTGGGAATGAATCAAGCTGCCATATATCCTGTTAATCCACTATGACTCATGAAAGTTGGTTATACAATTTTGACCCACAGGTAAATTTTCTAGTAGAATCTTGTAATATTCTGTTAAACTGTATCATACCTTGTAGCTTCTTAAAGGGTGGTACTTTTAATTTCCAGCTACTTGTCAGAAAAAGAAGACAGGGCCAAAAAACAGATGTCTGTTTTTACTTTCAAAATGCAAGGCTGCACACATGATGGTAATTTGAAGGTTTTCATACCCTTTCAAGGAAATACTTAGATTAGGGAGACATGAGATATGTAAATAGCTACTTAAATTTGTGTTTATTATGTACAGTCCAAGTCCAAAGGTACTGCCCCAGTTAAATGAGTAAATTTCACTACGCATGACTATGTTTAGAGCTGGTGTTGGTTGGGTTGGCATTGTCACAGCTGACTTCAGAAAAGGAACATGCACAAACTGCTTGTTAGGGAAGGAAACCATCCAATGCAGCCTACAGATGAAACCCAGCAGCAGCAGTAGTTTAAACCCCTTGTGCATTGTGAGCTGTGGGGTGCATACTGCTTTGTCTCTCTGTAGTCACGTTGCTTTTAAAACAAAGGCTTATAACTGTGCAATCTCCACAACTGGAGCAAGTTTGTTACTCTGCTGCTCTGAAGACAGAAGGAAAATGCTAATATGAGTACAGTTTTAAACTAGAAGGTTACTGTTCAAATTTGAGACTTTAAAAACAGTAATTTTTTTTAAATTTTCCTTTGCGTTGAGGCCAGGGATCTTAAGACTATTGTGGAAATAGCTGCTGCAGCTTCCACTGCAGATTTGCAGAGTCTTACGTCACCTACACAGGACCAGACTGTGCTTTTTAAATTCTATTTTAAGCATGCATGGTGTCCCCCCATACCTTATCTTGTACATAGGTACAAAATTAAAATGTTGGGGGGGTTGGCTGTTTCATATCGCTTTATATGCCACAAATCTCAGATAAACTCATTTTCTTTGGCACTGAAAGAACTACTATAACCCAATTCCACATATATATAGTACTGCACCATCATTTTGGGGAGCTGAACAAAAGCAGATAAACAGTTATTCCTGTTTTAACTGCTGAGTTCTAATATTGTACTTGGTACACAGAGGTATAAAATATCTCTCTCTTGTACCACCTATGATCCTTGCCAATCTGCATATTGTGGAAATCTTAACATTTTTTCTGACAGCAAAAATCACTTTCCATGTTCTGTATTTTATTGCAGCATCTTTTCTCTGTTCCATAAATTGATCTTACTTGAGCAACTTTCACTTTTTGCTGGTTTTCCTTATCTTTTTCGACAGTTTTCTTTGTGTTTATTTGTAGTTTTAACAGGGTGTACAAAGATGTAAAGAACAGAAAGCACAGCATAACTCAGGACAGATGTATGTAAATTTTTTTTTTAAGCTTTCCACAAACCATAAAGGAGATAGTGTATAGGCATTGCATGACAAATGAGAACATAACTTTCCTATATAATTTTTTTCCATTCTCAAGACCAAGGAGCGACTCGGTACATAGAATTAATTTATGTAAGAATACAAGCAAAAGCAGAAAATTTAGAACATAAAGTAGGCATTTGCGGTTCCAGCAGAAGTGCAGTTTATATTAGCAGTGAGGGGGCCTCAGGGCTGCATCTGACTTGCAGACCCACCGAAACAATACTGGCAGTACAGTAAGTGACTGTTCCCAAAGCACCAGTGCTGGGCTGTAGGACTGGGCCATAACCACATCCTTCTTGGAGGAACAAGCATCTAGAGAGACTGGCACAGCTCTCCCAAGTTTGTCATGATGGCTCTATTTGAGGGTGCCTGTCACCGAATGCAGCTCCTCGTGCTAAATGGATGGAACACCAATGCATGGAAAAACTGAACAAAGTAAGGATTTTCCGAGAGGCTTCCATGAAAGCATGTTTGTTATTTCGAAGTGGCAGGTATTTTGTAAATAATGACCTCACTTAGATTTAGAGTACAATGGCTAAGAAGCCAAACAGTTTGGCTTAATTTCAGCCTAAAAAGGATCTGAAAAGACCATTAGGGAGTATTCCCCCCGGCTTTTCTGGACACATTCCAGTAACAGTAAGACTGTTGGTTGTTGGGGAGACTGGTTATCCTCCTGTTTCCTATGACCTCTGGCAAGTTGTTTGTTTTTTTTTTAAAAAAAAAAAGTAATAAAAAATATCCATAAGTGCATGCAGCTCTTAACAAAGCTGTTGTCTTCCACTTCATAGGAACACAGTAGGCACTTTAAAGTTCAAGTTCTCTCAATTTTTCAGTTGAGCAGTGTCTTCAGACTTGTTGCTTGCTTTGCCCAGTAAAACAAGCCTTTCCCACATCATCTGAAATGCATGGATTTGTTCAGATGGTACATGTGATGGTTCTCCCCTTGCCCACCTACCCCCATCTCAGTTCTACAGAACTGTCATAAAGGATGAGTTCGTGGGCTGCATACACAGACCTTGGAAATCTTTTTCCACCTTCTCCTATATCCACCATAGTAAAGTAGCATGTGTTCTTAATCTCCTTACTAAACAGATCATCAGTGCTGTTGACATTTTAAACTCTTAACGTGGGTTTTGGAAATCTGACATCAAGTATTGCAGTCGGGTACTTGGGAGATCAGGGGGGGCTGCAGCCTCCGAGTCAGTTGCCCTCCTGCATTACTGAGGAGAACAATTTTCTCCCTCTTTAAGTTGAATTTTAACAATTGTATATAAAATTGTGCTATGATGAAAATGACTACCATTAAAAACACACTTTGAAGAGCTAGAATTAGTTGAGGACTTGTCAGCTGTTTTCTTTTTATTATCTTCCCTGTCCTTTTTGCTTGGGACAGCTTTAGTCAATGGAAGCGTTTCCTAGCAGAGAGCCCGTCTTGCTGAGTGCTGCGCATCCCTCGGAGAGCAGAGAGCCCGTCTTGCTGAGTGCTGCGCATCCCTCGGAGAGCAGGGCTCTGATCGGCAGCTGAGTGAGGGACCGCTTAACTGGACTTCTATTGCAGTAGCGCTGTGAGTTTTGATCCAGGAGCAGGGTCCGTAGCCTTTGCAGCAAGGGCTGCCACTGTGCTCCTCACGGCGCTAGCGCAGCCTCTCTTCCCGTGTGACAGGGGCTGCCTGGAGTCCTCTCACAAACCTGTTCCCTCACTGCAACCCTCAAAAGGATGGAAAGGAGGAAATTAAGCCTTGTAACACGCCCCCATACCCTGATATAAATACTGCTCTGCAGCAAAAAATAAGCTTACTGTTTTACATTCCTATCCCTAGACACCTGATAACCAAACTACTTTAATAATTTATGTTATTCAGTGTAGCTATGTCCTACCTTAGAGTAGGCTTGATAAGGGTCTTAAAAAGAGAGCTTCCCTGTGAGCAGAATTAAAACTGAGGTGTAACGGTGGTACTGCAATAATGGGAGGGCAGAGGAAGGTGATTTTCCCCCTTATTTCTACTTGATACTGAGCTTTTAAAAAATGGTAGTGGTAACCAGCATAGCTTTAATCAATGCAAGAAGACAGAAAGCTTAAGTTTACTTAGATATTGAAGGTGTGTCAGTGTGGGAATTAATAGGATGGCCATAGCACAGCTTGACAAATCTTGGATTTACCTCTAAATCTCTCTTAAAGCATATATGCATCTTATTTTTTTGCTTTAAGGTATTTGGTAATGTTTAAGCACCTAATACCTCAGATTTGACGTGCTTACAAATGCGCAGGGTGACCAGACTTGCCTGTAAATAGGTATTTTTTCAAATATATATTGTATTACCAGATAAAACCTTAAAATATAAATAGCGTAAAAATAATTGGGACTTATTTCTCTTTTAGGAGGTACTTACTAAATAATACAATAACTTCAGTACAGTTTGTAACTTCAGTTTATCATTTTATGCATTTAGAAGTTGAACTTTAGTCAATGAGTTCTACAGTATTAACATGTATAAACATACGTTATAAAAATCAGTTTTACTCTTAAAAACTGTAGCTTATAGACTTCCATTTGGTTTGACAATATGTTAGATTCTGAATTTGCTCTAACCAACAAAGTTCTTTACATCTTTGTTGCTTTGTATTTTAACACACCTTTGGTATGACTGCAGTATCTTTTAGCAGCTACTCAGCTATTGTATATTGTAGTGTAAGATTTGTCTTCTCTTTCCCACTTCCTTTTGCTTCTGCATTCTTTTCAATGAGGCTCCCGACTGAATATGAGAGGAACGGGAGATTTGAGGGCTCAAGGTGAGGGTAAAATTTTTGTTTAAAACGTTACTTAGGTGAGTTTGAACCTTCCTCCCCTTGATTATGTGGCATAGTGGCTTCAGGCAGCAGCTTTTGTTTCGTGTGAGGCTTTGAAACTAAACAAAGAAGCATTTCTGTCTGCAAAACAGCTGTTAAAGCTCTGACTGACTTGGTTCTGAACTTTCATCTTTCCTGTTGCCTTTTCCCTTGTGTGTTTTTTGCATTTTAGTCGTTATAATTTGCTGTTGTCTTGTAGATGTGTAGGTAAGTGGTCTCTAGTGAGGCTGCAAATGTGTGGGATAACCACTGAAGGCTGATATTTCTCATCTCCAAAATCAGGGATAGTTAAACAATATTTTCCATGTTATAATCTCCTTCCAAAATCTGCATATCAAAAAATACTGTAAGCGATCAAACTTGTGCTGGTTCTGCCAACTAGAGAGAAGTAGAAAAAGCTTTCACAAATAAAATGAGCATTGAATCAAAGTTGGCGTTCCCTCTGCCCCCTTATAGCCTTACTAAATTAAAACCTTTAGTTAAAACAAAGTACTCTAATTTGCTTGCTGAATTTTGTAACATCTGGCAAATGACATAGCTGGATTTGACAGCATCATAATCCTGTGACTCTCACAGTTACTGTAAGTCTTTCTAATAGAATGTAAAATTATGAAATAGGTTATCTGTGAGAGAGATTTATTTAGTTTTGACCTTGCTGACACTTTTTATTTAATTTTTTCATAATTGCCTGCTTAGTGGTAGTGGAAGGAAAGCATTTTGTAACCAGAAATTTATTGCCAACTATTTTAAAGAGCAGCTTGACTTAATATTGTAAATTAAACTTGGAAGTTGAACATGAGACCTAAACTACATGGTTTGTGGTCAGTTAGGTTAGGGATTTTCAGGAAAATATTTAAGTTTGACAGTATCTTTAAGTCTCTTGTCCTGAGGACAAGTAAATTTGAAGAGGCAACTGACAGTGTGCAATGTTCATAAAGCAAATCTGTCACATTTATTCCCTGGAGGTCCAAATGTAGTTCCTTATTCTTTAGCTACGTGACCACTGATTTTAATTGAAGTAGAAGAATCATAGCACTCTAGAAATTTCTGGAACTTTTCTTCATCTTCTGTAACTTTATTTATCCTTACCAAAGGAAAAGCTTTTTTTATTTAAAAAAAATAGTATTGCAGACTTGTGAAATGCAGCCTCAGTATTTTGTGCTTTATCTCTTAAAACTGTGACAATAATAGTAACCCTCTCACTTGCCATCTTTACTAACAGTGTTGAGGAGGTGTCTAATAGTGATTTCCAACTCTCCTCCCTCCATTCAGCCTCAAAGGCACTTAACTACGTAGCTTGTAGCAGCAAAAGATTTCGTCACTTTACCCCTATCAGTTGTTGTTATTAAACAAATCACTGACCAGCTCAGAGACGAGGTATTTCCTCCCTGTTGAAGGTAACCCCAGTAGCCTCCAATGTGGTGGGTCTCTAGTGATCATCTCCAACACCAGTGCAGGAAGGCCAGAGTGAGACTGGGTGGCGCATGTTGGCCCTGTGCCAGTAGGGAGGTGACCTGTGGCGAGGTCCCCTGGTCCCGCTGTCCTTCCTCCTGCTTACAGCTGACTACTGAGGGACTCCACGGGCTCTCACAGGGCTTGGTCTCCAACCTGCTGCACAGGAGAAGGTGCAGAGAAACCCCCGGGGTCTTTCTGCACAGGCTCATCCCCGTTGCGTATGAGTAGGCACCTCCCGTGGGCTGGCACTCCCACGTCCTGGGCTGAGCACCCTTTTGTCACAGGTCACCGCTATTTGAATGTTCCAGAAACTTCTAGCACAGAGCTGGTGTTTCAGCTGTCCACGTGGCCCAAGAATAGGGCTTTGAGCAGAACCTGCCTTAAAATTGAGTTGTAGGTGATGCATGTAGTTCTACCTCCACAAGGTCATTTCCATCATGCTCTTGACTCCAGTGACTTCCAGTTGTGTCCCCCGTCGTACCATACCTTTGTTTCAGCCCCAGCAGCTCATGCTTTACCTTGACTGTGTGTTTGTACAGCAGCTAGGAAAGCGGGGCTTTGCTCACAGCCGGAGCCTCTAGATGCTGCTCTAATACCAGCAGTGTGCGTTGAGTGTTAGTTTGCTTCACTAACATGAAACGTGGAAAAGGTAGCTGGCCCTGCTAACTAATAAATTCCTGTCTTTCAGCCGCAATGTAGCTGCGGATCAAAAGGATGAGAACAAGGAAGCCAAGCCTCGGTCTTTGCGTTTTACCTGGAACATGAAAACCACCAGCTCCATGGATCCCAATGACATGATGAGGGAAATACGAAAGGTCCTGGATGCCAATAATTGTGACTATGAACAAAGAGAGCGTTTCTTGCTTTTTTGTGTCCATGGAGATGGGCACGCGGAAAACCTTGTACAGTGGGAGATGGAGGTGTGTAAACTGCCAAGACTGTCGCTGAATGGAGTTCGCTTTAAGCGGATATTGGGAACATCCATAGCTTTTAAAAACATTGCTTCCAAAATTGCCAATGAGTTAAAGCTGTAACAAGAAAAATAGTTAAGTTGTAAATTAGTTAGCAATTTCAAGTGTTTTTGAGAATTCTGATGGAAATGTATAGAATAACATTTAGGCAATAACTTCTGCATCCTTCTGAATAGTGATATTAAAAAAAAAAGCTGCTGAGATGGGAGGGAGAGTTGGACTTTTTTATAAGTGCACTACAGCATTAAAGTTGCCTACTATGTAAAATATTACCCCTTCTGCTTTATTTCCATTGCTCCTAAGTCTTTGACAACAAATTGGAACACAGAATATATTCATTTAAATATGCCTCCTGTTTGTGTGGACGTGTGAATGTACAGTATGTGTGTATAATATATAAAGTATTATATGTAAACAATTCATTTACAACATCGAGCTGTACCAGTACCTCTTTTTGGGCTAATTTTGGTGCTAAAAATTGAAATGGCCAAGGAGGAAACACTTGAGTTAATATTTAAAATAACTGAAACGATAACCAGTAAATGCAGGTTTACAGTTCACTGCTGTGTTAAGAAAAAAGAAAAAAAAAAAGTGTGTGAAGGGTTTGGATTTACGGTTGTGAACATTATTAGTCCTGTTTTCTAAGTAGATTCCATGAGATTATTAAAAATTCACTTTGAATAAGTCTTGCATTATATTTTGCCCACCTATTTATTATTTAAGTCTGAATCAAATTTTAAAAATGTAGCTGATTTGTGCATTAAAATTTGGGTAAACGCTTCCATTCTTCTGCTTCCACTAAACTGCTAAAACTGTATCTTTGTCCTTTCGGCTCACAAGTATTGATTGCAGCTGAGAACACTTTTCTGTTGTTCCACCATTTCTCTACGGAATGAGGCAGTCTAAAAGGGTGTGCTAAATGCTGACTAGTGACTTTTTCTTTCAGACCAAGTTCTCCACGTTAGACTAGGTCAGACTGATACAAAGCACAAAAGGACTCTCAGATATCAACTGTATTTTGATGCAAGTTGCCACATCCGAGTTGGTGCCGTTCCAAGGTTTTGCTGCAGGTGTGGCAGTACCCTCCTGTGCCTTCTGGGCACGCACGGTATTGAAACCCAAAAGCGGGAATCAAATTGGCTACTGATCTCCTCCGTTGTAACATCCAACTTGCTAAACTGCAGCCATGGGCAGTAGCAGTTAAAACCTTTCCTTTCAGCTCTCTTCCAGCGTGCTTCCACTTGGCCCAGGCTGTATGGCTTTCCATGGCTTCGTGCCGCTTGTGTCTCCAGGTTCTGCTGCGCGGGGAGTCCGCTGCTGCTTTTCTAATGCGCAGTGTGGAAACCCGCCCTTGATGGCACTCTCGGATGGCCAGCTAGCTTTCTGTAGGAGGCGAAGCTACTCGGGGATGGACCCCGCTTTTTAACCATCACTGTGGTGAGCCAGATTGGATTTTTTGCAAACTAGAATGAATAAATTTCTTCATGCGTTGTTTTCTACTGATACTCAGTTTATTTCATCAAGGACTTTTTGTAGATAACATCCTGCATTATCTATTTGACTTTTTGTATTAATGTTTTATGGTTATATTTCAGTGAAGCACTTAAAGCACATGTTAAGTACATGCTTAAACTGGAGCCTAAATTTGCATTTAAAATTTGCAGTGAGCTAATAGTTATTCATAGTACACAGTTCAGATTTGACCTGAGGTGAAAGTGCAAAATCCTTAATATTTTGCAAGTTAGTTCTTGTGATCTGTAGTCTCTGAAGGCAGCAGACTTCCCCTCAGCATTGATATTGATTATGCTAGTTTAAAGGGTAGTCATAGTTGTTAAATGTAGTAAATATTCCTGAATTTGCATTTTATTCTCTGTATATTCTGTATCACGCCATGGCTTGAGAACTCCAGGTGCTACCAGAGTTCAGTTGGCTTTCAGTGCTCTGCCCGTGCCTGTGCTGCTCAGTATGGTTTTTTCCATGAAAACTCCATTTTGTAATAGCAATAAGACATTTCAGGGCAGTCCTTGTACTTTCTCAGGTGAATGGTCACCTATCCTTTCACTTCCTATGTTTTAAGCACTCCTCCAAATGTATTTTTTTTCACCCGGCAGTGCACTTTGTTGTCTGAACTGAAAAAGTGTTCTGATAAATGATGTAAATCTGTATTCGATGGAAGTTCCAAAAGGTTTCATATTAAATGTTTTCTGAAATACTCTCTTCCTACTTCCCCTGTTAAGTATGTAATTGTTTCTAGAAAGTGCACCAGTATCATACTTTGGATATTTAAAGTTTATACTTAAGTACTTTTCTTAAAGTGTTCTCAAAAGTTTCTTTCAGAGTAAATCTGTATTGGAGGTATTAAAAAAAGAAAAAAGAATTATTATAATCAGAAACGGATTTTTAACAGCTTCCTTCCCCAATGCCTTATAAAATTACCAAGCTGCAAGAATATACCTTTGTTTCTTTAGCGTACCACATGCTTACTCTTCAGGCCTCCAGGAGTTGCCTGGAAAGGAGAACCGCTTCCTTCAGATCTCCAAACTAGACATGCACTTCTTCCCAAACACGGGGCTTTTGTTGTTGATATCCCTTGGGCATCTGTGTAGCTTTATCAGCTCTGCTGGTGAGACGGCTCTGCAGAACTACGGCTGTGTTTTCTCTCCTTAAGAGGCAAGTTTTCAAAATAATGGGAGATCAGTGTGTGGTGAGGATGTAGCAGCAGGCCCAGGCTTTTTGAGATGCATCTCCAGCAACCAAGAAGTGGTTTTACATAATGGCGTGACTGGTGTCCAGGAATGCGTGGTCTGAATGGTGCGTTGGGGGGTGTTTGTAATGGGCTTGCGACTAAAGGTTAAAACCCATGTCATCCAGCTCTGAAGATGTCTCTTGGTTGCTGGATCTGGCAAAAATGTCTTAGGGAGTTTGTGTTGCTGGGAGTTGACTGCTTTAAATAAGTGTTTAAAGATACGTACATAAAAAAAAAAAAATCCAACACTGAGCAGGAACAAACAAGTTCAGATAAACTTTTTCTCAGGCAAAGCCTCCCTGCACTTAGGCTTTCTGAAACGCCTCAGTCTATGTGATCTCTTTAGAAGGTCTATGGTCCTTGACCACGCTGGGAAGTCGTCAAGAAGGGTAGGTTAGAGGAACAGCTGGTCCTGCCACTCTAAGCATTTTGCATACAACTTTTATTCAAGTCTGATATTTGTGGGTTCAAAGATTTTTTTTTTTACCACAGATTTGGGCAAGGTTCACCTTTTTTCTCTTGTATTACAGTGAAATTTCAAGAGCAAATATAGTGAGATACTCGTATCACAAATTTTTCAAGATTAACTAGATCATTTAAAAACGATAAATCTGAAATTAGCATCCACATGTTTATGTTGAAGAAATGAAGTCAGAGGTTCAGGAGTCTTTCTAGTCACATGGAAAGATGGTAGCAGATCTGGAATTTTAAATAGAGATCTCTCCGATTCAGATAAAAGCTCAGATGTACATGCGCCTATTGGGGTAATGTGTTAGGACTTTTAATCAGCCTTTCCCTCCGCTGCTGTGTCACATGGTGTTGCAGATGGCAATTTAATTAGGACTGTGGCCAACCAGAGAACCATTTTTCTCTCTTAAGCTGTGGTCTGGAGCAGCGGGATGTAGACGGCTGTCAGAGTTAAAACCCGCTTGGTTGCGCTGGTTTGGGTTCCCCACGGGCTTGGGTACCTCGCTGGGGATGGGCAGGAGCTGCTGCCAAGCCCTTGTCCTGCTCTCTGTTTCAGGGGTGGGGTGGTCGGGTGTTTTCTCGCTGTGTGGTCTGTGATCATAGAATGACAGAATGTGTCGGGCTGGAAGGGNATGGATATCAGCACTGACCCTTTCCATTGCTGTTACCAAGCAGGAAGGGGCCTAAGCTTTGGATAAAAACTCAACCTAGTGCAATTAATAAGAATTTTTAAAATTACACTTTACGCCAAAAGCCCATCAATGTCCTACATTACAGCGTCAGTAGATGCTTAGGGAAGTCCAAGAATACAACACAGATAAAATAATTGTTCTTTGTGTGTGTGCTCCTGACAAAAGCAGGAAAAAAAGCTAACCTTTAAACTTCCTGGGATAATTTGATGGGGTTTGTGTTCCTGTTTCTGCTGGTCTCTTCATAGGGTACTGCCTCCAAGTAAAGGGGCTGGATAACATCAGCAACGTGAGGAGGAGCGGCTTCTCACCCAGTGCTTCTGAAGTTGAAACAGGATGGTGTTTGAAAGACCCTTAACTGGGCTTTTTTAACCTTCTAAGAATGTTTTAACCAGTGGGCTCTTGTTCCAGCAATAACTGAAAACAGAAGCTGTGTCAGTACCAACACTATGAATCCTGTGTCTGTGTTCAGGCCATTAATTGCCAGTTATTGCGTGTTCGTCTTCACCTACAAGTGCCATTAACACCTCATCGTGGTTGTGACTTAACAGGTGAGATATTTATTGCAGGGGGAAAAAAAAAGCTTGCGCTTGTTTTTGCTTATGTGCCTTGAGCAGTTGGAACCGTGTGCTCTGAGACTGGGATGTGGAATTCATGCGGAGTGGTCACGGTTATGGTTGCTGTGGGAACCACAGCATCGAATTTCAAGGCATAGAAATGCAGTTATCCCATTAATACCCTTATGTTACCGTTTAATAATATCCTTATGAAATTCAGGGCATAAAAGCAAAATATTTGTACAGTTCATGTTTCCTTGTAGTTGCTGGTCACGCTGAATGTATTAGGGCAATAAAATCAGATAAGGAAATACCTCACCACGAAAATAATTCTGTTAAAACATATGGGGATGCAAAATCGGAAAGTAAAGTGCTACTGGTGTTGCAATCACGTGGTTTTCAATCGTTTGCCTGTCTCAAGGTCAAGTCCCGTTTGCTTGGAGGCGCCTCTTCCCAGGAGCTCAGCTCAGCCTGAGCGCTGTAACCAACGGTGTAAAACTATGCTCCTCCCGGCTTATCCAGTCAAAAGGCATGAAATTAAGTGCTTTCACGCACGTTTCCACAGAGATGGGAAAAACAGCAGCCTGATGGGAGGCTGGGGATACTTGAAGGTGTGTGGTTTAATTTTCCTGTGTGTGTGGTGCCCACAGGAGCAGGGGCTGGCGGTGTGAAGAGCCGGAGGCTGCCCGGCAGGGTCAGGGAAGGGATGGAGGGATGGATGGATGTTCGGTCCCTGCTGGGCTGAAAGGCGAGCTGCAGAGGGACTGCAGCGTCCGCGGTGGCCACAGGATGTCTCTCAAGTGCAGAAACACTGCTCCGGTCCGTGTTGGGCTGGATTCATTTTAGAAGAGCCCTCCAAGGATCTCTTGCTCCCTGCAAAGTGGCGATTTCACATCCCTTATCGGTGTTATCACCCACCCAGCAAACTCTCACTTATTGTTAAAAGCGTTAAGGGGGGAAAATGTCTCACAAGATACTGATGGAAGCTGCATGTTTTTCAGGTTGAAAAACACCCTAATGCTACATTTAACTTTCCATTATGTTTTATTGCTTTTGAGGTGGAGGTGTAGTAAAATGGTCCTTAGCTTTGCCATGGAAAACCTGTAGGGCTGCAAAATTCTCTTCCACGTTGTCAAGCCTTGTTCCCTCTCCTTTCCTAGAAAATGATCGTGTCGGGCAGCAGGCTTTTCTGCTGAGAAGCATAAAAGGAATATTGAATATTTAAATTAATTTCCTGCTTTTTAAAGAGTAAGAATCTTTGGTTTTCAGTTCGGAAATTTAATTATTGAAGCTATTTTACTGTTCATCCTTTAGTCATCAGTCTAATCAAGGCTGTAAATTGCAGCCAGTCTTTTCTAAAATAATCTGGGATCACTTGCCATTTATATTTCACTGTATTAAGTAACTCAGAAGCTTTATGCCTGGCATTTTCCATGCCCGCAGTCTGTTTTAGTCTTCAAACAAATCTTGTCGCTTGTGCTTCGAGTAGGCAAGAAGTGAAACTTCCTTATTTGCTCAGGATTTTTTTCAAATCGCGTATTTTGCTGCAGCTTTCACTTTTATTGTAATCAAAGTTTTGCCGTTGGGGGATTAATAGTGACTGGTAGTAGTNGCGGAGTGGCCACGGTTATGGTTGCTGTGGGAACCACAGCATCGAATTTCAAGGCATAGAAATGCAGTTCTCATCCCATTAATACCCTTATGTTACCGTTTAATAATATCCTTATGAAATTCAGGGCATAAAAGCAAAATATTTGTACAGTTCATGTTTCCTTGTAGTTGCTGGTCACGCTGAATGTATTAGGGCAATAAAATCAGATAAGGAAATACCTCACCACGAAAATAATTCTGTTAAAACATATGGGGATGCAAAATCGGAAAGTAAAGTGCTACTGGTGTTGCAATCACGTGGTTTTCAATCGTTTGCCTGTCTCAAGGTCAAGTCCCGTTTGCTTGGAGGCGCCTCTTCCCAGGAGCTCAGCTCAGCCTGAGCGCTGTAACCAACGGTGTAAAACTATGCTCCTCCCGGCTTATCCAGTCAAAAGGCATGAAATTAAGTGCTTTCACGCACGTTTCCACAGAGATGGGAAAAACAGCAGCCTGATGGGAGGCTGGGGATACTTGAAGGTGTGTGGTTTAATTTTCCTGTGTGTGTGGTGCCCACAGGAGCAGGGGCTGGCGGTGTGAAGAGCCGGAGGCTGCCCGGCAGGGTCAGGGAAGGGATGGAGGGATGGATGGATGTTCGGTCCCTGCTGGGCTGAAAGGCGAGCTGCAGAGGGACTGCAGCGTCCGCGGTGGCCACAGGATGTCTCTCAAGTGCAGAAACACTGCTCCGGTCCGTGTTGGGCTGGATTCATTTTAGAAGAGCCCTCCAAGGATCTCTTGCTCCCTGCAAAGTGGCGATTTCACATCCCTTATCGGTGTTATCACCCACCCAGCAAACTCTCACTTATTGTTAAAAGCGTTAAGGGGGGANAGCTGTCCAAGACCGTATATTTTCTTAGTAACCTAAAGAGTGAAATACTTAGAGAATCTCAGTAGTAGATGGTATTTCTGCTATTTGAAGCGGGGGGGAGGGGTCATACTAATATAAAATCTTTGTTTTCTAACTCACATTGCAGATGTTTAGGAAATGCTAAATACTGTTTTGGAAAGCTGATCCCACTGTAGGTTAATGTTTAGTTTTAAACATGTAGGTTTGCAATTTCCTGTTATTTCCAACTGTCAGTAAGTTTCTGTATTTTTCTAGTTTTCATAGAAAAGCCCTGAACCTTTCCTGTAAAGATAGGCTTGTGTTATTACAAATCACTGGTGCTGCCAGTTAAGCCCCTGCTCTGACATTCACAACTGAACTTCATCAGAAAATTACACCTTTGACTGGAATTTTTCGCTCCAGCAGCAGTGAATTGTTCCATGGATATCAGCACTGACCCTTTCCATTGCTGTTACCAAGCAGGAAGGGGCCTAAGCTTTGGATAAAAACTCAACCTAGTGCAATTAATAAGAATTTTTAAAATTACACTTTACGCCAAAAGCCCATCAATGTCCTACATTACAGCGTCAGTAGATGCTTAGGGAAGTCCAAGAATACAACACAGATAAAATAATTGTTCTTTGTGTGTGTGCTCCTGACAAAAGCAGGAAAAAAAGCTAACCTTTAAACTTCCTGGGATAATTTGATGGGGTTTGTGTTCCTGTTTCTGCTGGTCTCTTCATAGGGTACTGCCTCCAAGTAAAGGGGCTGGATAACATCAGCAACGTGAGGAGGAGCGGCTTCTCACCCAGTGCTTCTGAAGTTGAAACAGGATGGTGTTTGAAAGACCCTTAACTGGGCTTTTTTAACCTTCTAAGAATGTTTTAACCAGTGGGCTCTTGTTCCAGCAATAACTGAAAACAGAAGCTGTGTCAGTACCAACACTATGAATCCTGTGTCTGTGTTCAGGCCATTAATTGCCAGTTATTGCGTGTTCGTCTTCACCTACAAGTGCCATTAACACCTCATCGTGGTTGTGACTTAACAGGTGAGATATTTATTGCAGGGGGAAAAAAAAAAGCTTGCGCTTGTTTTTGCTTATGTGCCTTGAGCAGTTGGAACCGTGTGCTCTGAGACTGGGATGTGGAATTCATGCGGAGTGGCCACGGTTATGGTTGCTGTGGGAACCACAGCATCGAATTTCAAGGCATAGAAATGCAGTTCTCATCCCATTAATACCCTTATGTTACCGTTTAATAATATCCTTATGAAATTCAGGGCATAAAAGCAAAATATTTGTACAGTTCATGTTTCCTTGTAGTTGCTGGTCACGCTGAATGTATTAGGGCAATAAAATCAGATAAGGAAATACCTCACCACGAAAATAATTCTGTTAAAACATATGGGGATGCAAAATCGGAAAGTAAAGTGCTACTGGTGTTGCAATCACGTGGTTTTCAATCGTTTGCCTGTCTCAAGGTCAAGTCCCGTTTGCTTGGAGGCGCCTCTTCCCAGGAGCTCAGCTCAGCCTGAGCGCTGTAACCAACGGTGTAAAACTATGCTCCTCCCGGCTTATCCAGTCAAAAGGCATGAAATTAAGTGCTTTCACGCACGTTTCCACAGAGATGGGAAAAACAGCAGCCTGATGGGAGGCTGGGGATACTTGAAGGTGTGTGGTTTAATTTTCCTGTGTATGTGGTGCCCACAGGAGCAGGGGCTGGCGGTGTGAAGAGCCGGAGGCTGCCCGGCAGGGTCAGGGAAGGGATGGATGGATGGATGTTCGGTCCCTGCTGGGCTGAAAGGCGAGCTGCAGAGGGACTGCAGCGTCCGCGGTGGCCACAGGATGTCTCTCAAGTGCAGAAACACTGCTCCGGTCCGTGTTGGGCTGGATTCATTTTAGAAGAGCCCTCCAAGGATCTCTTGCTCCCTGCAAAGTGGCGATTTCACATCCCTTATCGGTGTTATCACCCACTCGGCAAACTCTCACTTATTGTTAAAAGCGTTAAGGGGGGAAAATGTCTCACAAGATACTGATGGAAGCTGCATGTTTTTCAGGTTGAAAAACACCCTAATGCTACATTTAACTTTCCATTATGTTTTATTGCTTTTGAGGTGGAGGTGTAGTAAAATGGTCCTTAGCTTTGCCATGGAAAACCTGTAGGGCTGCAAAATTCTCTTCCACGTTGTCAAGCCTTGTTCCCTCTCCTTTCCTAGAAAATGATCGTGTCGGGCAGCAGGCTTTTCTGCTGAGAAGCATAAAAGGAATATTGAATATTTAAATTAATTTCCTGCTTTTTAAAGAGTAAGAATCTTTGGTTTTCAGTTCGGAAATTTAATTATTGAAGCTATTTTACTGTTCATCCTTTAGTCATCAGTCTAATCAAGGCTGTAAATTGCAGCCAGTCTTTTCTAAAATAATCTGGGATCACTTGCCATTTATATTTCACTGTATTAAGTAACTCAGAAGCTTTATGCCTGGCATTTTCCATGCCCGCAGTCTGTTTTAGTCTTCAAACAAATCTTGTCGCTTGTGCTTCGAGTAGGCAAGAAGTGAAACTTCCTTATTTGCTCAGGATTTTTTTCAAATCGCGTATTTTGCTGCAGCTTTCACTTTTATTGTAATCAAAGTTTTGCCGTTGGGGGATTAATAGTGACTGGTAGTAGTATTTATTGCTGGGATGCTTGGATTCAGCGAGTGGAAATGGAGAAGCTGTTTATTTTGATCGATCTCGGGCTCCTCCGCGTTCTTTCCATGAAGGAGCCCTGCGACTCTTCCCCTCTGTCGTGCAGTCCCAGGCCCCATCGACCGATGCCGAGCCTTTTTCTGCACCTCTCAGGGCGATGCTCTAATGCCTTGGTAGTGGTGCGAGTCGTGGCGCGCACGGGGCTTGTCGCTTTGTGCGTGGCCGTGCAGTGGGAGCAGCAAAAGCAAGTTTTTGCTGTTGGGAAGTTCTGTTCCTCGTCAGCCATCTGGGAGCAGCCCCCAGAGCAAATTTGTTGGGTCAAATGTATGTATTTTAGTGGTTTTATCTCACTGACCCCTTTATGAACCTCTTTATCCCTGGCATGTAAAACTTTTTACTTTCTCCTTATCTCCAGAGACTGAACCCTTCTGGCTGAACGCTTCTTCGAGTTAAAGTTAGGATTCAAGGGGCAGACCCTTTGTGAGGTCTCCTGTGGTATCAGAGCTCCGTGAATCTCTCCAGACCGGGTCTCTAGGTGCTCTTCTAGCTGGGGAAAAGAGTACAAGTGCTCCAGGGTCTCCTGAAGTGTCTCAACACGGGTCCTTGGCACAGACCATGGCAAATGCAGAGGGATCTCCTCAGTGGTCAGTTGCTGGAGTGATTCTTCAGACCTGAGGGACGGTTCAGCTGAATTAGGTGCAAGGCTGTAGCGAATGCTTGAATTCGGAGCAGTCTCGAGGATGAGGAAGAAGGCGAGTCATCCCCTCTGAGTGACTTCAGTTCCTAGGTGCTTTCCAGACTTCTCATTACGGCGCACTTAATTAGATGTGTTGTGTAATGCATGCAGGGCTTGCACAGTGGTGGGCAATGTGCACCATGACAAAGTGACAGCAAGGAGCTGTGTGGGCTCTGGATGCCCATGGAACGAGCAGGACTGCCCTGCTGCGGCTCTCCAGGCCTCCATAAGCAGGAGGGAAGACTTGTCCTGGTTGTGTTGCTGCAGGGAACCATGTCCATTTCCCTTCCCTGTGGCCCTTTGTTTCTGCTTAGGAGGGACGGTAAAAGGTATCAAGGGAGGGATGGTGGGAGCTTCCTGGTGGCAGAAGAGGAGCTTGGTGAGCACCCCTTCCGGAGGGCCCTGGTTCGGATGGGTTTGCGTCGGGTGCAGCTGTGCCATTTCCCGTCTCACACTGTATCTGTTGGTGCAAACAGCCCTTGGGGTAAAGCTGCAGCTCGTGGGGGCTGCAGGGAAACACCAGTTCCTCCTCTGGGCTCTGTTTTCAGGGGACTTGCAGGGACGTCTGTCTCCGATCCATCCTCCCACCCTGAAGCTAGCTCGCGTGATCAGCAGCCACAGGGAGGAGAGATCGAGCGGACACAAGCACAGGCTCTCACACACAGCGCGTGGCTACATAAGGCTTGTTTCTCTGGGAAACCAGCCTGAAAACGGTGACAGTTCACAGCAGGGACCAGATCTGCTGATTAAGAGGCAGCTCTCCTTAAAAGGTCACTTTTCAGGTCAGAGCTTTGCTCGGGGTAAAGAGGGATGGATTCTGCTGTGCACAAAAGGGAGCCGAGCTCTAGTCTGTGCACCCAATGACTCGGGTGACTTAAAATACCAAAGACTGTTCTCTAATTTTCTTACTACTGCTGACATTATTAGCTTGGTCTGCCAGGGTGAGTGTTGCATCATGCCAGACAGATTGAGTTTGGGGTTTTTTTGTTTTTATGATGATTTTACATCTGGCTAATTCTGCTGAAGAAGCAGGGAAATGTGGAACCACCTTTGCAAAGCAGTAAAAGTAAAGGCAGTGACAAAAGCATTCGTCAAGGATAAAAATAAAGCGGAGGGATGAGAGCCAAGGTTTATGGGGAGACATGCTGTTTATTTAACCAGCATCCAGCATCTCTCATTAACTTAGTGTTGCTTCTCCCTTACCCTCCCCTTCTGTCCTACAACATGTGAGAATAAAGATGGTTTCATCCTTGCCTTGTTTTGTCACTCAGATGATGCCTTTTCCCAGTTTTCTTTCTTGGAAGCGGTAGCGTTCAGCATTTTGCTGCAAAGCTGTTTCACTGATTTAGCAGCTGAGTTCAGAGAAGGCAGGGGATGAAAACAAGTCCTAAATTTGGACCAAACCAAAGATAGACATGCTGCTAAATGGAAAACCAAAAACCTGGAAGTAAAGCTCTGGATCAGCGTGGTATTACACTGAAGTTTGTGGTTGGGCTGATGGTTCCACTTGCTGCTGTAACGGGCCCTCTTGTCTTTACCTAGAGCACGTGCAAGTGTCCTGGCTGGGGACGTGTGGAGGGTGGTGGCAGTCACCTCTTCTGTGTTGTCAGCTGGTGATAGAGTAACCCTGTGGGTAAAGGCACTGCAGAGGTTGGAGGCCAAATTCTGACCTCCAAAAGGGTCTGATCCTCCCCCGGCCCCCAAGGGCTGTGTGGGACACAGCTAGGACTCTCCCTTCTCCTGCCAGCAGTGCTCAACCTCCGCAGCTTATTAGAGCAAGGAGTGTGTTCCTGGAGACAGAAAATGGTAATTTCTTGCCTTTACTTAGCGAATCTAAGCCACACTGGCAAGCTCCAACCAGAGCTCTGGAGAGATCCGCTTCTACACAGCTTCAAGCTGCAGAAGCCCCGTGGCCTGAGAGACAGGAGACTGATTCAGTTTGGAAGTGGCTTCCCCCAGAACACAGGAAGAGAAGTAAGGAGGGTGGGAGGGGGCGGGGGTCCACCTCTGTTACGAGCACAGTGTTCTTTTCCAACATCTCGAACCTTTTTACCAACGTCCGCTCAAATCTGCGTGTGTACTTTTGGTATGACATCTAAATCTTTACCAAACCCTTTGCTGGGGCTGGGATACCTGAAGGTGTGTCCTCTGCCCAGCCTGAGCACCTCTGCAGCCTGCCAGCAGGGCAAAACCAGGAGCTTCCACTTGTCCTTGTCCACAGCAATGACTTGGAAACGATAGCATCAGTCAGTCTTTTCAAATTAAATTACTCTAATGCAGGAAACAGCTCTGAAGATCACGGCAAACTGAGCCGGCAAAGTCAATGCTCGTTGCTGTAACTTGTCCTTTCTTCATTTACCGCTTGGACAAGTATATGGCTGGAGACATCTCCAACTGTGGGCCATGCTGGCCAGGGCCTCTTGTGCAATACTGGCCACATCAAACGGAGAGTGCTAGAGGAGGGTTTGCTGGACACCCCTCTCAGCCTCTTTGAGCGGTGCCTGACATCCACCCTGCCTGCAGAGCACCCTCCTGGCTTCTGCCGCGAGGGCGAAGGGCTGAGGCACGGGCAGCCTTGGCAGCAAAGATGCTCTTTGTGCAGCTTAGGAGGACCTATGCCAGCTCTCTGCTGCTCTGCTGAACGGCTCGTCCCCATTTAGAAACCAGCGTATGCGCAAAGAGGATGCGGTCACCCCAGCAAATCCGAGGTTCCCAAGCCAGTTCTTCAATTTGTAGCGCAGCAAGGTGTCTGCGCTCGTGGGGGGTTGTACAAATCGCTGTTGAGCCTCAAGGGCGCGCAGCCTCCTTTCCCCACGTTTCTGGGGCAGACAGCAAAGGAAACGAGGTGCAAAACCCAGTAGGAGCTAGAACAGGGCCCTGCTCAGCTTTGATACCATCGGAGACGAAAAGGCCTGCCAGCAATCCCACTCACCAGCTGCCGTGTGGAAAATCCTGGAGTGGGCTGAGATTCAGGAAAAGGTACTAAAATCTGTCTTTGCGGGTGATGGGGTCCCTAACTAGGCCATCTCCTGAAGCAGGAGACTGAGCAGAAGTGGAGCCAAGTCCAGAAGAGGAAAGGCAGGAGTGATCTCATCTCTGCATCTATTCTATTTCCAAGTAGGTAGAATGGATCAATGGATTTGAAAATGGAGTAGCAGGAGTTCCCTCCCTCGGCACCTTCCTCCCAGGCATGGCTGCAGGATGGGGTCGGTTTTTAGGCCAGTCACTTGTTCCTCCTCCCTGCTTACAGCAGGTGTCCCCTCATGCTGCACCCCCCTGGGGCAGTCCCCGCACAACCAAGGCACGGCCACCACCGCTGTCCCCCCCAGCGGGCTCTGGCCTGGCAGGTGTGGGGGAGTACCCACAAGAAATAAGATCACCCACTGGCACATCCTTCTCTCCTTACGGTTTTCCGCAAAAGAGCACCCTGGTCTGCTGCCCTCTTACCCTGTATGGCAGCAGCCGTGGCTGGCAGGGGTGGCTGCTGCCCCAGGATGGAGGTGAGCTGGGGGGTGAAGGACAAACCACTACCTACTCCTAGCAAAAAAGAGGCTTTTTGCCTATCTCGGCTGGTTTCATTTCTGTTTTCTGGCCTGGATCCAGGCTGGGTTGGGGCCAGGACACTTCCTAGCCCTCGTTTCTTGTCGAGTTGCTGGACCAACTTCTCCTTTGGCTGGCTGGGTGCTCTTCTGCCGGCTGCTCCTCAGAAGGACCCTCCGCAGGGGCCAGGCTAACCCCCGTGTGAAAGAGGAAGGGAAGGTCCTGGTCTCCCACGTGGGGTGCGGTGCAGCTTGTGCAAGTGTCTGTCACAAGACAGGAAGAGTAGGAGTCAGACTTTCCCAAGTCTCAAGTTAGATCTTTTTCTGGCCGCCGCGATGAGTGGGGGTAGGCTGACATGTAGGACAACAAAAGCTCTCTGTTGGTAGATGTAAGCAGAGTAGTTTGAGAATGTCCCAAGTTTTCTTCTCGGCAAAGGAAAGTGATAATTTTTCACAGTGTTGTGAGAACTTTGCTGAAATTTTCTCTCCTGGAGAAGAGAAGGGAAAAGGGGTTCACAGCATCCAAGGACGCTGTCAGGAGGACCTTCAAGCTTGTATTACAGTCACGCAGCTCGGCAAAGAACTACAAGGAGGTGCAATTCATCAACCCCATGGTTATTTGTCCTGCACACAAGCTGCTGCTGTCCTATTTGGAGGTCATAAATATTTGCAATCAGCTCAGGCAAGTGGTTGGCCAGTCGCGTCTCTAGGGAGCCAGAAAGTCAGTCAAATCCCCACTGCAAGGAGCTGCTATCTGTTCGAAGTGGCGCTGAAAAGGGCTGTTCATCTCTGACAGCTCTGCGGTGGCCACAGCGTGGCTGCCTGTGTCAGCTGGACCGGAGATGTCCTGTCCGCATCCCGGGGAGGGAGCTCGGGGATGGATGCTGAGCTCTCCCTGGGTGGGTGACTCTGACCATCTCGCCACCACTGCCGAAGGAAGCAGCAAGCTCTTTGGTGAAGCCCTTAGCCAGCAGCAACCCAGAGAAACCTCAAGCGTCGGCTCTTGCTTAGACTGTCGTATGCTTGAATTCAAGGGAAGTTTTCTCCCTTGGCAGAGAAGGAGCAAAGCCACCCTCTGGTTCGGTGCTAGCCAAAAGCATCCCCGCTTTCCCTCCTGCCCCAGCACTTTCATTTCCAGGCCTGGCTGCTGGTGGGATGTGCCTCCTGCCATGGTGGTTCTGCTCTCTTGGGCAGCTCCTCCCCACGTGTGACGCACTGCAGACTGTGTCCCCAGAGGATCTAAGGAAGGAGCACTTGATACCAGAAAGGACAGGTCTCTCAGATGCTTTTTGAAGCTGCTTTGCCCTGGGAGGGGGCAGGGCTGAAGTAATGTGTTCCCGGAGTAGGCATGTGCCGGAAGTCTGGAGGAGAAATGGTCATGGAAATAGTAACAACAGCAACAATCAGAATAGGTGGGATCGAGCTCAACACAAAGACAACGCGTCGGCTGAAGCAGGCATCTGTTTCCGTGGAAAAAATCATCTGCTGCTGTGATGAGCCTGTGCCTCTCCTTGCCCTTGGGGAGCTGGGAGGAGAAGACAGGAGGGACAGAGGTGGCTCAGCACGCTGGCAGCCAGACCTGGCTGTGCCCAAGCTAAAGGCAAAGCTCAGCGCCTTGGTGTGCACCTAGGAAAAAACAAGGGAGCTCTTTTCCCTGTTTGCTGTTCTGGGGCAGCAGCAGCTACGGCTTTTGTGAGCCTCTGGGCCAAGCTGAACCCCAGTGGAGTGAACGCGACAGCATGAACCCTAATGCTTTGCTGGAAACATCATGTCAGGTTTGTCCCCGTTCAGCTTGGTGGACTCTGAGGTGACAGGAGGGACCATCTGTGGTTTAAAACAGATCAGCCCCAAACTCCTGCAACTCATGGGTTTGTGGCCTGCAGATGGATGGTCTGGAAATATAGCTCTGAAGGTCAGTGGCGACCCGTCCTCAGCCTGCTGCTGTGGAGTCAGCCTGGGTTTGGAGAGTGATGCAGCTGGAGGTAACTCCTGGACAGTGAAGGGCTGTGCCCTGCCTGCTGGCATCGTTCGGTCACGGCTGGTGACCGTGGCAGCCTTCACCACCTGCCAAGCTAAGTGTCCCTGAGCCCAGCCCAACTCCCGCTGGGGGCCTGCGTTCCCAGCGGCGGGTGCACTGGTGTGCTGGGACGCCACTCACTGCAAACAGTGCAGTCCCCTGCTGCCAGCTCCTCGCCTCTGGCGGGTGCTGACCTGCCCTGTCCACCCCCTGTGGCGGAGGTTGTCTGGGGGCAGTGCCATGTCCCCCTTCCCTGGGCTGCTTTCTGGTCACTTGCGGAGTGATGCTCAGGCTCAGAAAACATTACTCAGACCTGCAGGTCTTGCAAGCACCTACTGGTGGTGGGGGCTGCCCCATGTAACCACCACCCAAGCGGTGGGGTGTGGGCTCAGTTCCCGGCACCCATCAGCTCTGCTGGACGCACCCCTGGGTGTAGCGGCAACACCCTGCTGTGTGTTGGAGCATCCCTAAAATGACCCGAGGTCCTAACGCAACGCTGCCAAGGATTTCTGCTGGGCTGCTGCTTCCAGACAGAGATTAAACAATATCCTTTAATAGGAACAGCGTTTCTAGCACAGGGAGAAAAGAGCATTCCCCATTCAGAGCTCTCGCGCAGGCAGTGCAAGGGCTGCAGAGGGACAGGGATGCCCTGATTTGGCAGTCTCTTGCTCAACCCGACTACTCAAAAGGTGGCTGTTTCCTGCGCTTGGGCCAAGGGAGATTTTTTTTATTATTATTATTTAGAATATTCCTTGTCTGTTTAGCGCAGAGGGGAAGCCGAAAGACACCAGCTTGCTCTCCTGGCCTCTGCCGAACGTGACTTTGACCTACAGCAGCTGCGGGAGTTACCACGGGCCTGTCAGAGCCTCCGCGGCTTGCAGGGCTGGGGCTCGCCAGTGCTGCCATTTGTGGGGCTCCAGCCATTGCCCTGATTCGATAGCGCTCGCCCCGTGCAGGGCAGCAGTCACTCCTGGGCCTCGTGGCGTTACCTTGCTCCTCGAAGGCCACCCTGGGATCCTGCCGGGGGGAGACCTAGGGAAGAGGGCAGCTGAAACGCTCACCAGCGAAAACAGGAGCTGCCTTTAAAATAAGCTGAGAAAACAGCCAAGCTGGAGAGCATCACTCCTGTTTCCATGAGAATGAGGGAACACAGCCTGCCGAGGCAGCGCCACTCTGGCCCCGGCTTTCCAACCCCACTTTTGCCCCGCATGGAGACTTCTCTCTGGCTCTTCCCTGTGTTTCTTATTCAGGCTCCTCCAGGTGGACCCTTGCTGCGGTGCCTGCTCTCTGCAACCACTCCTGCTGCCCCCCAAGACCTCCGAGCCTTCCCAGGATGGCAAAGCCCCATCCTGCCACCAGCACCCAAGGGTGTGGGACACAAGGGGTCCTACACTCTAAAATGGCCAAAACTTGGAGGAGAAAGTCCAGCACCTCAAACAAGGAGCTGGGGGGCTGTGGACCAGGAGTCAGCCGCGTCTATCACAGGGTTTTATTGCTGCCAGCACTTGGGTTGGAGTAAAGGTCTTCCCTGAGCTGGGTTGGAGGGTGATGTCCCCTTTGGTGTCCTCCCCATGCTGGTGGGAGGTGACCTTTCCAGGGGGGACTGAAGTCTCTGGCTGTGAATGGACCACGAGGCTCTTCATCTCCAATAACATGCTTTTTATAATCTTTTCCATTCCCAAGAGAAATTCTACAGGAATTTTCTACTTCTGCAGGAGAGGCAGCGGGGAGAGGAAAGGTTGAGCTCTCTTGAGACATTTGTACTTTATTTTAAATTTTGTTGTTTTTTGTTTTTTTTTTAAATCTTGAGGAAGGAACAGACTAAAAGGGGCATAAATAAAATCCAGCCAGTTGTGACAAAAATACTTTTTTGAAATCCTTGCCCAGGGCAGTGGGTGAGTTTGTGCTTGAGAGAGACACTCAGCTAAGGGAGGATTCTGCATCTCAAACCAAGATTATTTTTTTTCCTCTATTCCATCTGCAGAAGAAGAAGAGTGACCAGGTTAACCCTCACCTCTGAAGAGGATGAGCAGGAAGGCAGAGGACCACATCCAAGAGCTGCTTTGTCCACCATATCCCCAGCCTCAGCAAAGATGCTTCTTCCAGGCTGTGAAATGGGGCTAGTGATACTCTCCAAGGGCTGGTTAAAAGCCTGCATGATGCTTTGCTAAATGCACTGTTAGTGCTAAGCCTGGCATAAGCTGAAGGAGTGATCTGGTTTTCTTTTCCAGTCCAGACTTCGGGGTTTCACTGTTGTTGATGCCCACAAATCCCAGCCTTTAAGGTGTCCTGCTCCCGAATAGCATCGTGTCCTCCCCCGGGAGGGTGGCAGAGGGCTTTTCTACCTTGGAAAGGAAAGAAAATACTGACAAGCTTTCAGCCACTTCTAAAATATGCTTTAGCTGCATGCTTCCCGCGGAGTGTAAGTGCCGTTGCTTAAAACAAATGTACAACGTATTCAATTTTCTTGTCTTATTTTGCAAAGATCCCACAGTCTCAGCATGGCTTGCTAATAGTCCCTCACCGCAGGTTGCATTTTCCGAGAGGCTCATTTCCAGGTCCCAAAATATCTCCTGCAACATCTCATTTAGAAACTGCAGCCACTTGGCCACGGCCACCGTGTCCCGGGTGCCGGTGTGAGCACAGGCTCTCCGCCGCAGCCAGCCTGCTGCTGCCGTCCGCGGTTACCTCTGCCGGCACTCCGGGGTTCTTCTCTGTGGGGTGGAAGGACAAGAAAGAACATGTTGAGAAATAGCAAACAGAGAATTATGTGTGAAGTTCAAAGATTAGTGGTTGGCTTATTAGGGTTTTTCCCCTAAGCTCAGTATTAAGTAATGCTAAATGACCCGCACGTAAATCAGAAGGGAGGATAAAGAATAAAGAATAGAGAATAAAGGCTTAATGGTGGATGTTTGTGTTTGAAAGTGTCACAGGACTAAGAGTGTTTCCCCCCTCACTGATACCCACTGGAAGATGTTTCTTAATATCTTAGAAATTGTTTTACCTTACTTTGTCATTTTATGAGTGTTTTTAATAACTGTTCTCATGCCTATTCAGCCTCAAATAGCTCTTGGGTTTTTAAGTGTAATTCACTGTTTCTCTGTATATTGATGTGTTTATTCCAAATCCCTTTTAGGCAATCTAGTATGTGATTTCACAGAATCACAGAATGGTTCGAGTTGGAGGGGACCTTAGAGACCATCTAGTTCCAACCCCCCTGCCCTGGGCAGGGACACCTCCCACCAGCCCAGGCTGCTCCAAGCCCCGTCCAGCCTGGCCTTGAACCCCTCCAGGGATGGGGCAGCCACAGCTTCTCTGGGCAACCTGGGACAGTGTCTCACCACCCTCATAGGAAAGAACTTCTTCCTGATATCCAATCTAAATGTACCCTCCTTCAGTCTGAGGCCCATACCCCTTGTCCTATCACTCCACTCCCTGATAAGAGCCCCTCCCCATCCTTCCTGTCAGCCCCCTTTAGGTACTGGGGGGGGCTATAAGGTCTCCCTGGAGCCTTCTCTTCTCCAGGCTGATCTCTCAGCCTGTCCTCATAGGAGACGTGCTCCAGCCCTCTGATTTCTGGTGGTCCCTGCTCATGGCTGGCTTTAACTGAAAGTTAATAAACTGAGCTGAAAGGCATGTCAGCTGGGTATTTAAACAAGCCCTCTAGAAGATGGTGGCTCACCAGAGAAGTTGTTCTTGGTGGAGGCTTCACTCTTGAACTACGTTGTATGAAAAATCTCAATGTGGCCACATGAATGGCAAGAAAATGGAAATGACTGTGAGCGAGGAAGAGTGTACAGGTACCCCAGGAAAGGAATGGCTGAAAGGGCACGTATTCTAAATACAAAGACATGTCATTGCTGGCTTTGACACCGATTATATAAAAGTATTTGGAAAAGATACACTGGCCATCTGCTGTCTTATGCCTCTTCGTAGGCTCCAGCTGACCCACCACTTGGTGTTATTTCTCATAAATACTGCCCAAGGGCTCATCCTTTACTCCTTGAGAGGAAAAAAAAATATGACTTTTGTCTGCTTTTAAAACTGTGTTTTATACTACATGCAAGAGTCTGCCCAGCCAGGTGTTTAGGGGTATCACACCCAAGCACCAGTACCACCCGAATCAATTTGAAGGCATTTTGAGGGGACCAGGAGGGGGCTGTGCAGAGGGATTCTCAGCCCCTGGAGATGTCCTGGATCCCCCAAGAGAGGAGAGGGATGTGGCATCTTACTGACAATGAGTCATGGCATTGGGCAGTGATGACCAAAACAGGCAGTCCCCTCCCGTGTGTGAGCACTGGGTGAGCACCAGCAAGAAACGCTAACGCGCATCTGTGTCCACCAGTGGAAAAAGGACCAGATGCTCCAGGGGCAGCAGCTGGGGCCAGACTGATGATTCCCTGCTGGAGGCTGGGGCCTGGATTTGTCCAAAACTTAGGTTATTGCCAGGAAGTGAAGCACAGGAATACAAGGCAGAGCCCCGTGCTGCTGCAGGGACCCTTCCCCTTCTGATATACTGAGAAACCAGCCCCACGGCAGCAAGCGGCAGGTCCAGCAGAGATGGACCTTCTCCATCCCCTGCCAAGGTTGTCCTCGTCACCATGTTCTGGCGCAGCGATGACACAGGCTTTTGTGTGCAATCTGCGGCAGGCAGCTCCCCCCCATGCTAAGCTGCAAGATCTCCATCCTGCTGGCAAGTCTTTTTGCAAACCACAGGGTTCATTGCAAATAAAAAACACCAGGAAAAAAAAAAAAAGCGCCCCAAAAAAAGGTCAAACCACCAAGTAACAGAAAACACGTAGCTTATGGCTCTGGGTTGGTCACGTCCCCCACTTGCTGGCTGTGAGGTTAGTTCAGCCTTTCTCCTAGATGAGCCCTCAGCCCTGCGCCACTTCATAGCCCCCCACAGCATGCGTAAGTCAAGGCAAACCCTTTGGGGGGATAACCGCCGGGCAGTTCAGCTATTGCATAAGGATGAGGGCTGCTCAGGTGCAAGCAGCAGCGTGCTGCATTAGTGTGCTTCTCACATGGCCCTGCAGAGAGCTGGCTGGTGCCACCTCTGCTGCCTCTCAACCTGACTCTCTTCCACGTTAATGGAATCAGGAGGTGCCTTGCAGCGAGAAACTGTCTGTATGGTCACCAGTGGCCAGGGACACTGGCCAGGACACAGCCCTTTAAGACATCACTGCAGCCTTCCCCAGCACTTACCTCCTGCTGCTGGGATGGAGCTTCACAAGCAGTTTGTGGAAGGGAAAGATGGACCTTCTGCGATGCCATGAGAGATGATGTGGTCTGGGGATCAGCCTCCGGAGAACCACGGGCAGAACGGGAAAGTGCCCAGAGCACCCAGGGGCCACTGAGGCCAAGCACTGAGGGCGGCTGGGTAGACCGTGGCAGTTGCACACATGTCTAAGCGTGCCTGGCCTTGCCACCTCTGCTCTCTGGCCTCCAGGACAGCCGTAAGAAATCCTCAAGCCTCTCCTGAGGCTTTCAGCAATGGGAAATAGCTGAGCTGTTGATTCCTTATGGCCCTTTTGGTCCTCTAGGTAGTGCAAGGTTTGGGGCACTGCTGGGGCCCCACCAGCCACCCCTCTGTGGGAGCAGAGAGCTCCCCGTGCCACCCGTCAGATGGAGGAAAGGAAACAGTGCTGGCAGCAGCACGTCCCCCTTGGCCCAGCAGAGGGACAGGGATGAAGTCCCAGAGGCAGAAGGAAGCAAGGCAGGCACTTATTCCAGCTTTGGGGAAAGAGCATCCTCGAGATGCCCAACAACATTTTGCCTTAAAAAATGCCTTATAAAAAAGCAGCCAGCGATCACTCTCCTCTGGTGAGGAGCTTACGCTCTGGGGCCATGAGTGCTCCTGTCTATCGCAATCCTTTCCCATGCACGTTCCCACGGGTATCTTTGGAGCCGTCTCTCCCCAGACAAGTCCCAGCTCGGAGGCTGTTACAGCAGCAATCCAATACGATGGTATCCCGATGCCCTTTGCTGAAGACAGCCCACTCATGGAGCAGCATGGTCCCATGGCCATCCTAGTGTCCCTTCCCACCAGAGACCTCTCCTCTCACGCCCATCTGGACATCTTCTGTCGCTCGCTCCTGGCACAGCCCTCCAGATCCTCACCACCAGCACAGGATGGCTCTGCTGGCTTCCCAGTAATCACAGGTACTTTCTGCCCAGCAGCCCAGGAATGTCGTCAGCCCGAGCGGTGATTAGCGATGATTCAGTGGATTTCACCACAGCTGTGGAAGGAGACTGGCCGGTTTCTGTGGGCAGACACAGCCTGGCCCACGCTTACTGAAGCACCAGCTTTCCTGCTTGAGATGACTTCACCACCCAGTGCCCTAAAACCATCTCATTTGCATCTCACGGCTGTGGTCACCTCCAGCTTGTCCCTGGCCAGCTGGGCCAGTGAAGCAGGAGAAATCCCCTCTGTGCCGAAGCCGGGGCAAAACCCCCATCAGCTCCCATGGGCAGGGCCGGCGCTAACGCTGAACCTGCTGTCGGTTTTCCCTCCAGTTTCATTGCACTTTGAACATGCAGCAGCATTTCAACTGCAAACAGCCTCTATTTACACCCCAACAAAACTCTCCTCGGTGTATGCGCTGACTGCTCTGCCTCACCAGGCTAAAGAACCCGGTCAGGGGGTTCAGTTGAGTTAATTCCTAGTTTTCCAGTCTTGCTTATTCTCGAGTAATCCAGGAAAGCTTTGCTGTGCCCAAGTACTACTATCAAACACCGTTGCAGTAAGTCACTGCAAAAATATAAGCTGACAATTTCAAGGTCTCCTCAGCACAGGTTATTCTCAGTTTTACTCTCTGCTCATCAATAACAGAAACAGAAAGAGCACTTGGACTGCAGCTGTCGGCTGAACCTCAAACCCATCTGCACTAAACACAGTG
>VXBO01012413.1:0-109626 GCA_013400135.1 Rhinoptilus africanus
TCTCTCCAGTATGTCCATGTGTCACTTGTATTGAGGATCCGAGGGCTGAACACAGCACTCCAAGTGTAGCCTCGCCACTGCTGAGTAGAGAGAAAGGATGACCTCCCTCAATCTGCTCACTATACTTTGCCTAACGCAGCCCAGGATAGCGTTAGCTTTTTTTTGATGCAAGAACACACTGCTGGCTCATGGTCAACTTGGTGTCCACCAGGACCCCCAGGTCCTTTTATGCAAAACTGCTTTCAAGGAATAAATATCACAGTGTGTCTGAAGGCAAGAATATTTCTTGGGAGCAAGAATTTAGCACAGATCAAAAATTATCTATCTTAATAGCAACACTATCACAATAAGACTGTCTTAAATCATTCCTGAGTGGTGATGCTGAACATTTTGAAAAATAATTTCTTCGGGTCTTAAACTTACTGGTATTTGCTGAACATTGGTGGAGATTATTCCGCATCTGACTGATAGAAGGAGAAAAATATTTCAGCATCACTCAGCAGCATTTGATACTGCCCTCTGGCAGTGACTGGAAACCAACCCAACTAGTCCTCAGGACTGATTTGGGGCTGTAGTCCTGACTGTGGAATAGCTCCAAGACTAAAATCCTTTGTGACAATTCTTGTGTTACCCAAAAGTGAAAAGTAACACATACAACTTTTCAAAGCCACTTAAAATTGAAAGCTCTGCTCTGATTAACTACTCATCATTTTCTGATGTATACATGGTACTCTAGTCCCTCTGGTAAGCTGAGATTTATCCTGACATCTGAAAATGATGATAGGTTCCACCCAGCATAATATAATCTCTGTTAACTGATTCATATATGTCATTATAGGGGAAATAAACAAAGGACCTCAGCACCCATATCCTGTACACCAAATTTCACATTGAATACTTCCTTGGTTATTAGACGTGCATTCATTTTGCAAACTACTGTCGGGAGACAAATTCAAAAGTCCAAATCTTTTTATTTCCTTGGTTGAAACACTTCCAGAATTTCTTACCGCACTTTTGTCTCAGATAATCTTTTATGGCTTTACTCAAATTTTGCCTTCCCCCTGCTGACCCATCAAAGTGGTTTCCTCACTGAAATTGTCATCCTGCACAAATGGTGTAGTCATGCACCGTAAGTCACACAGACTTGAAAGCAGCTGTTCGTTCATGGCTACAGAAAGAATTGGAGATGTGTGTATAGGACTCCATACAGAAATCTTTGGGCACTTCCCAGCAGCACAGGTGCAATGGAAATCCATGAGCCTGGTAAATGGTTACTCTACAAGCTCACTGAACCAGAGCTGTGCAAAACTACCCTCTTGCGTAAATACAGAAGAAAAATGGGACAGTTGGCTTGGCAAGGTGTCCATGCAAAAATTAGCTATGCAAGTAATATGCATGGCTGAGGTTACACAACTGGCAAACAAGGGTTGGTCCAGAAACAGCATTTTTTCACAAGTCCTTCAGAACTAAAACCAAGGGCAGAGTTCAAAAATAAATGTCATTATGTTACTTGAAATGAACAGCTGATCCATCAGTCTCTCTACTCTGACTTGCCACACACATTGTATGTGACCTTCAGAGGAATATGTATGCTTCTGTACAAACTCACTATGGGACTTCTCGAGTCCATAATACCCATAGCCCATTGTCAGCAGCAATGTTTGGGTCATAGATCTTCAATGTTCTCGTTATACCCATTCCAGTAAGTTATACAGTGACAGCACTTGTTAGTTGAGTCACCATGAGGCCAAGCGGAACTATCTGATGACATCCACACTGTTAGACTTTCCTACCACCCACCCTAGGGTGGCTGTATCCAAAATGCCCATTGGAAATGGTCTCTGGTTCATGCTAACTTCCAAAACATAACCAAAAATCTTTTGTAAGGTGCTAGTTAGACCACGCTAAAGACGTGCCAGGAACCATGCTAACAGTTAGACAATATAGAGGGTTGAGTTTCAGTGGAAACAGGAAAGCACTGTTTGGTTTATTAGTATAGATTACCTTACTTATGCAAAACAACTGCTGCTTGGCTACACAAAATGCTCTACTCTGAAAGGCAGAACATGTCCGTGTCCCACAAGTCCTAACTAACTGGCTGGAGATGACTGAAAGCCTTCTTTTTTACTACTTCTGTACTTCTTTATTTCTTTGTAAAATTTTTGTCTACCAGGAGCAGACCACAGACATCGTCACTCTGATGGAAACAAATTTCTGAATTTCAATACTCACTGTGTAAAGAAAAACACACCATTGTTAGAAATGTGTCCTAAATTGATGCCCTACAAGTTTCAAGGAATACTCTGCTGTTCACACATTGTAAGTTTTCATGAATAAGAGCTCTGCATTCAATTCATTTTTCCACTGCTTTCATAATTTCATAAATTTTGGCTCCTCATTACTCTTCTCTCTTTTCTCGAAACCCTATGACATTCTTCATGAGATGTGGAGACCCAAAGTCCTCATAGTGTGGATGTATCAAGGTTTTTTATAGGAGCAAAGGGATATCCTTTGTCTGTTCCTCAGTAGCCTTCCTGGTGGTGCCTCTTCTCCTGTTGGCTTATTGGCTGTCACTGCATGTTAAGCCAGCGATTTCAGAGACCTCCAACAGTGACACCAAGGTATCTCTTCTGAACTGACTGGAAGTATTGTGGAGGCATAGTTTATTTTATTTTCCCCAGATGAACTATTGCACATATATCTTCCCTGGCCATGTTCTTTGCCATTCATTCAGGCTTGTTAGATCCTCCTAGAGTTCCTCACTGTCAATGAGACATTTGTCAAAGATAGTGAGGATAAGCTTTATTATCCACAAATCTGCACCTTTAACTGCTTACTTCAAGATAACAGACGAATGTCAAATACAACAAAGAGTGCCCACACCGATAGCTGTAACTCCAAGCATACTGAAAACTCATTTCCTCGACAGACAAGCCCTAATACACCAGTTACTGAGAAGAGAACAAATCTCCCTAATCCTTAAAAACTGAGAGAAGACCTCCCATACCCGCTTAACATCAGCATAAGCTGAGAATATTGTGACCACAGATCGTGATTGCATCAGTTTCTCCAGTTCTAGTCTGGCCATATTATTACCATGTATTTTCCAGGTTTAATATTGCAGAATGAGCAAGATGACATAAACCAATGACAAGCAGCATCAGTGACTAAATACTCAGCAAGTTTTGCATGCAAGTTCTTTTATCTGGACAGACAAATGTTAGAACAGTACAGCTGGTGTCACCATTACAAAAGGAGCAGTGATTGGATAGAGAAGCTACAGAAAACATGTGGTTTGACGGTTGTTGTGGTATTTCACTGACAGTAGTGTGAATGGGTCAGTTCTTGTCTCAAGTGGCAAAAGAAGGCATTGCAAGCACAGCACAGATCTAACAGAGAGACTCATACATAACACAAAAAGAGAAAGCATGGCATTATTTCGTTCTTATTGTAGGTTCACCTCTTCCAGATGCTCTTTCAGACTCAGCCTCCAGCACTTTAAGATAGCTTCATTTTTTGCAATGAAACAAGGAAGAATTCCCTTGTCACTTTGTGGAAGGGGTTCAGCAATAGAGGCATCCATGGTTTTGAAGTGTATACAAACCAAACACAAAAGCTCTCCTTGTTCCAGCTGTGAGGGTCACCTGTGATGAAAAAACCCACAACCTAACAAGTCTTATTTCCCTTTTTCTTGCAAGATTCCCTTAAGGCATGTTTGAGAGGTTATCTATCCTCTTCTCAGCACCTCTTGCTCTTGGACCACCTAATGTACAAGAGAAATCAACAATATGCAGCTTAAAATTATTTTTAAACCTACAGAAGAAAATGCAAAGCAAGTCCCACAGGTCCCACAGCAGCAGCAGTTTGGCTGCGTGATAAATGAGTTCCACCCTAAAGACAGAAGCAGGGCTCTGTAGAAACTAAATCAGACAGTTTAAAAACAAAAGCTCCCAAAACAAACCATCAAAAAACAGGTAAATCTTTTGAGCACATTTTAAGAGGAGCTTGTGTGCTAAACAGTTACCTTCTCCTCTCCAGCACTAACTGATCCTGCAGAAGACGTTGCCTTCCCTTCTACCTCTATGTTTTTAGCATGGCTGCAGCTGATGATGGAGAGGCTGCAGGGGAGGTACCCTCCATCCCCACAGCTTTGAACCTCCCACTTTGTCCTGATGGACAAAGTGCACTGCAGTCCCTTCCTGATTTAAACCCCCAGGGCTTCTGTTTGGGGAAAGGGGAAAATGAAATAGGTGTGAACGGAGGATTCTCCCATCATCCCAGGATACTCCTGGGCCCTGCTCCTGGATACAGGGACTGGGAATACTAAGGATCCACAAATACATAAACAGTTTTAGAGCAGAAAGACAGGCTCTCCGTCTTCATATATTCTTTTAGATTACTAGAAAAAAACAATCCTGAATTTAAAAATGTGTTTTCTTTTTCTTTTTTATCATTTAGGAATGACTGATGTAGCTGCTGTATGCCTTCTACTTCTTATTATAGAATTGTCTAGGTTGGAAGGGACCTTTAAGATCATCGAGTCCAACTGCAAACCTAATAATGCCAAGTCCACCACTAAACCATGTCACTCAGCACCACGTCTACTCGTCTTTTAAATGCCTCCAGGGACGGCAACTCCACCATTTCCCTGGACAGCTTGTTCCAAAGTTTGATAACTCTTTCAGTGAATAAGGTGTTCCTAATATCCAATCTAAACCTCCTCTGGCCATTTCCTCTTGTCCTATCCCTTGTTACTTCGGAGAGGAGACCAACTCCCACCTTTCTACAGAGTGCAGCAGCCAAGCCACAGTCGTCCTACGGCTCTGCTGCAAAAGACATATCATCCTTTATTTTTCCTAGTGCCCCATAGGCTTTATCAGTTCCTCACTAAATATGGATGCAGTTAAACCATAATCAGATGTTAATATGGTGGTATTCAAAGGTATGACCCAATACTTAGGAGGAAAGAGACTGCATTGGTATAGAAACACATCAAGCTGCAAATCTGTTCATGCTAACAAGGATAGCTAACATGATGCAGCATTCGAGCTCAGCCAAGTCCTCAGCTTCAAAGTGCTTGGAGGTCTGCGCCCAATAAATCTATCATTTCTGACATATGACTGACAGAAATGGAGTTTCTGCAGTTTAACGACTTACTGCTTGTCAGCTTCATCAAGGTAAATGGCCACCTTCACTTTGTTAGGTGAAAGAAAACATGTTACCTGACACCACCAGGAAGCTTTGAATGGTAACTGAAGTTGATGGATCCCATTCTTGTGGGACAAATAAAAGTCATCTCTGTGGAAGAAAGGGCAGCATAACTATGTGGGCTCAAAAGAGTCTGAGCTCTCACATGACTTTTTCCAAGTGCAAAGTGATTATCATCACAACATCCCACTCTAAGCGTAATAGATTTTAGCAGGTTTTATAGAAACCAAGGTCCAAAGAGACCAGTGGGTAAGCCTCTCTGACCGGCTGCTTGCTGTCAAGCATCTCTCAGGCTCACTATAAACCACCCTAAAGGACCTAGTTACACAAATATTACAGCCTCAGAAAATAAAATATCCCCAACTCTAGAACTCATTGCAAAAATCTCTTCCTCAGCTAAGAGATGACACCCATCACAGGCACTGTCTCAAAGCAGATTGCTTAAGATAGTCCTGGGACATGCTCCACTGATGGCAATGCACACATCCTACAGATGTATACATGCAGAATAGAGCTTCTGAACAGAAATGGGGGCTCAGCTGTTTCCACCCTTTAAAAAGGTAAATAGAGCATGATGGCAATATCTGCTTTCCTAAGCTGCAACAGCTCTCTGGTCTGGTATTCATGGATAATATTTCCCAGGCTCAATCTCCAGTTTCAGTTGGACTCTTTCAAGGATAATGACAAGTTCCCCAAGAGTGACAGTGTTTTCCTGAAGGAGGTGTTGGCCGTATGAAAATAGACAAGAACATCCAAATTCATTTCATCCAGGTTTTCTTATTGTCCTTCATGGCTGTTAGGGTGCTATTATTTTAGCAACTGTGCTGGTACAGCACAGCAGAGCTGCCGAGAGAGCTCCCCAAAGCAGCTTTTTCCATTACAAAGGTGTCAGCATATGCGTTTTATACATTCATTTTTATTACTGTTCAAGTAATTACCTCTGAAAGATTGTCCACCACTACTGCTTAATAATTTATACATCGATTTGATCATCAGCAGAACTGACACCCAGCATCAGGCATGTTATTGCCATCAAAATGTTTAAAAATTACACTTGTTTACTGAGGTGTTATATTGAAGAACCCAGTTTTGCCTAGTTGCAGTGTGATCCAAAAATAACATTTGTTAATATGCAATAAACCTTTTGGCAATATCCCCACTTACAATTAATTTTTTCTACTATACTAGGCAGAAGATAATATTTTGGTTTTCCATTTAAATATTGAAAATAGTCACTTTAGTAACTATTGATGGCTAACTAATGCTGTTTTAATGTTTGAAAATGGTTTGTCCCTTTCCCTAGTCTCTCCATGACAGGAGTAGAAAACAAAAGCTCTTGGAATCATTGGCAGATTTTAAGAGCCGGTCCTCATCTTCTCTTACCTTCACAGATATATTTTCTCTTCCTTTCCTACAAGGATGTATCTGAAAGTCTATATCCTAAAAGTCCAATGTTTGCCTCCTTTTAATGAGCGGTAGCTCTGGATCAAAACAAGCTGAGGAATTTCTCTCTATGAAATGAAGAGTTACAGAATTCAATAAGGCGGTAGAGGGAGAAAAATTTAGTGTGTTGAATAAAAATAGAAAGCATATCCAAGGAAGTCAGAGTACAGCAGGTGTCTCTGTAAAACTACATATAACACAGCTTTCATGAGCTGCAACGAGCAGGAAAAAAAAAGAAAAAAAGAAGCAGAGATATTGTTTCAATGAAGACATTCATGTTTTCACTTAGATTAGTTTATTTTTAAACTAATTAAATTTAGTTCAATTTAAAGAGCAGGCATTAAACATATTGCAAAAAAAGCGCAGTGTACAGATGATTGTGGGGGTGAAGAGGATTTGAAGAGCCCTGGTGCCTGCCTGTAAGCCTTTTAAGTTTAAATGTCAGACTACCTGGCAGAGCCATGAGCCTGGCTGGAGACCATTGTGTCCTTCTAAGCAGAGGCTCCATGTTCTAGCAGAGATGAGGATCCCCATAGCCAAAGACGATTAGATGCTAGTGTGACTTGCAGTTCTTACATTTTGTCCTGGTCTAGTACATTTAAAGGATAGGAATTATTCATTTTACTAGAAGATGTAGGACCAGTTTTCTTCATTATGTCCACTTCCTCCCTCTGCCTGGAAATGTTCCCAGTGGCTTGCTCTGGGATCTCCTCACTTGCACCCATGGCACATGCTCTTGAACAGGTGAGAATCACAACTGTTTGCGTTTTCTTTTCTGCATTGTCCATGAAGTGGAGAATCTGCCCTACCCTGAGAGGCAGCATTTGAAGTCTTCCCTCCCAACCCTACATGGGGTATTTTGGCAAGATATTTCCACTTCTGCTTACTCAAACCACTCATATAATCACTCCACAGAGCACATGGGAGATCACATATGGCCACAATAGATCAAATTACACTTCCAGAAATTAAGAAGAAAAAGAAAGCATATGCTTTGATTTATTGGATTGACACTATTAACTAAGAAAAAAGCACTATTACTAACCTCAGACTTGCAAGACAACAAATAACAAGGTCAGACCTTTACTGTCAGGAGCAAGCAGGTATCTTCTCTGTCCCTGCATGACAGATTTATCAAGAAAGGAGAAAGCCATTCATAGTGGAAATGTCGGCTACTTCTCAATCTTCTCACTGTTCTTCTATAGCTACTGGTCCTTGTTAGGGCTGTAAGGAAATGACTGGATCGTTCCTTAAGCCCCAAGCTGAGGTTAAGTGGTCAGAACACGACATGTGAAACTGCTGGATGTGACATGGAAAATTGCTGGATGAGACAAGAGCAATGTGCAAAGCTGACAAAAGTCGCAGCACCATGAGGGATGGATGGCTTGCCATCTCACATACCTTTCCTTCACCATCCAAGGGAAAGGTATGTGAGAAATGGCCAAACTTCACAGTTAATTGAAGGGGACTTTTTGGTGAGTAGAGTTCTGCAAGGCCACAGCGTGCAGGGAACCTGTCAGTAATACCAGATAGCAGTATGTACAGTATCAGTATGTATCAGATTGGGAATACCAGACATGGGTATGGATGTAGTAAACTGTGGACATTGAGGGGAAAAAGGTATTTATGGATGGCTTTTTAATTTGGGACAAAACTGGGTCAGAGAAAAGGAGATACAAGGGCACTGAGAAGAAGCATCCAGAAACAGCAGAGTTAAACAAGTCTTGCTGAATTTAAGACATTTTAAAACTTTAAAACTTTTCTCTTTAGAAGATTTATACATTTTCTTCATTTCAGTGTCCCATGTTCAGCCCACATTAATAATTCTGTGCCTCAGAAGATCCCAGCATCTGAAAGGTCCTTCCATCCTGGAAGAAGAACGTCTTTCTTAAACGCACTTTACATTATTCCACAGTTATTCCTGACTGAAAAAGTCTAGTCCAAAAAGGACTTTGCAATTTTAGATCACCATGTTGCTACACATTAAACAGCCAGTACAAAGTAATGCAGTATCTGTGGATGAGTTTGAAACAAAAAAAGCAAGACAGAAAGATGGTCTGATTTAAAACAGAGACTGCAGTGTGTTAGAAGCTGGCTGTGTGCAATTACTTCGGGTGGAAGTCTGTAAGCTGCCTAAAGGGACTCTGCTGCCGTTAAAAAAGCTATTTGAGCCATGTTTTCCTGCTTGCTGGTAAACACACAGCCCACAGAGCAGTCACTGCCTGGTGTTTCCTTTGGGACCAAGCTATAACTTTGCAGTCCTATACATTTAGGCTTTGAATGCTGAGACACCACAAAAATAAAAGAGAAAATAAACATAAAAATCGCTCAAATACATAGAAAGAATTTTAAAAGAGAAGTAGATTAAGTGCCTAGTGCTTCATTGCTCCTTGCAGTGCTTTTTGTGAGTTGTTTCCTTGCTGACACCCAAGACCCATTCCATGGTGTCCCTACATAACTGCATAATACCTCCCATGGCAAATCCTTGATCCTTTCATCAACAAGGTGGCATTACATATTAAATCATACTAAAATGCATCATTTTACTTGCCACTCGGGACAAGTCATTGCCTGATCATCAACACTGCCCCACGTCTGTACGTCCTGGGGACTATTTTGTTTCTGTGTGCAGCACAAATGGGTTCTGATCTTTTCCCAAGGTTTCTCAGTGCTACTACGGAAAAATTTCACCAAGCGGATGCAATTTAGAGGCCAGAAAGTAGAATTTTCAAAGAAGCTTGGTGCACAACTCCCTCTGATCTTTCCCTTTTAAAACTACCAATCTCAGTTTCTCAGAAAAATCCCCCAGCTTTGAGTTTTCAATGTGACTGAAAAGCGATTACAAATCAAACACTGGATTTTCCTTTCAGACACAATGCAATAGAATTACGATGATCCACTGACATTTTTGTCATATTTTAAAAGGAAAAGGTCATGTTTTTTGTAATTCTTTCTGCAGAGACTGTGATAAGAGAATTCTGCCTCGCACAGCTCCCGTAACTCCTATTTTCCAATTAGATCTACTTACATCCTGTTCACCCATTGCTGACCAGCAAGACGCTGCACTTCACATCCAGTTCCTACAGACGTAAATTAAGTTAGATGGTGGAAATTAGTGGTGTCTTGGTATTTGAGTCTTAAAGAGGGGGAGTACGTGTCAAAAAAGGCATTCCCTGTACAAGACCAAAGGGGAAGACCCGCAGACTCTGGGTAGATCCACAGCTACAGAGCTTATTTACACCTCAGGCAAAGTCTACCACAGGAAAACAACAGTCTCCACACAGTCCTTATGAAATTTCAGGAGGAAATAATGATCCTTGGGAAAGTCCTAGCTTTTTGTACACAGTTTTTATAAAATACACCCCATACACATGTTTACAAAAACAGAAGCAAAGTCTGGCTTTTTTAATCAAAACAGAGAGGGAAGGGATCTTTTTCTTAGTGCTGCAGAGCATATAATAGGTCTCTTGTCATCCTCCACTGCCAAAGAATTTGTCCTACAGAATCATTCCAGAATGTCATATTTTATTAAGAAATATTGTTTACAGAAGAACAGCAAACATCATTTTTTGTCTGGCTCTTCTCCACCTGTTTTTTTACCTAAAGTTTTCCCTCTGTGCAGTAAGATTTATATAATGCGAGTGCCACAGCTGTCTTCTACTCAATATACTTCATATAATTAGAGCATTTCTGCTCATAAACTATCAGGCTGATAGCATTGGCCAAAGCACCTGAGACACCAGACATAAAATCCTACAAGGCACTGCAGAAACCTCCAATCTAGGCTACAGATCATCCATCAGAACTCATCAGAGGTAATGGGTTACCACCCACCAGCTGAGAACCTGGAGAGGATGAGGTGGATCCTCCAGCTCAAAGAGACTGCAGGGTGAAATGCATTTCCTCACTGTTTCATATGCACTTCTCTTCTAAGATTTTTTCACATTACTTTCTTGAAGTATGTGGCAGGTGTCTCAAAATGGCATATTTGCTTATTGTGTATTCAGTGCTCACTGGAGTGAGATGTGTGCTCAGCTGTGTGGCACAGTGTAAAGCCTGTTGGTAAATTTCTATTCTAAATTAAAAAATCTGTTCTTTTGATGCTGCCTGGAACAATCACTGTCTTCCACCAAGCATCCAGTCCAACCCCCTGCCAGAGCAGGGTCACCCAGAGCAGGGGGCACAGGAACGCGTCCAGGCGGGTTTGAATGTCTCCAGAGAGGGAGACTCCACCACCTCCCTGGCAGCCTGTGCCAGGGCTCTGCCACCCTCAAGGGAAAGGAGTTCCTGTTAATTAAGTGCTATTACATTCAAATTACTGATGGGAGCCAAGACTTGGAGGTTACATCTCTATTAACCTATTCTCTGGACCTGAGTCCAAGTGGCAAAGTCTCTCCACATCCGTATTGCTACACTCCTTTAGCCTCCATAACAGGGTAATGCATCCAAAACGCCTTTGGGGTATTCATACAATTAGAGGAAAGTTAGGAATTGTCAGGAAATGCGAAATACTTATGAAAAACTGTTGTACCCTGAGAGCAATTAAATACTCAAAGAGGAGCCCAGTGAGGCTGTGAGAACCCCATCCTTGCAGATGTTCAGATCGTGACTGGGCACAGCCCCTGAGAACCTTGCTCTAACTGGACCTGTTTCATGCATGGGGTTAGACCAGGTGATTTCCAGAATGCCTTCCATCTTAATTTATTCTAGGAATGGTCCTTGGCCTTTGCTGACTTCCAGACAGTGTCAGGGAAATATTTGAGAGACTGTATTGAGTCCAGACAGAACCACACCAAAAGCTTTGCTAAAAATTTAACAGTAGAGATGATCAAGTTCCAGTGCTCAGGGATAATCCCTGTCACTGGTTAATTCACTGGAAGAGATGTTGACAGAGATGTCAGTATTTCCAAAGTCACACAGAAAGTCTGTAACAGTGTAGGAACTTCAGTGCTTGTTCCTTTAACTAAGATTTACTCCAAATCACCCGGTATACTCTTCCCTTGTCAAGATGTTTGTTAGAGCATCCAGCTCAGACTGAGGTGAAATCTTGACTTGGCTTTTAGTTATTGTGGTACGGTTCCTGTTGGAATAGTATTTTAACATTCAGCTGTTCCTTTCTGATACTAACCTCGAGCCAACTGCAGCTCATCCTTTTGTAAATGAGATTAAGAGACTTTAGAGGCCACATGCTTCAGGAGGTATTGTTGACAAGTGTCACGCATGCACTTCTCAGAATCTGGAATTTAGTGAATAGCTTGCAGTCAGAAAAGACTGATGGCATCAGAGACCCTATTTAAATAAAGGCTGCAGAACTAAATTTGACACTTCACTACATGGCTTTAAATATGACCTTCCCAAAAACCTGCACCCATGTTTATTTGTTGTGTTACTGGACACCAGGTTTATCTCTACAGACTTTTTCAGGGAGATAAGCGTTTTCTTTGCCTCCCTTCTAGGATGGCCAGGTGTTGGTAAACTCCAGTTTGATATTGTTTGGATTAGCTAAATCAGCAGGACTAACCATACCAAAAGCAAGGTTCTGCCTAATGCTGCCAGCTACTGGACCAGCCTTTGTTAGCATCGGCAAGGCCCTGCAGACAAACTGTGCTTCACATTTCATGATTGTTTTGGAAGTCATAGTTGGGAGCAAAATTGTGGTTGTGGTCTTCTTTTGGGAATTAACAATGGTTATTGCTTTGATATCTATGGATGAGAAGTGCTTTGTCACAATTTCACATAGCAAGGTGAAATGATCTACCTAAAGCCACCTGATATGCCAGTGACAGAGGTAGGAGAGATTTCTCTGCTAAGTGCCAGCACACAAGCAACATAACTTCCATTTTTTCTCATTTGAATGAACTATTTCCCCATCTTACAAATAATCCCATCTTCTCCTGTGGCTAATCTTTCCCATTGAGTGAATAATATTAGTTGATTTGGCATTCAGGCTTTGTCCCTTAACATCACTGACAGATGGCTGTATCACTGATCCCTCTATAAGTGGAAACGTAATGTTGTTATTCCCTCAGCCCATTGGAGCAAAGAATATTTATTACCCACCTTGCATTTGTTTCCTTTGCAGCTCATGCACTTTGCACCTTTCAAGAAGAGTCCCTGGATGCCTTTGATGAAAGAGCAGCTACCTCTGGATGCCGGTTTGGAGGCGTGCAGTAGATCAGCAGCATGTGAAACAGCAAGGACAACTAGATGGATAATTTTTCTGGACTAAAAATAAACAGTGAATAACCGTTTACATTTAAATAAGCATATTCAGCATGTTCACATATTATATTCTAATTACTTAATAGCTTGAACTTTGTTAAACAGTGCATTTTATAGCACACATTCAATCTTTCTTACATCGCACCAGTGATGCTGACAGCAGCAAGTAATTGATCTGGGCTGTGCTTCAGGTACTCAAGTAAATCTTGATCTCTCTCTCTTCCTCACACACTCATTCAATTAATTTCTCCCTAACTTTAATTGACATTACCCTTTTTTCAAGGGTTCCTAAACTTTATATCCCCAAAGATGCTTTGTCATTCAACTTGGTTTCTCAACCCCTTCCCTTTTACACATTTTGGTCTTCCTTTTCTGGCTGCAAGTATATATCTTCCCTAAATCTTCCATTCTCCCAAATCCCAGACATCCTCTCTCTTTCCAGTCATCTTACTTACCTTTTATTTTTAGGGGTGCAGAACTGGGTGCTCATGCAATGGTATAAAGCGTTGGTCGCTATTGCTGCTGGGCTAAGGGAGCCCTGTACAACCCACAGGTTGGAAGATTGCTGCCATTAAGTAGGATAAACACTACTAGTAAGCCCCCATCCATACAAGAATGTTAGAGGGGAAAGCAAGACCTTGGGAAAACACAGATAAAAAAATGCTGCTGCTGCATTAACAAAAATTTAATTTACGTCTTTCCCTGCCTGGTTGCCTGCCTTGCCTTAGGCTCAGGGAAGTTAAGGCTCCATCCGGACTATGTGCGTTACATTTCTTGCTTCTCCCATAGTAGAACCTGCATGTATTGTACAGCTGCAAAATCATAGTATAAGAATTCCTTGATTGTGGAAATTTCCCCTTTTTAAAAAATAGTGGCTAATAGTAAGGAACAAAAACATTACAGTGAATTTATGCCTCAGGGAGGGAGCAAAGTTACCCAAGGGATTACTGTTGTCCATTTGTTCCCCAAAGCCAAGTGTCAGAGACAGCTGCATGAAATAAGTTAAAAGCCTTGACTTTTTGCATGCACGAAAAGCTAAAGCTCAAGGCATATTTTCTCCTGATAAGAGTGCTTACTCTGACATTCCTTATGACTGCAATAAGTATTTTAATGTTAAGAACATCCACTCTTAACTCCTCTAATGTCTTTAAAAAGGCAGTGATGCATTGTTTCAAGCTACATTTCCAGAAGCAGCACATTGCAGAATCTTATGAAAAGCATTTTTATCAATGGATAGAAAATCATTCACAGAATTATGTCGCTTGCTATTGGATAAGCTTACAAATGATTCTCCTAACCAAAAAAGGACGTTGAAAATTAAAGTAGAATAATTTTAAATAGGTTCTGATTCATAAAGTTTCTCTCATATTAAATCCTGCTCTTAATTGGGCTGCTGGCATAGATGTGCAGTGAAAGACCCCCGCAGATCAATGTGAACTGGGCTAAATATACAAGTGTGTGCTATGAAGTCACCACTGGTAAAGAAAGATTGCAGCTTTAGCTTTGCTAGAGTGTATCTGCCAGGCCTTGTGTTTATGTAATTGGCTATCGTCATTCCACAAGATTTGATCTTGCTAATGCTGTAAAATGATCAGGAACCTCTCAAAGTGTAATTGGTGCAATACAACATGCAGCACAGTGTCAGCCAACAAACAACTATAATGTCAATACAACATGGCCAGCTATGAATAGTGTGTGTGTGCTCTTTTGAAATGGGGTTTTGTTCATTTTATAGAAAATTCCTCATCTACAGCAATCCATTTGTGGATGTTTTTGATAAGGCTGAAATAACTTAAATTCTCTCCAGACACGGAGAACCCCCTGCCAGAGCTGGGTCACCCAGAGCAGGGGGCACAAGAACGCATCCAGGTGGGTTTTGAATGTCTCCAGAGACGGAGACTCCACCACCTCCCTGGGCAGCCTGGGCCAGGGCTCTGCCACCCTCAAGGGAAAGAAGTTCCTCCTCATGTTTAGGCGGAACTTCCTGTGCTCAAGTTTGTGCCCGTTCCCTCTTGTCCTGTCCCTGGGCACCACTGAAAAGAGCCTGGCCCCATCCTCCTGACACCCACCCTTNCAGGTCGTTGATGAATACATTGAAAAGGACTGCCTCTTACACACTGACAAGCTTGAGGCATCGACCACCTCTCTAGGAAGCCTGTGTTTGATCCAGTGTTTGATCACCCTCTTGGTGAAGAAATGCTTCCTAATGCCCAGTCTGAACTGCCCCTGATGCAGCTTTTAACCATTCCCAAGTCTTCTGTCACTGGATCCCAGGGAGAAGAGCTCAGCACCTCCCTCTCCACATTACCTCCTCAGGAAGCTGGAGAGAGCCAGGAAGTGGCCCCTCAGCCTCCTTTTCTCCAAACTAGACAAACCAGAGTCCTTACCTGCTCATCACAGGACATGCCTTCCAGCCCTTTCACTACCAAAAACCCATGAATATCAAACTTTGAGATAAGTTTTACACAGAGATGGTGAGTGGTGTGAAGCTCCCTTTATCCATGGTTGTGGAGAACTTTGAGCTACCTGTAGGACCCTGATGAGATACACAAAAGGTGAGTGATGCAGAGCTCCCTTTTTCCACAGCTACAGGGAGCTTCCAGCTGCCTGTAGTAGGACCATGACAGACTAGGGCTATGTGTGTTTCCTCATCTTTTAGTCAATGTCATTGCAGAAAGTTGCAACTCTCTCCAGCTGAGTGGTAGAGGAAGGAGAGGCCAGGTGCATGCCATGTTCTGGTCATATCCTTCCCTAGGTATGCGGCTGTCAAAAACAGGAGCATCAAAAACAGAGCAGCTATGGGGCAGCCCCTGACTCCCTGCCCCAGGGCTCTCCCAGCCTCACATAAAGGCTGGCCAACCCATGTCTCCCTAACAGACAGGAGACACCCATCCTGGCCCAACTATGTCACCAACCCCACTGCAACATGGGCCGCCACGAGTGTTTTCCCTGCTGGGACGTGGATACTAGGTGCCAGGAGCTCCTGTGTGGCCCAGCCCCTGGCTACCTGGGGAAAAAGGGTGCATGGCTTTGCCACGGCTGTAAGGTTTTTAAGACCATAAAAGGGTATGGGTTGGGGCTATTTTGTCTGTCCTATAGCACTCTAACAGCTCTCTGACTAAGTGTTGGAGAAGGGAGAGGACAGGAATGAGCCATGGTCTGTCCACATCCTTATCCAGGTGTCCTGCTGTAACAGGAGAAGCAACAAAGGAGGGAGCAGCCACCCTCTACCACCCCAGGCAACCCCTGCCCATCCCTCCCCTGCCCTCTCCTCTCAGCCCTTGGTCTCCTGCCTATTCTTCTACCAGCCTGGGCCACCCACATCACCAACAACTCCCCTAGGACAGGGCAACCACCAATGTTCTGGGTGCTGCTCTGATGCTATGCCAGCAGAAAGGCTGGTGCCTGGAGGTAGTGCTGCAGCACTGTGACATGGTTACTAGCTCCCACCATTTAAGCGAGAAGGAACAATTAAATAATAAAAATAAATAAATAAGTGAAAAGCTTACTTGCAAATAATACTGAAGATTCAATGGCTCATTTCAGATGCTCTGCTCAAATGTTATGCTCCAAGTATCTGTTCACTGCAGCAAAAGGACGTTTCAGGAACAAAAAGAGGGCTCACAGCATTTTCTTCTTGGTTTGGGAAATGTTCAGCTATCTAGCCTGAAGCTCATAATACTTTCAGAGTGAGAAAATATATATTTTAATAGACATTTCTTAATTTCTCAAGTCTATGTTTCATTTTCTGTGAACTCTGTGCCATGTCAGTCACAAAACTAAGCAGAGAATGTAAAAAATGTATACAAAATTGTGCAATAACAAAGAGTATTTTGACTCTTGAATGGTCAGAATGAGTGGAGGGATTTAGATTTTATTTCTTTTGAGAAAAATAAAAGGAGAAATAGTTGGGAAAAAGCAAAATATGCAGAAACCAAAATGAGGCAGTAAATCTCATATCCGTGGGCTTCATACTCTGAAACACCATGCTCCCCTTTAAGTGCTTTCCCCATGAATACACAACTGCACTTCTCACTTTTCCCCTCCCAGACAGATTATACTGCTTCTTCTGATGTCAATGTCATCAGATCCATCAGAGCAAATTGGGTATTTGCTGGAAACATCACACTTACAATTTATATGGATGATGTGTATATGTACATACACTTTACAAAACACCACTGGTTTTGTGCAGCTGAGCATACATTTAACAGTGCGGTGATGAAAATCTTCTTCTACAATTTCCAGAAACATCAGTCAAGTTGAGGCAATTTTCATTTCATCTGTTACTGGAATTATGGGAAAAGCAGAAATCACTTCCCCGATGGCCAAAACTGGCTCTACCACAGGGCTTGGACAACAAGAAGCCGCATAACTGAAGTTTGGTCTGGCAAAGAACAGTTTCATTGAATCTGCACAGTGATGCCAGCTTCTGTCTCCAGCTTTGCTTCCATGCCTCTTTCAATCTGTGTAGTAAGTGAAGGAACCTCGTTAACAATTAATGAGCTTCTCTTGGACTCTGATGCCTCTGTGTGTTTTGTAAGGCTTCTAATTATGGCTGGCTTCATTTAAGAATGCATTAAATGCTCTACAGATTTGAAAGGAATTCATCACTGTATAATTGGATTGATATAGCTCTTTGGTCATCAAGTGGCCAATCATTTCCGTCCTCATGGTGGTTTAGATAACAATGCTGAAAAATTTAATAGCTGCCTCTAATGACTGACCCAAGACTTTTAGGCATTGCTTAGAATAAATTGCTTGCAAGTCAAAATTTTTCACTCATCTCTAACAATTTTTGGATTCTGTCATCACAGACAGCTGTCAGTCAAAATGATTTTTGATTCCTAAGCAACATAGAATCACAGAATCATAGGACTGTCTAGGTTGGAAAGGACCTTTAAGATCATCAGGTCCAACCATGAACCTAACTTCGTCAAGTCCACCACTATACCATGTCCCTCAGCACCACGTTTACAAGTGTTTTAAATACCTTCAGGAATGGTGACTCAGCTACTTCCCTGGGCAGCCTGTCCCAATACTTGACAATGCTTTTGGTGAAGAATTTTTTCCCAATACCCAATCTAAACCTCCCCTAGTGCAACTTGGGGCCGTTTCCTCTTGTCCTACCCCCTGTTACTTGGGAGAACAGACCGACCTCCCACCTCTCTACAACCTGATTCAGGCAGTTGTAGACAGTGATAAGGTCTCCCCTCAGCCCCCTTNTGTTATGCTCCAGACCCCTCACCAGCTCCACTGCCCTTCTCTGGACACGCTCCAGCACCTCAGGGTCTTTCTTGCAGTGAGACGCCCAAAACTGGACACATCACAGGTTCCTCCAATGAGACAGTGGAATCAAATGGTATCTGGATTAGGAAGTCCTGCTCAGAAAGGGGGCACAGAGTCAACAGATGACCTTTACTGGTGACAAGGTGTAGTTTGATACCCTTCTATTACCATCTCGTCATCAGGCTGTGAGTTAGACTCTGGTTTATTCCTAGGCACAGTATAGCATTACTGGTGCTATGGAGCTCAAGACAAAAAAAATCTTTAGAGAGATCATTTATTGCATTTCCAGAGCAGGGAGAGCCTCATAATCCTTTTGGAAAGCTGGGTGAGTCACATTTAATTTCAGTGTCCAATGCACAAAAGTAAGTGAGAGAAGAAAGGAAGATCTTGTTCAGTCCAAAGGAAACTATTCTTTTCCATCAAACTAACCAACAACAAAAGTCCTCAGAATAATCCATTTTCCATGAGATTAAAGCGTGTTTCATTTAATTTTAAATTATTAATGTCCTTTGATTTTTTCAACTTAGCCAAATTTGACATGAGGTTCTGTTTCTAAAAAAAATAAATCCATCTTTTCATTTGAGTTAAAACAGGATTTTTAACCCAGGATTTCTCCCATTTCTTGTTAAAGCTACTTGATGGTTTCACAAAAAGCTTCATTTCCCCTGCAACCCCATTTTCAACCAAATTCAATAAACATACACAGAACTTGCCTTCTTGCCTTCCACAGAAAAAATTCTCTGGTCCGCTGATAAAAACAGCCTGTTTCCATAGCTGTCACTTCCCCTGCAGTGAGGGAGTCTGAAACATCCCTAATGCTTCGCCACGACTATTAAGCTTCTCCTCGCTGGCTGGCACGCTGCTTGCAGCACTGAATGCAGGCGGGAGTTCGGAGCAGCCTTGTTTGCTGCAGTTCTGACTCACTTTCTTGGCCCGGCTTCAATCAGTTGGGGAATTCCCTGGAGGATAGATGTGTGGGCATCAGAGCTCCTTTGCAAAGCTTAAAGGTTAAAGGGGCCCAGAGATACCGGTGGAAGAGATCTTCCTGCAACCACTTTCATGGAAGTCATAAAAGGCTTTTGAGATGCCCAGGACTAAGGGCACCACAGAACGACTCTATGTGGCAAGCTGCAAATATCCTCCTGCCAGTAGACTTGCGTAAGAGTCTGTTCAGCCTGTTTCTACTCATTTGTGTCTGTAGGTTTGCCCACAGAGCAAGAAAAATATCTTTTGTTATCCAAACTAAGCAGAAATAAGTCTTTTACCTAGCAGAGACTGCTTCAGGGCTACTAGAAGAGCCCTGAAGGTAGCACAAGATGGTGTAGAGCAGCAAAGCCAAAACAGATCGGTGACCCACCTGCACTGTTTGTACATCCTGCCTATGGCAAGGGTACGGGGATGGAATGAGAGAGAGCTCCCAGCCTCAACAACTGTTTCATTCTCACCACCTGTCAACATCCAAGACCATGAAGCTTTTTGGGAATGAAAAAAACCCACTTTTTATCATCAACAATGAAGCTTTGTCCAGACTTGGAGTTGGGCAACAACTCTTAGTTAAGCCTTTTCTCATCCAGATATGGAAATGAGGGCTGGCAAGTTTGTCTTAATTGTATTATGCTGCTTTTCTGACAGAAAAAAAACCCCACCAAATTTACTATTTCATACCTACATTTTCATAGTGAAATGTTTAACACGTTAAAATCAAGATAAAATAGCTACGGTTCTGATGTTAAATTTTAACACATAAATATGTCGAAAAGTACAGTTTAAGAAAGAATGCTTTTGCTTGAACTGAATTGTTCATGTTGCTTTTTTTGTACTAGTGACACATTGAAAATGTTTGCTCTGTTGATGTCCAGACCAGACTTTTCCCTGAAACAAAGAATTCCATAGTGTTTTAGGAAAAAAAAAACCCTAGACCATGCAACTTTGAGGGCAAATGTCACAGAAGAGTTTTTTTGTAGTTTTGCTTTAGTGGCCACCACTGGTTTACAGAGTTCTAAAGATTTGATCCTTAAACTGCAGCCACTGGTAGCGCCGCATAATCATGTATCTCCATTTACTGTAAAGTCCAGGAAAGTTATCTCCCAAGTGTGTTCCGTAGGGTACACAAAGCCAGTGGCTTCTTCTAGGCACAGTTGTTCACGTGCTTGGCCCACTGTAGCAACTCAGTGTGGTCCATATTCAATTTTATTCATGTACTAGTATGAAGGCTTTTATCCTTTGCAAGCTGTGCAACGGACACAAGGTATTCATCATGACCTCCAGGGATCTCACTCTCTCTTCATTCTCTTGCTGGGATAAATTATGAGGAAACACAATCACAGCTGGCCCTGAGGTTGCAGAATAAAAAGACAAAGAGAGAGGAACACCAAAAAAATCTACATCAGACAATAGGGCAAGTTGGACTTGCTCAGTGAGAGCTTAGATTTCTTCACTTCTATGTCAGGAATTATAATTTGAGAACATTGTATGTTTCAGGGTAAAGAATTGCTGTTTATACTCCATGAGAAAAGGTGCAGAAGATCCATCTGCTCTATAAAAAACCCACAGATAAATTCACACCCACGAGTCAGTTGAGGATGAATGAAACCAGTTGAAAACAAGAATCAGGATAAACAACACATCACATACAACCTACGCAAAATCCAAACTTGAAACAGTTGAAAGCTATTTGGTAAGCAATGCTCCTTCTGTCTTTTGCTTCAGCATCATCTATCTCTGATGATTAAAAGCATGAAGACAAAGTCCTGGACAGGTACACAGAGCATTTGTTGGTTCCATGGGAAGAGAAGAGACCTTTGGTCATCCAGGACATCAATAATCCATTGTGTGAGCAGGCAAAAAGCAAAATGTTACTGATTCCTGTAACTTAAGCAAAGAACAGATTGCCCTGCTGTGGCTTTACAGCTGATAGACTTTACTTTCATATTCAACTACTGATTGCAAGGAAAGGAAGGAAAAAAATGCAGTGACAGTCATGCAGGCTCTGAGGTACCCTTCAAGGCAGGGTCCAGAATATACCTACAACTTTAGCAATCGAAATGTTGGTTCAGTACTTGCTGGAGCAACGGGGAGGAGGGTATTGTCATTAAATCCCCTCAGAGGTGCTGGTAAGTCTGGATCCCATGGAAGGAAGGAAATGAGGAAGATGTTGGAGTAAGAGAAGGACAGAATGCTTATAGACCTGTAACGGAAAAGAGGATGCAAGAGTTGGGAAAGCTGTGAAAGCAGTCAGGAAGTTTTGTGATGAGGATTTTAGATAATTTCTGAATTCATGAAATGAAAATGTTGCCAAAATAGGATACATTGCTAACCTATTTTTCATCTTCCTTATTTTTGTTCTTGATGTCAAGGCCGTGATCTCTTATTGGCACCATATGCATCCATGCATTCAGGGGTCATGGGGGGTCAGGACTTTTTTTCCCTCTAGTTGTGCAATATTCCACTGAACTGACAGACTTTTTTTTTTCCTTTTTCCCCTAGAGAGACATTTAAGTGAGTTGATTTTGAATCTTTGACATTGTAATCGATACATGTAAGAGAAAATATTAGCTCACAACTGCCAGTTTCTGCTGTGGTTGTGGTTTTCTTCTTCAGTACCTGATAAGTTCAGTCACTATCTAAATGAAACATGCTGGGTAAACACATTTTCCCTAAAAGCAAAGCTCTAAACAAACAAGGATAAAAAGATCAGGGATGCCAAGTTCATCCGGTTTTGCAGTGTCACAGGTAATGGAGTCCTCCCACCTCCTCTGTACTTCGGAGTCTCCCCTGAGCACCTGCACGATTCAATGGACTAAATTAAGACTGGCCCAGGCTCATGTGAAGAAGAAGAGGCTGAACTTCCTCCTTCTAGTGGTAAATGAAACTGGACAAGATGTATCTGTCTGTCCTTTCAAAGAAACTTTACTCACCCTCTTCCTTGAAGTGTATCATTCCTCTGAAGTATTGCTTCCCAGCACGGACATTTACACATAGCTGTTTGCAGTGACAAATGGAAATGTGAGATTGGGATGTTTCATGGAGACTGGCCAGAATTAAAGCAGCTTTCATATAGCCAAGGCACATATAAAACTCAAGTGTCATTGTATGTAACTAATTAGTCAAATAATAGATGTAACTCCCACAGTATGAAGAGCTTTTTTTTTGTTTTCCCTTGCTTTTCAATTGCTGCCCCATGAGCATCATATTTAAACAGGGAAAAAGTGTGTGAAACACAAGGTTATTGTTTTGTATAGTTAATGTTACAATCCTTGTGATGAACGTTGTGTGAGGCTCAGTTCGCAAAACTCAAAGAGAACATGGGAAAGAAGACATTGAGGCTGTGTCCATATTAGCAAATTAAATATTGCCAGATCCAAGTGTTGGAAATCCATTTGCTACTACCTGCTAGACCAGTCCCCCACCAATTCTTCCTCTTGGCCACCAGTACATTCTGAAGCACAGGTGAGAGTCAGCACAGGCCAAGGACCACAGCATGTGTCCTCCCTGTTGTGGTAGTCAGAGACTCCTGACAGTGTGATATGTTGCCTCTTCCATGCAAGCTGGCCTCAAAGCTGGTGGCTGAGATTAGGTGTGCTGAGATTTTGCCTCCACTTCTGTTTCCTTTTAAGAAACTGCACTGCACATTTCATCTTTATAAAAGTTTTCAGCTATCTTCCTCTTTCCAGGCTAAATGGCTGCTTTGCAGATATTTGCTATGTTTATGCTGTTTGTTAGCTTTTTAGTCTTTTAGTGACACCTGGTTTTCCAGTGATCTATGTCCTCCTGGATGTTGTTTTGTCAGGCTGAACAAACCAACCTCAGCTAATCTCTCTCCTGTGAAAGATTCATCCTCCTAGTCACCAATGAGCCTAGAAGCAAAACAATGGTAGGGATCAAAAGCAGCCTCCCCTCCTCCCATGGAAAAAAAAATAGAAGTCCAAGTTTCATAGACCTTTGTGCCCAGAGAGTGAATGATGTTAGTAAATAAATGTAATTTCCTAGCATCAGATCTGAAGAAAACCACTAGTTAATAAAGAAAATCCTGCTCTATGCACTGACAGGACTTTATAGTTTTCAATTCCTTCATGTGTAATAGGAGAGATCTCAAAATATTTTCCCAAAGCTCTAAGTAAAGAATGGGCAAGGAATTCAACACACCCCTTGATTTGGACTTCTAAGGCATGGAAGAGACTGCTGACTACCTTAGTGGCACACTTTCTTTAAAGTTTGCTTTTTTAGCTGCTACTACATTTGTAACATTTTGTTTAAACTTGTGACAAGTCATTAGTACTGGACTTCCTATTAAAAAAATAGTGACATCTTTTCACTGCAATCCCCAGACTTACTTTGCATTCCACCATCATACTGTCTCTATCTTCGCAAATTACAATTTTGATTCTAACACACGAGATTTTTAAATATTTCCCCAATTCCCCTCAGCTGAGTATTTGCAGGCACATCCATTTCTACATGCAATCAACCTCATACATTTGCACCAGATAATGAACACTTGAGTGTTCTTCATTATAGAGACAGAAGTCAAGAGTCAGAAACTAAGCAGCTCTTTCAATAAGACTGCTCTACTGAGAGCCCTGAACCTCTCCACCATTCTCTAAGAGACAAATGAGGGAACAGCATTTGAGCTTCATGTTGTAACACTGAAGAGGTCTTCTAAATAGCTGGGAGTAAGCAGTTATGGAAACGGTCAGAAACCTGTCATTATTTCAATGGATCATACAGGTAAGAGGTAGAATTTCATTAAAAATAACTCAGAGCGAGTGCTTCAAATCTTCATTTGCCAACGGAAAGGGATATTTTGCATTTGCAAAAGCAGCAAGTGCACATAAGAATGTTGTTGGCATCCTAAATGCTAATCTCACACCGGAAAATTAAGCTGTACTAGTGAACACATTTGGGTGCTAAAACCCACTTGTCTATATACTGCTAAATTGTTGGAGTGGTCCCTGGCCAAATGCAATTCCCCCAGACAGCTCCTGGATATGGTTCAGAAGTTAACATAAGCCAGAAACTGTTCCTAATCGGCACTTTGGATGCAGTCACTCTGCTTTGAAGGTTAAGAGAGTTTAATAGCATAGATGCAGGTCATTCTGTGCCAGTTGGCTTCAAGTGCCCAATTCTATTCTCTCACCATTTAATTAGCTAGTAAAGATACAGCCAAGCCCACCAAAGTGATCTCTTTTACTTTTTTCGTCTTTGGTTATTAGACAAATACTAAATACAAATACTTCAGACTTCTTCTTAGGTGCATAAATCAATTTACAGAGGTTAGGGAGAAGTCTGATTCACTGGAGATATGAAGAAAATAGTCCAGAATGACACAAGCAGCCTGCATCAGAAGGACTTGGCTTTAGACCTCTCACAGCCCTCATTAGATGGGCAACACTATTAGACCTTCCCCAGCCCAGTTTTCCCTTTCACTAGACTAACCTTTCTCTGATGGCTGGCTACAAGGTCCTTGCTTATTTTACAATATTTTAGGCTTTATACTGGCTTTGTGTTATTTATTTAGGAACTCTGAGAGGAAAAACAACCTTTTTCACATCTGTTTGCTGAGAGTATTTTTACATGTATGCAGTGAAGCAAGTCAGATGAGCAGTGAGGCTCTTTTCCCAATTTTCCGCTCTTTACCTTCTTGAATACACTAGAGGAAATACCAAGTTTGTGTATATTAGTCCATCCCTAATAGTTAAGCTTAATGTGTAGAAGGGGAACCCAGGGATTCTAATTGTTTTGTGATTTTTTTTTGTTGTTGTTGATTATGGTAAAGTAATTCAAGGCACTTCACACCCAGCAGTAACCAGAACGTGAGAAGGAAAAAGTACAGATCAAGCTGTTGGCATCAAGAGATATATGCACAACCTGAGGTGTTTTCTTCCACCCTCACACCTTGCTCAGGAATCAAAACGTATTCATTGCCTATTTAAAACAAAATAATTTAAAAGCCTGCTGGTTTGCCAACTGTCCTTCACTCCCATTGCTCTAAATCCTGCTATTTTACCTGCATAACTATTGGTATGAGCATAATCTATTAATTCCAGTCCAGCTTCCCATTGGCTGGAAGTTGAAAAAAAATCTCTGTATGGTTTTGCATTTTTGTCTCTGGTCCTTCAGCAGAACAGAAAATCCTATTCAATAGTCGGGGAAGTACTTAATCACATCACATCAGTGGGAAATCCAAGGGGATTAAAGGGTCAATTGCAATATTTGAATGTCCAGTTTCATCATTTATAGAATAAAAACTTACAATTTTACCTTGTAGGAAACATTTTTCATGTCATAGTTGCAAAATGTTCTATTGTACACTAATAAAAATAGTGACCTATTTTGACTAAACTGAAACTACCCATTTTTATAATCCAGACCTTCACCGAAATATTTAAACAGAGGACAAATTTCAGAAAGTATCTAAAATCCCATGATTTCCTTTTGTTCCATTCATCCTGTGAAGGCATCCTATATAGAGAGAAATGGTGATATCACCATCTATAAGCCAGGGGAACAGGCACATGTTCCCTAAGGAAATAATTAGGACCAGTTTGATGAAATATAGCAAAGGAAATGCCAGGTAACCGTCAGTAAATGTTTATATCTCCATGGAAATTGTCCATGTGAAATGAGAGCAGATCTCAGTTTGAACCACAAAGGGTTTCATCTTATCCCCTTGAACATACACACAATGCTGTGAGGACTGCTGAAAGCAGAGAAGCCCAAAATTTCCCCCAGATGCTCCATGTAAAGCACAACCCAGCCAGTCTGAACCACAAACAACTGTGCAGAAGGCAATGGCATGCAGCATATAAGGGGTCAAACATCAATTTTCCATTTTTACACCCTTCTCACAGCACACTGTGGTATGTTCTGCTTAGAAATGCTTTTTTCAGGACTGTTGTAAACTTAGGGACAGGAAATGGAAATTTCCTGAGAAATGAAAATTCCTTGTGTCTTTTGACCATTTGCAGTGACGACAAGTTCCAGGAAACTTGGCAGCCCGAAACTTGCTCAATATCATTGTGCGTTTTACCACTACAGCACAAACCAACGTGCACAACGTAACACAGATGAGTTGTGCCACAGTGTGGCACAAAGCTGCTCTCCTCTGAAATAAAACCTAGAAACATAGTCACCACCGCAACCCTTTGAGTGACAACCTGGTACCACCAAAGTCAAACAGAAGTTTCTCCCATTCAGCTGAATTAAGGTGCGATTTTATTCCCAGCAGACAACGGGACACACATTACCTTTCTTGCCCTTGGCAATCTGCAGCATTGCCACCTTCCAAAGAGTCAGCCAAGATCCATTTACCTTACTGCTCTGAAACAGACCTTTTTACTTCTGGACTTTCCTTCCTGGCATTTGTGAGCAGCTGCTGCAGGGAGCTCCCTAACGCTCTTTCCAATGCAGAGCTTGCTAGAACAGAAGCCTTTGGCCTTGGTATAAGCACAGGAGACTCACAGTCTGCTCCCGCGCCTGCCCAAAGTATTTTACAAACCCTCCAGCCATCTGGGCAGAGAAAGCACTTCCTTGGAAGGGAATGCATCCCCCACTGTGACCAAATTCTAAAAAGGGGTTGGGTACTGAATGCTAAATAATGAAAATACTCATCAGCACTTTCTCCACCTGAGAAGGAGAAGACTATATGCTGCATCAGCGCCTTCCCCCTCCATCCTTTTGCATTTGTCAGGCTGTTTCTCTAACTCTGTCCAACACAAACACAGCAAATCCTTCTTCATCCTGCCTCACTGCCTCCATACCTACTAAGCCACTGTTCCTAAAAAACCACTTACGTTCTCTGAAGGGTGGAATTAGAGCCACAGTCCATCCTTACAGCAAGAGCGGAGCTGAGCAACTTACTGATAAGGCATGCTCCTTCCCCATCTAGTCAACTGCATCATGAGGTATTTTTTATTGTGGTAACTGCAAGAATAGTCAAGATAGATCTAAATAACAAGAAGAATTATTTAAATTTGGAAAGCAGATCGAGGGAGGTCATCCTCCCCCTCTGCTCTGCCTTGGTGAGGCCCCACCTGGAGTGCTGTGTCCAATTCTGGGCTCCCCAGCTCAAGAGGGACAGGGAACTGCTGGAGAGGGTGCAGCAAAGGGCTACAAAGATGATTAGGGGACAGGAACTCCTCTCATGAAGAAAGGCTGAGGGAATTGGGTCTCTTTAGTCTGGAAAGAAGACAACTGAGGGGGGACCTTACAAATGTTTACAAGGTGGGTGTCAGGAGGATGGGGCCAGGCTCTTTTCAGTGGTGTCCAGGGACAGGACAAGAGGGAACGGGCACAAACTTGAGCACAGGAAGTTCCACCTAAACATGAGGAGGAACTTCTTCCCCTTGAGGGTGGCAGAGCACTGGCCCAGGCTGCCCAGGGAGGTGGTGGAGTCTCCGTCTCTGGAGACATTAAAAACCTTCCTGGACGCGTTCCTGTGCAACCTGCTCTGGGTGACCCTGCTCTGGCAGGGGGTTGGACTATGATCTCTAGAGTTCCCTTCCAACCCCTATCATTCTGTGGTTCTGTGATTCTCTGAGTTAACAGAGACTTTTCTGCTGGAGGTGTTGTAGCTTCTTAAGACTAAGCCTTGAACTAAGCTCCCCCTGCTTGTAGAAACTCAACATCATCATCATTTCAGGTGGGATAGCAGTAGCTCATATTTTTCCAGTGATTCATGTCAAAGATATTTTGAAGTCCTTCAAGAGAACTATCTAGATGAGACTTATCAAGGAATGGAACTAGTTATGAATTTTCTTTTGACTTTTTTTTTTAATAATAAAACACACATTTCTTTATACAAGTTTACTAGTGAAATTGTCTCCAAAGAACAGTACAGATTCTTTTTTATCAGCAATGGATTTTTTTCTGGAAGTAATAGAAGATGCAAGAACAGTCTGGTGCTCAAGGCATTCAACTTTGATATGAGAGACAGGGCTCCATCAACCTGGTGCAAACCAGAACTGAAAACTGGACTCACTTCAGCCCCATCCCACCACAGCCAGAAACTCAGAATTCATACTCAGATACACAAACATGCCCCAGAAGGTGCTGACATTTCACAGTGTAGACTGGAAAGTTTTCTAACATCTTCCCACTGCAGAAACACCTTTTCCTGCTCTTCTTTATTAAGAGAACCTATTAAACTACTTATCAATATGAACCATCTCCTACAAATGAACTAGGCATGAAAACGTTATTTTTATGCCCTCTCACACTATATATGGGCAGACCAGGCACAAGACGAAGTGATTCATTTGAGTGAGATACACTAAGCTTTCACCTAGGCTTGAGTGTATTTTCATACTCCGAACCACGTCCCAGCTCGTGCATTTTCCCTGTAGATGAGGCAGAGGGACAACCCCAAGAGAAGAAACATGACTTCAAATGTTGATGCCTCCAGTACGTCTCCCAAAGCTGATGCCTCCAGTATGTCTCCTACCCAAGACCGTCTCATGTGACTACACCACAGACCCTTCTTTTCCCCCTTCTCTTGATTTCCTTCACCTTGAGCACTTCACGTATGAGCTTTTCCACTTAAATAGTAGTTAACACAGAATCATTTTCATTAGTAGAAAGGCCTCCTGAGTGACTAATTCCTTTGTTAGACAGAACAAGTTAGGTGTAATAATGACTGCAACTGGGTACTATATGACTGCAGGGCAAAAAAATATATTAAAGAAATAAATTATTGGATATACAAACTTTATTTGGGATAAGTCTTAGAAGGTGCTTTTAGAAGCAATAATAACAATTCTAATTAATGAATGCACTTCCAAGTATTGACCAAAAGATACTTACAAGTTCACCTTTCATTTCCCCAGTGCCTGACTACTCAATTTGTTTTCTTATTAAAATCCAAGGGCTTTGTGAAAATGCCTTTGAAAACAATCATCAGGATACAGCTACTCCTTGAAAGAAAAAAAGAGCAAGAATAAAATATTATGCACCATTTCCCTGTTAATACCTATTGTGTAAAAATCAAAGCCAAGTTAAAAAAAAAAAAAAAAGTACTGTCATATTTGTCTGTCAGCTAAATTACATAGTTAAAGACAATTGTGTAGCCAGTGAAATGACTCTGGGATCTGCAGAAGGTCTGAGTTGGGAAACCCTAAAATTACCAGAGTAAAATAATTTGGAGAATTAGTAGAATGAGGGTTAATCAAGAGGAGAGAAGGAATAATGTGATAGTTAATTGTAATCACTGACTAACAAAGGATCAGACTATGTCGTCCAAAGGATAAACCAAAGTAACATTGAAATACAGAGAAAAAAAAAAAAAAAAAAACCAAACTTAGATTTATAAATCAGATTCACAGATTTAATTAAGACCATAATTTTCCTCGCATAATTTTCCTTTTGGTGTGTCCGCTGATAGCATTTTATGCTTCTGTGTGCAAGAAAGTGTATATAAATCACTCAGATTTTGCACAAAAAGATACTGGAGTGGGTCCATCCTTCCCACTCCTTCCACAAATATTCCCAGAAGGGACATTCCGCGTCCTTCATCAGTGCTCACATCGCACTGCATGGTTGGGTGAGCCATCACTAACAAGGAGTAAAACCTTGAGCCTGAGTTTAACACACATAAATCGTGATTTCTTGAGCCAAAAACATGCTGGGTAGTGAAGACTGTAGTGACCCAGGTGCTAAAAGGAGACAGAAACGTAGCTTCAGTACAAATTCAGGATAGACAGCTTTGAGAAATGAGACAAAAGGAACCGTTGCTTCCATGCAGAGCAAGCCCAGAGAATATTTGTAAATTATGGAAACATGGTGATGTATGCAATTAAATATACTAGTAAGGCTGTCTTACCTGCTGTCGGGTCAATACACTCTATTATATGCATTAAGTTTGTCCGTGCAGGTGAGGCCTATTCAGCAAAGGGAAATTTCACAACTTTTAAAGTGTTTTTCCTTCCTTTATAGCAGAAAGTATGCATCATACAGGCATTTTGGCAGTGCATAAATCCTCTGCTATTGCCAGTACCTACGCTATCAGCAGTGCCCTTTTCTGTGGGACCCTGAAGTTTCCAGAGCCCTCACATGGAACTGTGCTCTTTTGTTCTTAAACGAAGCGCACAAAAAAAGGCATTGATGCAACTTCTAGTCTCTTTCCCTTTGGTTTGCTAGCAATCTTCTGAACGTTTGCAACTCATGTTCTGTGGTATGGATCCTTTGAACTACCTGTCCATGACACAGTTTGCCTGTGATTATGAAAGAAACAGATTTGAATCTGACTTTGCCCTTTCCATTCCTATATGCTCTAATGCCGTGAGCAGTTACTTCATTAAATTACATACCAGATTGTCAAACAATGGTAATTTCACATTTTTACCTCTGTGTCAAATATAATAAAGCAAAAAAGTTTCCCTTGCTAATTAGGATATAAATAGCAGTGCTTGACATGAGGATTTGCTTCCATGTGCAGCTGCCAGATGGACTGGAGCAGAGGATGCCTAAGCATGTGAGTGCAAGAACAAGCAAAGCAAATAAACAGCCTTCATAAAAAAATTAATTCTCTGCAGGGAAGTATTACTCTTTCTGTACAAAGGTACCCAGGCTTCTAGAAATGGGCAAACTCTGTCAGAGGTGCATTATGGGCCTTATGTATGATGGCTAGAGATAGGAGGAGCTGAGACCTCAAAGTGTGCGACTCCTAGGTCCAAGCCTTTGCTTTATGTTGCTGTCACTGCTATATGATGCTGTCACTGCTATATGACTTAAGGGGAACTGTGTGTGAGTAAAGATGATAAAAGTTCTTGGGAAAGTGACAAGTTTCTCCAAACTCCTTCCTGATGCAGTGGAGCAGACAGCCCAAGTCAGCTCTGAGGCTGAATGTTGTGCAAAAAACTCAGTTCTCCCCCAAAGTATGAGTCTTTCCTCCAGAAGAGCCACTGCTGCAAGCACACACCTATCCTGAAATACGATGCTCCCTGTTTTGGTTTAGCTGTGACAGCTTCTGAACTAGGGTTTGAGGGTCTTTTAGCCTCAACCCTTCTTCAAATTGGTCTGTTCACCTACATCAGGTGTAGGCAAGGTGTTCAGATTTTTCCTCCTGAAATAGATTTGAAATAGGGCTTTCATATCCTAGCTGAATTCAATAAGACTTACAGATGAAATGGAGGGCGGACTTCCAAACTTCTTTGACCTAACTCAAAAAGCAGTTCCTCTTGCCCCACTGAAGGACATAACCAATTTCTTTTTGTTCAGCCTTCCAACAACTACCAAATAAACATGGTAGCAACTGAAAAGCCAATGAAGACTCGACTCTGTCTTTCTTTTTTTTCTACCATATGTATTTTCTTTGTCCTTTAACACCCAACTACAAAGTGAATGATGATAGATGATTTTTCAATTTGAATCATGATCGCTGTTAGATGTTAAAGGACAAAGGAAATAAATCATTCTGAAAAGACATAAGGAGGTGATGGTGTTTTCATCATTCAAAGCTCTTTCCAAGTTGTTGGCAAATAAAAGTATTCCTTGATGATGGTAATCTCATGGTCTTTATCTCTCCTTGAGCAGGAAGTGCACTTGATGACTTCAACTTTTTGTTATCAGTAGCCTAGTGATTTTTCAGGGGAAAAGGTCAAAAATCTTGCATAATGTTGAAAAGAAAGCTATGAATAAGAAATAAACAGTGCAGGTGCAAGAAAGAGGAATTTTATCCTCATTGGAATTTCTGTAAGAGGAAAAGTGTTCATCATAAACCTACGTTTTCCTTGCAGACTCAAGGAAAGCAAATCAAATTCAGTTCCAGTCAAGTTAAGTTCTGAAGTTTTTTCCACAAGGTACCTGCCAACAAACCATGCAGGTCTGTATCATCTCCATTTGTGACCATCTGTTGGAAAACTGGAGGTATTGGATGCAGTAGAATTTTGCAATACCAGAGCACCTTGTTTGGGGCTCTGCCTCCAAGTCAGTGAAGCATTGATGTGTCCTTCAGCCATGGTAAGGACATAAGGTTTCGAATGCTGAAAAATGTGCACCACGTTTTTCTACAGACTATTCTGTTGCTGACCGATTGAGCGTTAGCATTATCAGAACTGCCTTTGGTTCATATTTTGTGTCCAGCAACGCAAAGCATTTCATCTGAGTTTTGTTACAGAAGATAAAAACAAAAACATTTTGCACTTTAACGGAGACTTTCCTTAGCCTCCTGAAGTAGCTTAGTACAGAAATCAGCACCAAGTCTCCATTTTTTTTTTTTTTTGAATGATCCAAAAGTCTGGATAACTCCAAATGTATATACTTTCCATTTCTCCAGGATAATAAACATGCAAAGTCAGTCGTGGTATCACAGATTAAAAAAGTTGGTCCTTTATCACATGCAGTGATCCACATTGCTTTACTATAGCATTAACATAATAAGAGTCTTTGTCCTCCTTTTTAGCACAGACGGTGGATCCCTTACACTGATACTGGTCCCTTTGGAGTCCCTTTAAGCTTGACAGCCTGGAAACACAGCTCCCTATAGCTTGGTTATTCTGCCGAAGCGACAGACCAGGCACTACAACAAGGTACAGGAAGGTGCAAATATTTAGGACTTTGCAGGGATATTTTTACCCTTTGAGGACTGTAGAACAGACTGTGGGTTACATTTAGGTTCTGGAACAAAATCAAAAATCCTATAATAACTATTGCTAATAAATTATCCCAAAAATATAAAGAAAAGCCTGCCTTACATGAACATATTTCCAGAAATGAATCAACTTGCTGCCTTTTGTTTGGGGTTCATGAATATTTATTGATACCTTAACAAAAAAGCCCTGGTTTTATAGCCAAAGAGACCACAGCATAAATCACGAAACAGACAGTAAGTGAGATCTGTACAGACAGTTTTGGTCATTAACTTTTACTGACAAACCCATTTGATAAAATTATCTTCTGTTGCAGGTAATGGGCAGAGACATACTTTACCACCGCAGGTTTTTTTCACTCATCACTACATATAAATCCTCAAGCTCAAATATAAACTAAAGACCTACTCAGTGCCACAGAGATGTCCTGTGCTGGTAGAAAACAAGGCAGGCTGTCATAGCTAGAGAACCATGCTGCAGGTCACTGACTGTAATGCATTCTTCTACATATAACATCAAAGCCTGCCTCTAGATACTTAAAATCTAACCAGGAAAGAGAGGTGTCCTTCTGAACTTGCACTCTAGCTTCTGCCATCCGGGTTGCTATCTGTCTTACAAGCATCATCTGCATATCAGCACAGCTCCTCATTTAACACTCCTGAGGATCTGGATTTAAAGGCTATTTGCGAGAAGATTTAATTGAACTGTAGGTCTCCTATTCAAATTTATTTATTTCTCATGTTGCTCTATGAAAACTAATATTAGAGATCTCTATCACCTGGCTATCGTAAACATGACAAAGCAACCAACCTAAGCTATATTATTGATAGTGGGTTCAATGCAGTACTCGCTCTTCCATCTTTTATAGAATAGGCAGTTTTTGTAAAAAGATGTTCCTTTTCTGTATCTCCTTTTCCTTCCAGCACGCTGCATGTGTCTCATCAATGCACTGCCTCTCCATCTCATTAAACATCTGTGCTCAGAAGACCTCTTTTTCCCCCTCCATCTGCTTATTAATTTCCTTCTTCCTCTTTCCCACTGTTTCTCTCTCCCATATTATTTTTTATGTCTCTGGAGCATTAGGGGATGGCTGGGGCAAGAATGTTGCTTGTAGTAATGATGATACAGTGCTAAAAATCCTATTGTTCTCATATGAATAGGATCCTGCAGCAGATCTGGCTTAATTTGTCAGCAGCCTATGTGTAATCACGTTTTAGAGGGACATAGAAAAGACTTGGGACCAACCTGTTTAAAACCCAATTAGAGGGACATGGAGCTAGGTACAAGTTAATGACTCAAGTCAAGGATGAAAAATATACAAGTCTATAGTACTTAAGCTAAAACATTAATAACAGACAGATAAAGGGGAAGCATGTGATTGCACTCAGGAGTGACTGCACTTTTTGAACTTGAACTTAATAGCTCGACGCCTTACAAGCACATTTTTCAAGGAAGGAAGGAAGGTCTTAAAGCATTTTTAAGCAAGGCTCCTCCCTTTCTGGATGTTATAATAGCCAAAAAGGCCAAACAGGCATTAGACAGGGAATGCTGAAAATAGATGTTGAAAAAAAAAAGACCACATTATTGTGTAATATAAATCAACACCTTTCCACAGTCATCAAAGAAGTAACAAATTATAACAGTCAGAATTAGAGGTTTCAAAGAGAAACCAAAGTGTTGTCGGTCTAGTTTTGGAAAGGCAGCACTGTCTATCTCTCTGAAGCAAGAAGGGTTACAGATAAATAAAGAGACCTAGCAAAAAATAGCGAAGGCTTGCACCTTGGTGCTTAGTCTGCACAAGTTGCAGAACCAGCACCATCAGCAACTGTAGAAGAGAATAAATCAGGAATTCAACTGCAGATTGCACAGTGGCCATTACATCTGAGGACAATATCACCCATGGTGAGATGAATTTTTAAGGTTGTTGGGGTTTGTTGGAAGGAATAATGCAATTATAAATGGCAATTTGCCATTGACCATGTTAAAACTTTAGTAGATTAATAAGGTCCCAGGTTTGACCATCTGGATAGCATTAGCAAGATCATTTTACCCAGTTACTCCCTGTACATAACCTTATTCCTTCCTTTCTGAATAAAACATGTTTTCTTTGTGGCCAGTCTAAAATAGTTGCCCGACCCCAAAAGAAAATCTTCTCTTTCTTTAGCCCATTTTGATCACCTTTCACTGAACAACTTCTATTACATCTTTTTTATGGTACAGTATAAAAAAGAAGTAATCAAGGTGGAGATGCAGCATTGGTTTATATGCAGCAATGAAAATGACCCTAAATATTCCCTACACCTTTATTACTAAATAGTCACTTCATCATGTCACTGCGTATTACTGACCTTCATCACCAGTACCATGCAATGTCCCAGTGCCGTATTCATAGTCATGCTGTGAAGGCATCCCCCTTTTTCTGACTATTATTATCTCCATCCCAAAGGATTGTGAACAGATATTGGTCCAGCCAGATCAGTCAAGTCTATACCCGCAGTGTTTCATAGTCGTCATCAGTGCAGTTAAGGTGCCACTTATTGATTCATAGGTACAAGATACTAAAGCATGCAAGAGACATGACAGGCACATGCTTTATAGACTGTTTCCCACACATCAGAAGAAAGTGTTAAAGGTGGCATCCCTTGTGCCACAGGATTGCCACCTCTGCCATAAGGAGTGAGCGGTAGATCTGTGTTACGACACAAGGCAGGGCCAGCGAGGGAGGCTGCGGATGTGTTGCGTCCATGGCTGCTTTGTAACATAGATTGGGCCACTGTGCTGCAGGCGTGTGAGATTAGGCAAAGGGACAGGTTTAGGACTGATGCTGATGGCATTCGATAATATTGGAAATGATTTCCTTGCAAGTGTTAGCTCCCACACTCCTGGCAGAATCACTCATGATGTCGACGTGAAGAAAATGTTCCTGACAAGCCCGTCACCAGAGACATTCAGGTGTTTCTCCTTCACTGGAGACATTCAAAACCCGCCTGGACGCGTTCCTGGGTGATGTGCTCTAGGTGTCCCTGCTCTGGCAGGGGGTGGGACTAGATGATCTTTCGAGGTCCCTTCCAACCCTATGATTCTATGATTCTATGATTCTATGATTCCTCTGGGAGGAGCAAGGGCAGAATGATTTACTGTTCCCTGCCTATCTCCTTAACTGCCCGAGGCAGGGCACACAGACATGTCATGAGAGGTGGGAAAGGTTATTTATGTGTTTACCACTTCCCTTGGTGTCCTAAACTGTACCCCCCTCCTGACGAGTCATCTGCCATCTCTCAGGACAGGGCATGACTCCAAAACCATCACAAGAAATGCTGCAACTCGGTGCCGTGTACAAAGAAAGAGCTGAATTGGAAGGATTTAATCGCATCCTGGGGTGCATCAAGACAAGTGCGATCAGAGGGTCAAGGGAGGCCATCCTCTCCCTCTGCTCTGCCTTCGTGAGGCCACACTTGGAGTACTGTGTCCAGTTCTGGGCTCCCCAGTCCAAGAAGGACAGGGAACTGCTGGAGATGGCACAGAAAGGGTTACAAAGATGATGAGGGGACAGGAACACCTCTCCTATGAAGAAAAGCAGAGGGATTTGCGACTTTTCAGTCTGGAAAAAAGACGGCCGAGGGGGGACCTTATCAATGCCTATAAATACTTGAAGGGTGGGTGTCAGGAGGATGGGGCCAGGCTCTTTTCAGTGGTGCCCAGGGACAGGACAAGAGGGAACGGGCACAAACTTGAGCACAGGAAGTTCCACCTAAACCTGAGGAGGAACTTCTTTCCCTTGAGGGTGGCAGAGCCCTGGCACAGGCTGCCCAGGGAGGTGGTAGAGTCTCCGTCTCTGGAGACATTCAAACCCGCCTGGAGGCGTTCCTGTGCCCCCTGCTCTGGGTGACCCTGCTCTGGCAGGGGGTTGCACTAGATGATCTCCAGAGGGCCCTTCCAACCCCTAATATTCTGTGATTCTGTGATTTTAGACAGTATTAAACTTGCTGTGTGAATATCCTCAGTGTGGTCACCTCTCCCATAGTCAGATACCATGCATGGGTTTTTAGAGGCTTGGGTACATACAGCCATGGATGTTCTCCTTTTAGTCTTGCTGTTTTGAAAAAACATTCACATCTCTTCCCTTGCTTTCCTCCTTCTCTCCTCTCATTCCTAATGAGCATCTAAAAGGCAACAGAGACACAAACAGGCTTTTTCCCAGTCTTCCTCTCATTTTTCAGACCATTCTTAGTTATAAAAGCAGAAACCCAAAAGTTTAAAAAAAGCCTTTGCTTAAATAACCCCCTTGAAAACCTGTCTGAAAGGAAGACACTTAAAAATGAGATAAGTGGTACATTCAGACTGTGATGGAACTATTTTGAGCATCCCCTTCTTGGATTTTTTTTTGAGCTCAAGTTCAAAGATGACAGCACAGTAGCTCCTCTGAGAAGAAGTGAAATACATGGATGACTTCGATAAATGAAACTATTCTTTCCTGTGATTGTCCTGTAAGGAAAAAGAACGCTAAGTAGGACTAAACACTTCCACAGCAAAAAACAAAATAACCAAAAAGGAACAAACTCTGAGCAGACAGTCCCTCTGACTGCCATTCAATGGGGAATGAATAGAAAAACAGAAATAACTTTCAAAGAGGGCTTACGCCTGGGTGTGTTTAGTCAGTAGCAGTGGTCAAAACACACAAGAAAACTGGGCATTTGTTTAAAGTAGGGATTGCTGCAGATTGCTGCATCTTTCCCAAATCTATTGCTCTCATGGAAGACTGCTAAAAAATCAGGAAAATACTGTATTGTACCTGGGCTACAGCAATCAACGCCTCTGAATCAGGAACAGACCTGAAGTAACCGGAAAAGGCCATAAGAACAAATGTCATTGTCCTGGAGCTTAATATTTCTAGACCTTGTAGCAATAAATGTTCCAGCTACCAGGGAATGCAGTGACCAAAGAAACTGTAATGCTATTTATAACCCCAGAAAATGAGAAGACTTACTCACCCCCCAAAACATGGCTTTCCCTACAGGGCGTTGCTTATTTGGGATTACTGTCTAAGAGAAAAGATGGGGATCACTGCTTTTGAGTTACTTGCTATTCAAGCTGTGCTACCTACCCTCACAATCTTCTTAAAATTCTTGCTATATTTCACATTTATTTTAAACCTCCGGCTCAAAAAATTGTGACGGTATGGAAATATCAAACAGCAACTGTTTTTCATGTGTTTCCCATGTGGCTGGTGGAAGGCATTTTTTAGGAAACATATATTTTGTATCATAGAATCATAGAATCATAGAATCCTAGGGTTGGAAGGGACCTTAGTAGATCATCTAGTCCAACCCCCCTGCCAGAGCAGGGTATCCCCTTGGACCCACAAAGTTCAGAAGTCTAAAAATCTTTAGGAGACCTTTTTCTTTGGTAAAAAACTCATAATTTGTGACACTGTTTCATGATTTTGGGATGGCTCCTTTGTGATTTTGGTTGTCAATGCTGGGAATGCTGGGAACACCTGTGGGGTTTAATTCTCTGTTTCAAGATAGGCCAAAATAAAGCTTCTGAGAAGGGAAAACAAGTTGTTTGACTTGTTCAGCTCAATAAAAACAAAGTCATCAGATTCACGGTTTACTTTTAGCAGAAACATCCGTCTGTGAACAATATGAGAAACAGTCGGGGGGGAAAATGCCACATGGATCTTTTTCATCTAGATCCCCAGACACGCTATCTTAGTTACTGTGCTGGGCTGCTAACACTTACACAATAAATAATGCTCCAAATTTATCCCAGGTGTAATTCAGCAGTTACTACAGGAATGAATTGCTCTGTTCAGATGTGATTACCCCCATTTATTATAAACTCTTTAGATAACTTGTTATAAATCTTGAGTATTTCTTGCTTCCATGCCAGCGCTACTGGCAACGCGCTCCATGCGACTGCAGCAGAGGTAGCAGTTTGGCTGACAGAGAAAGGGACATTTAGGCACAGATGCATGTTGCTGCTATCCAAGGCAAAATAAAGCCTGCACTCTGGAAAGAGGTCATTTTAGAGCATTTGTGGGAACTTTATAGTTTAATCTATTTGTTTAGCATGCAATCATTGGGAGGCCTCTAGAGGTGTCTGGATATACCAACCCATTCTGCTTTTTCATATAAATAAGCAAACAGAAGGTCTGCAGTGAAAAATCTCAGTTCTGACTGATGTGATGATCTTGATATGTGGATGCCATGTATGCATTCCTCCTCCTCTCAGTCTGCAGAGCCGGAAAAGCTCTCACATAGCAACTGCCGCCATGAAGTGTTTAATCCCATCACATGTTGTCATCTGCTCCACTGCAGCCCACCCAGGAGAGCACCCACTCCCATGTCTAGTGCAGGACAAGGGATCCTTCAGTCGCCAACGGGTTTTTGGAGAAGTGGAGAACATACGGTCCACAAAGAGCAAAGGGACTCTGGCAACACAGAAGGATTCAGCTTGAAAAGAAGTATAGAAGAAAACTTGAAACGTGTAATGGGGAAGGAGTGACCTTGCAGTGAGAAGAGCAGCTGAGTGAGCCTGGTTTGGTACTGCCAAACAGTCGCTCTGTGTCATCACCACCCTGCCCAGGCCAGGGCGACTGTCCTCTCCTGGGACACCATGGGGACACAGCACCCGGCCAGCAAGGGACAGCCAGGGGTGGCGAGCAGGGACCTCTGTGCTGTGTGTGACCTTGCAGGGCGTTTCACCCCAGCATGTGTGGTACAAGCACACAGTCATCTGGAGCACCCACATCTACTATGGGAGCAGGGTGCAAGAGGGGACCTGCACTCCTAGTGTTACCCCAACTGTATTATTATTGATGTCTATCTGTTGAATTAATTGATATTGAACCTGAATGTACTGTTCAGCAATTGTCAGTTAATTACACGTCATTATCAATATATTGCTTTAAACATGATTTGGGTTTACAGCAAATGAGTCTATTCCTTGTAAAAACCAGTAGCATTACTTTTATATGACGCTAGTAAAATATCTCATTATATTTAATGGTGACTGAGACCCTTATTTCCACTGATCCTTTGTTAGATCTCACAGGGAACATAAAATACAGTGTAATAGCACTGCAATGTAATAGCATCATCCTTACCCCTTCACTACAAACAAAGCAGTTTTGCAACAATTCAGTTTTAAAACTTGTAGCTCATTTATCCATTTACTAATGTGTCTCAGAAACAATTTACAGTTAACGACCAGGTGGATATGGAGAAAAACCAGACCTAATATGACAAGGCATTGTATTGCACCCATTATGCTTTCTTCTTCTTCAATGGTAACATCTTTGATCAAATTAAATCCCAAATTTAAATGCTAAACTCAACTATTGCAAGCAGAACCTTGCCAGCTTCCTATTCACACCCCTTAAGCACAGCAATTCTGCAAATGGATATGGTGAAAACAAATCCCTTGAGCATTGTTTATTTTGCCTGGTAATTGATGAGTAACCTTGGGGTACAGATATGCATCACCCTGATGGAGGCTGAGCACAAACATTTATTGTGTTCTTTTGTAGGCAATGGGTTTCCTTTCTGAGAGGCTCCAAATCTGTTTCCTCTTGCAAACATGCTAACATGAGGCACAGGGTAACAACCATTTTACTTTTAGTGCAGAAAAGGGTAACAATCTGGTTAGTGAGATGACTTCCTATCTCACCAATTCTGTTTGGGCACAACAGAAGGAAAACCTACATGTGTTTTGATAATTTATTTAATTGAGCTACACTGAAAAAAAAAAATAGGACATGTCTTTCCTGTTATTGATTTTTACACTGTTTCATATTGTCTTTCACAGCAGCCAGTTTTGCTCAAAGCTCTACCTCACCTAAAATCCAAAAAGTGAAGAAAATGTTGCCTTTTTCTGTGATTTGCCAGTCGGTGGCTTCCTGATCCATACAACAAATTATTTTGCATAGTTGTCTATGGGCTTTTTTTCCCTAGAAGTATGTAACTGCTTTTGGATATTTGTTGTTACAGAGTGGTGCATGCTTTGTGGTCTGTATCCTGAGACTGAAACGTCACCAAAAAATGATACTTGCCATAGAGGGGATAATTATCACACAGCCCAATCCAAACACACATAAGAATCTGCTAACTTCTAAAGTATCTCTGGATATAGAGTTTAATAAATATTTAATTTTGCAGTGCTGCAATACTGTCCTGTTTTCTTAAGTGATAGAGCAAAGCTTTTTAGACTCAGAGGACAAGGCCAGTGCCTACCCCAGCTATGAGTGACTATAGTCATTCATGCACATCTACAACTTTCTGGGCATTCGCCACATGAATTTAAGAAAAGAACTGTCAAGGTCACCTTCCCACAAGCACATGCTTTAGCAGATGTTGCATCAGCAGTTACTAATTCTACAGAAAATAGGACGTTTCAGGAACAAAGCAGATTCAAGAACACCATGAAGACACTAAGACACCTGATGGGAACGCGGTTATCATTCATCCTCCCTCCACTAGAGCAGATGATAGCAGAGGTGTACTCCTGTGGGGGCATGAGAAGATCAGTGGGAGGAAAGCCTGCCATGAAAAGATACACCACACAGAGAAGTCACAACCATCTTTCTTCCCTTGGCAAGCGGAGATAGACCATTAACTGTGCAAGGACACAAAGTAATAGGTGACTGCAGTGGCCTGAACAGCAAAACTTCGCGTCCAAGGTCACCTGCCTAATACTGCATGTATTTAGGTTTATGTGTGATAAATAGGCCTAGATAAATTTGTGTATAGATTGACTCCTTGTTACTCTACCACATGAGTGAAGGAAGAATGGGAGGTGTTCACCATGTCAAGACAAAAAGGCTTATATTCTTCTGTAGTCAATGAGAAGAATGAAGTGTCCCCTTTCACAAGTAATTCAGAACAGTAGCCTCCTGTGTAGATGAGATCCTCACACCCTGAATGGATCTCCTGCTGATTGTGCCTGTTCCTCCTGATAATCTAACAGATAGTAGTTTTGATTCCTTTGCCCACATGCTAACATGTACAAAGTAAATATCCGTATATCTCTTCGTCCAGGCTCTATACTTAATAGAGGTTCACTTCGAACCAAATGGGTAGTACAACCATTTTGAGTGCTTTTCATTTCGCTCTAACAAAGACAGCTAAAATAGATGCCCATCACTTTCCATTGTGCATAAGCAGTGTCCAAGATGACTATTTCAGATGCAGACATATACGTTGCAGACATACAATAGCAGAAGGATGGAATCCCATTCCTAAAATGAGAGGAATCTCATCAATATGAGTCTGTGTTCAGTTAAGTTAATATTCTGCTTTGGCAGTAGTTAATCTCTAAAATGCAAAGAAATTATTTTAGATGCCTTTCCAATTAATGAACCATTCACAGGAATCTCTGCCTTTTCATCTAACATAGAATCACAGAATGTGTTGGGTTGAAAGGGCCCTTTAAAGGTCATCTAGTCCAACCCCCTGCAGTGAGCAGGGACATCTTCAACTAAATCAGGTTGCTCAGAGCCTCGTCAAGCCTGGCCTTGAATGTCTCCAGGGATGGGGCCTCCACCCCCTCTCTGGACAACCTGGGACAGTGTCTCACCACCCTCATTGTAAAGAACTTCTCCCTAATGTCTAATCTAACCCTGCCCTGCTCTAGTTTAAACCATTGCCCCTCGTCCTATCGCTACATGCCCTTGCAAACAGCCCCTCCCCAGCTTTCTTGTAAGCCCGCTTCACGTACTGGAACATACTCATGCATTTTAAAAATCCACCAAATAGTTTCCAGTAACAACTGTATGATTTGCAAAGTATCCATTTCAATCAATCATCATATGCACAGGATCACATAGTTATCTATATCCCCTCATTTAATATTTGAAACAGTTGTCCTGTTTAAATCCTAATGAGGACAGTGAATAATATCCATTGAATTAAATAGGTTTTGCCTCTTGACCAAGGAGATTATCAAAATATGATTATGAGGCTAGAAACTCCCTAGTACTGCTCACATGAAAAATGTTATTCCAGGAATCATGAATACCTCCACAAATATCTGATTATTTTCTTTAGAGATGTCAGGGAATTATGAAGAACAACAAACCGACCATGTCATTTTTCTTCATTAAAATATCACCCTCAAAGCTCATCGGCTCTATTTCTAAAAATATGCAATATCTGCAAACATTGGACCTAAACAGTAGCACTACAAATAAAAAGGAGATGCCTATTCCATTCTGGGAACCATGAAACTTGCTCTCTTATTTTACTCAGACAGTCTGAACAGTCATAATTTTCACTCCAAATTTGACATTTTAAAGATGGCGCTTTTTTCACACTGTAATGTGACATGGACTGGCCTCAGACCACTGGTTACCAATGTATAAAGCCAATGTTTCCTCCTTATATATATATATATATATCAAACCTCTTCTTAACCCCTTTATCTAACCTGTTTATGTTCGTTCATATAGCATCCATACTTTCCATAAACAACCACGCCACCAATATGATACTATCCATGAACTTACTGAGAGTGCACTAACCCATCACCCAGACTATTAATAAAGACATTAGGCAGTATTTACCCCAGTAATTTACTTTCAGGGTTGTCACTAAAACCAACTGTCATTTGGTCTTTGTATCACTGAAATGATCCAAGCCCAGTGGTCCAGAGAACTTTTCAAATGCGTTATCATCCATTCCTGCATCCACATATCTCCTGTGTTTGACCATAAGTTTATAATGGGAGATTGTGCTGAACGCCTTGCTCAATTGGCAAAAAACATCCATTGCTCTTCTCTTGTTTTGTCACCGTAGAAGATAAGCCCTTATTAAGCAGTACGCTCTACTGATATTTTAAAAAGTTTGGTTTATCAGTGGTTTTGGTGGAGAGAAAATGGTGTGACTAGAATTCGTAGAAATCTAAGTACCTAAATATCCATTTGACATCAATCATAAAAAAACACCGTAATGTCAATGAAATCATAAGCAACATTTTCTCCTGCCTGTTGATAACAATGTAGTATATGAAATGCATATAATCCTGGTGAGAAGGGACTTCTGGTGTTCTCATTTCTCTGCCTTAGAGCTTCAAGGGACACCAAGACACTCCAGCATGATTTCCTAGCACTTGAAACTCTGTGTTCCCAAGTTGAAATGACAGATAAGTGGCCCAAAAAAAAAAAGGCCGCCTGGATTGGAGTGCTCAGCTATTTCAGTGAACCACAGAGGACTGTGAGCTTTGCTTTGTTTTTTCTTTTTAATATTGCTGCTACTGAAGGAATTATCTTTATTGGGGTGATGAGTACTTTATATTAAATACTGTCTCTCTCTGTCTTGAGAAAAAATAAAGATATTTGAGGTTTTGCTCCAGCACCCCTCGAATGTCATGAAATTAGATCCCTGCTGAAGTCTGATCTTCTTTCTTCATTTGCCACTGTCTACTTCTGTACCAGTAAATATAACAGCACCAGGCACAGGTGCAGACATTCAATATCCGTGCTGTTAAAAAGATAAAAAAGACCTTATCTAGTTTTGGCCCAGACCAACCAGTAGCCTCCCAAATAGCTGGTTCCCCAGCATCGTCCAGAAATCAGTTCATACCAGGGACCTTTCCCATCAAGCGCTGGATTTTGGAGAGAAGTGAATGGCATGGCACAGCCTGGTTGTGCCAGCTGGCCTCAAGGCTCCACACCAGCTCCTGGCACTGGCTAGTTTGCTAGTAGAGATGTAAGAGTAAATGCTTTCCCAATCAAAGCAAATCCATCTTCTCCCTCATGCTGTAATTCATGTATCTTCCCTCTTCCCTCTCCAAGGATATATAGGACTTCTCCGCTATTGTTGAGGAGTTGGGATATTTTCCCAGCATCTGGGTTTCCCAGTGCCTGCCCTTTATGTTTTCTCTCTGTGTCAGACAGAGGCTGCTGCTGCCTTTGAAGAAATTCAGTACTAATAGCACTGTCTGGCAGGGAGTGACAGGCTCAGAGGATCAAAGACAAGAACATAAATCTAACAACTTCCAGCTCAGGAACTACCTCTCCCCTCCCCACAGATAAGGATGCCAGATTGAAGAGAGGAGGGAATATTTATTTGGAAGAGAAAACAGTGTATGAGGAATGAAGGAATGAGGTTTAATCACTTATTAATGAACTTATGAAAGTAGGATATTTCCGTATACCTTAATATGCACAGATCACTTCTAAGTCCCTCTGAACCCTCCTAAGTAGTTGATTTTGCTGTGTTTTCTCACGCTGGGACAGGGAGATGGCATTGCTGTGACACTTGACAGGCTAAACAAGGTCTCCTTCTCCCTTTCACACAAGGACAGTCCAGCCAGGTTCTGCTGGTTTTCCCTGCCCCAGTTTCTCTTAGGGATAAATATCTCTCTCTCGGGTGTGATAAATATAAAGTGAGAGCACTCCAGGTCCCTGAAAATAAGGAAAAAAACTTACAAAACTTCCAGGAGCTGCAGGACCAGCGTACATTTCTCGGTCTCTCTCTGCTTTGTATCGAGGCAGAGTGCCCTTTTCACCAGTTTCCTTACTGGGAGCTGGGCAACTCTTGTACAGGAAACCTCGTGTACCATCAGACCCTCCCATGCCAAAGTTCCTCTGTCACTCTCAACGTCCTTCAGCCTTCTCTGCCTCTTCTCTGCTCTCCAGGCCTGCTAAGATACTCTCAGGAGAGTGTGACATTCATCTCAGCGTTAATTTATTTATTGGGATCTATTATATCAGTGTTTCAAGGGTTGGAAAAATTTGAAAAGATACATACACATAACAGGGGACTTTAAAAGTTTACTGGAGCCCTCCACTGTTTTCCTTTTTCTCATCCCAGGTGGCTCTGCATAGAATTTTTTTTTTTCAGTTATAATGTTAATTATGTCGGAAATCCTTGCTCAAACAGACAAGGTGATCCCAAATGAGCTCTTTACTTGGACAAGTCTAAATTAAAGCATGAAATTTTCTTTTGAGATTCAGAGACTTTGTCCCAAAGGTGCTCAGCTATTTCAGCTGACAAAGGATGGTCCCTGTTAATAACTATATCATCACTGATATTGACTCTTTCAAAAATTGGGCCTATGCCATTTTTTATATGCAATGGAATTGGCTGGAGGAGAGTTTGGGTTGTAGAAGGTGATTTTACCTAAAGACAAAGTAAATTTTGTCCTTTCTGNATGGGTTGTAGAAGGTGATTTTACTTTATTTTTTTTACTTTGTCTTTACAAAGTAAATTTTGTCCTTTCTGATCTGCTGAGGTAACCTCATCTTCCACCTAATGACTGACTCCCTGGCACAGGGGGAAGAGGAAGATCAGACAGTATGACACTGCTATGCTCAACTTGTTAAGTGAACCAAGCCAGAAATAGGTTGTGTCAGGAAATGCCTGGCTTGGAAGGTCCACAATGTAGAAGTCTACCTCCCTCCAAAATACATGGAAGGTAAGTTTCTTAATATTTTTGAGGAACTGGTGATCTGAAGACCATACCAGATGAATGTGAACAGTCATGATGGTCAGCAGTGCCAGCTTGTAGATCCACACAAAGACTGGATCAGGATGGAAACAGCATATTACAAAACAGGATTTTTAATCTTGCCTTAGAAGTGTAATTGACTGACTTTCTTTCTAAGTGAAAAAGAAATTGCCATTTTCTCCCTGCCACCAAAGCTCCTTCTGCCATCCTGCCTCCCATCTCCCATAATTAGAGCAGACACATATAAAGTTTACATTGACATTGAACACCACCGAGGGGATGGAAACCTCCAGGAAGAAGAATAACTATGAGATAATACAATACCTACTCTAGGTAGGTATCCTAGTGTTTTACGATACCTTCTGTTGCAGCCTCCAAAAGCCATCTCAACACCATAGATCACTGAATTTACAGGTAAATGACTACAAGATAGTTGTGCAGTCCTATATCATTAATGTCTCTGAACATGAAAGTTGTATTGAAAAAGTTAAGGGTTATTAAATCGGATGAAGTAAGTTAAAAATATCAATAGTAGTTACTACTGATGATCATTTGTTGCACTTTCCTAAAGAGGAAGAAATATGGGGGTTTTGTTTAATGGCACACACAAATAACATACATACTTTAATCAATGGGGTTTTTCCATGCTAAATTATAAATCTGCTCATTGTAAATGTTCTGTACAGATTGGCTAATAAACTTGCATCAAGAAATGCAGCTACAAAAAAAAAAAAAACCACACAAAGCAAAAAAACCCCCTTCCAGTTGTATGAATATAAATTGCTTTTTAAGTGCAAATGAATCAGATGATTGACTGAAGATGAAATCAACATATATGTGCTGAGCCTCTAGTTTGCATTTGCTGTCACTTTTGCTCTGAATTTCAAGTCGTAGGACAGTTTCCTTTGAATTCATGGTTCATTACAGTCCAGTCACGGGTGGGCTTCTGGGTGTCTTCTGCTTTTCCTCAGTCACTGCATCCATGTGTTTGAATTGAAAACTGAGCATATTTAGCATGCTTGTTTCTGTCCATATCTGTTTAATTATGCCAGACTGGGCAGCTGGTCACTTTGCAAAAAGACCAAAACCAACACATTTTCTTTTATTCTTTTTTGGATCAATACCAAGTCATTGATGTTTACTTGTTTTTTCATTTTAATGAGGGGCAAAAAAAAGCCCATCACCCTTTTTTTTGTGCTTAGCATTGGAAGATTTGAGTTAATTTTATAGTTCATGTGGTTTTTTAGGGTTATGTCTATAAAGATTAGATTTTAGAATTCTAGTGAAAAACAGACAATTGTCTGGGCTCCATGGCCTCCCAGAAACAACAATTTGAGTGCCAGAATGGCATGTTCCATGCTGTTGTCCAGCCAAGATGGGAATCTCACTATTGTTATTTTCAGACTATCACTATAATCATTATATAGCAGTAGTAACAGAAAAGACCTTTACTATAAAATCCTGCACATGGTAGTGATAATAGATACTATAAATTCTTGCATGACATGAGCTAGGCAGTTTATCTGTTCTTGGTCAAAAAAGAACTGAAAAATACCCACATCGTGGGTCAGAAAACGAATCTGGGATACAGGGTATGGATAAGGGATGATGAAATCAAGGAGGGGAAGGTGGAAGAACTGTCTCCAAAGAGGTCAGAGTTTAAAGGAGAACAGAGATATCCTTGATATTCTCAGATAAAGCGCTTCTGAACTGATGGGTGTTCCCCACAGGTCTTACATGACTAAAAGCAATCTCCTAGTTAAGCCAAGGTGGCTGATTGGAATAAATAAATAGCATCGTATTCCTCTGAGGAAGCCCTCCAATCTGTTTCTTGTGTATTAAGCTTCTAGTTTTACACCTGCATGTGTACACCTGCATTTTCCCAGGACAACAGTAACAAACATTCAGCAGCATTCCCTGCATCTTACAATTTATTTTCCAGAAGTCTCTTTCAATTTTAATAATAATTTGCCTGCAACTGACTGACTGGGTCACCTTCCATCCAAAATGCCATTTGTCCTAACTCTTTCTGTTTCCACGCCTGCACAATTCAGTGACATTTTGTTCCATCTGTCCATCTGGTTAACACACTTGCCTTCTCTTCCTCCAGGTACAGAAGCTGATGACTATGAGAAATAAAAGATTAGGCTGAAAAACAATGCAGTCTTGTTACTTCATCACACATGCTATTTTTAAAGGTTAACGTCAATGAACTTCCAACTCACTTTTTGTTTCAGCAGTAATGGTCCCCTGAAGATTTGCAGGGAATGAAAGTCAAAAGGAAGATATAGGAAAGCAAGTCTATTGTTTGAGCAGCCTGAAGCATCAAAGCCACACGTGACCCGCAAAAGAATTGAATCAGTACTTTCATTTTTAGATCACATTGCCCAATGTATGACAGCCTGTTCCAAAATATCTTTGTACAGAACAAATTTTGCTGATTGTTAAGGAGGGCAAATTTTTTTTCAGCATAAAACAAGCATTTAGTTTTGATTGGAAAAGAAGACAGAGATAAAAAAAAAATCTTTGCTTGGGTTTTTTATTTAAAATAAAGAGGAAATGCATAACTTGCAAACTGCACTGCAAGAAGCTTCAAAATATATAAACCTTGTATAAAATATGGAAGTGGCTTTGTGTGTGCCTGCAAAAGAGAGAGAGAGAACTGGCACAGCAAGAGTGATTTTAAGTTGTGTTTTTCCATAGTAGCATTTCACAGTAAATTATTTTATTAGTCCATGGCCTCATGATCCATGGGCCTTTAGTTCCCCAAATTTCACTAAGTAGAGATGACAGATGTGCTCCTCCCAGTGTTAATACTTTGCCTGAGCACCCCTGAAGTTAGTGAAAACATTAATATGCACAAAGGAAACAATAAAACGTGTCTTACACACGAAAGGATCTGTGATATGTGGCCATCCCCTTCTTATTCAGCTTTGTATTTAATGACAATTATTTTTTGTATGAGCTGGGACAGTTCAGAAAAAAAAGTGCTTGCAGGAGACTTCTACAGTTCTAGTTGAGTTCACTAAACTGGTTAATGACTGACTAATGTCTTTCCACTGAATCGGATATCGAATACAGACTCTCAGACTAGGAAGAAACAACATCAACCAACCCAAGTGGTTCCCGCTTGCACAGGAGCAGTTGGGACGGCTGTGGAGTTGTTTGGAAGGAACAGATATAATTTTGCATAAGCCTTAAAAAACCTAGATAGAAAAGGAAGGAAAGTATTAAAAATGCTTCTTACTACAGGTTGGTTATGGATTTGCCTGTCAGTAAAAGTTTGCCTCAAGTTTCCCTCCATAGATGAGCTGAGCTTGGAGTTCAGGAGATATGGACTCCTCTGATCTCCTTTGGGTATCTAAAGGCTTGCTGTCTAGATTGAGGGTTTAGATCCTGCTGTTCTTTAATGAAAATATAGAAGTAGAGAACAATTTTTCCTACTCTGAAATACATGCATACAAGATTAATGGCTCTCTGGCAGGCCAACCTTTCTGCAGGATCTCAAGTGAGAGATTGCACCTGCCTAAGCAGCTGGTACCAAAGGATGTCAGGCAAGGTTTCCCTCTAGAAGCCTTCAAAGGCAGCTCCTGCGAGACGCTGGCTACACAAGAAACAGATATATTTACTTCCAGCAGAACGGTTTCAGCATTAGTCTAAAATTTAGGTTTAGTCCCGCTCTTCAGGAATCAAGTGAGGAACCCAACATAAGATAATTAACAAAACCTATGTTCGTTTTGTGGTTGGAAGGGGAGGACTGTTTAATGGCAACACACAGGAGAGAATGCCAGGTAGGTGGGAAAATCTCTGTGGCAAAGTTATTTTGAAATGAAATTGATTTTTGGAAACTCATACACAAGTTAATTCCGGACGGTACCTCCCAGCTCTGGGGGTACATCCAGGTTCACAGGAACCAAGTCAAGAATGTTTCTGACAATGTCCCACAGCTAGAGCGGAAACACAGAAAACCTGATCGTGGCAGATATGGGGCTGATAAATGAAAGGAACCAACTTGGCACTTTTTACAGTTAGTTAACAGGAGGAGCTGGAGCCCTGATTCTACGGTGAGGGGCTGCACCTCACAGAACTGCCTGTAATTGGTGAGGTGCCTGAGGAAGAAACGAAGAAATGGACAGGCCCGGGATAAGGAAATACTATTTTAATATTATCAGGTCGACACTGGCACTCTGTCAATTCCTCTGCAGCGTGGGTGGCTGCTGTCCCATGGGTGGGATCAGCACGCACACTCTGCCCCACGTGCAGATGAATAGCACTCTGCAGTGCCAGTCTGAGCCATGAAACAAGTGCTTGCTGGTCTCTGCTCAGAGGCAGCTTGTCCCTGGAGCCAAATTCTGCTCACGCATAAGTCAACCGTAAAGTTTATCCACACCACTCTGGGAACAAGATCAGGTCTTTTCTATTATGTACTTAATGCTCCTCCTATTGTTGCTTATGAAAGATGGTAACATGCACCACCGAGAGAGCACTGTATCAAGAGTAAGGAATAACACCAAGTGAAAGGAAAAAGTTATTGAATTGAGCTGCCTGTTCTCGAAAAGCTGTAAAATTCATCTATAAGGATCATATTCAGCAATTGCATTGCAATTACTGCAGGCTCTGAGGAGACAAATCTTTGTCCTTAGCTTTTGTCGTCGCAGTAGAGTCACAGAAGCTTAGAAATATAAGCTGGAAAAGACCTCAATAGGTGATCTAATACATGGCCCAAAGTCTTTGTTACTCAAACAAATAAAGGGTAATTTCTCCACCACAGGTGCTCGACAATTATTCTGCTGCAATTACCATTACAAAAAAGCACTTTACCAGCTTGGCAGTAACTAACAAATCAAAGGCTATGCTATTCTCTGAGCTCCTTGAAGATTTACAGCAAAATATATCCCTATCTTCTTTTTGCACTGTGAAGTACAGTGAAATTGTTATAACACATGGCAGTAAATCTCAGAGAGTCTATCCATAAATCAGGTGAGAACTTTCTCTGCCCTGCCAGGGCTGAGGTTAGGTGTCGTGCTGGCGAGGGTCTGGCGCAGATGATATCAGTGAGCATTACTACTGCACTGCCCGCATTCAGAAAAAGGCAGAGTCATAACCCAAACTTGCAGTCTGGGCAGGAGGTGGTGTAGGGCTTTGCTGACAGCAACAAAGACATGCATGTATGATCATGTTAGTTCTTAATTGAAAGCTGAAAATGGTCAGAAATAGCCTTCTTTGTGCTGGGTTCCTCGCCATGCTGCCAAATTTGAGCTGTATCAAGGCAGATAGCAGCTATATGAGAAGGGAATTTAGATGTTACCAGTGAGGACACATGTCTGTATGTCCCTCCACCTCTTGCTAGACAGCAAGGAGCACACAATTTCTACAGCAAGTACCCCAGGGCAACACACAAGCTCCAGCAAAGCCCACTGGTTCAGGGTGATTTTTTTGGTTGTGGGGTTTTCTTTTTGTTTTGTTTGGATGTGGGGGTTTTTTTAATGACTTAAGTAAAATTATCACTTGCATGGCTGAATGATGCTTTGCTTCTTATGCCAGGTCACCTCTGAGGCAGGCATTGCCATCAGGTTTTATCTGATAACATCAGAGCAGATGAGGCAGCTCACTCTACATACAGTAAAGGGAAGCTGCTAATAAATTTGCCTGACCTTGGGGACAAAGCTGCTGAGATCCACAGTGGATGGCAAAATAGGATGTGCACTGACAGTTAAGGTCCATCATGTGATAATCTAGATGTGACAGCAGACTAACAGAAAAATTAATTAGCTGCAGCTGAATTCTTATATGTGACCCAGTTTCAGGAAAAAGAGTGAAAATATTTTCTTTAAACAGCTTTGAACATCATCAGCTTCCTCAACACTTCTGAATCTTTTGTGAAAAATGAGACACCAGATGTAGGGGATGGTAACACGCACTCAGCAGTCTGTCAGTTTTGATTCAGAATACTGAAGGATATACCCCAATGCCCCACATTTTATAAGAACTAGAAAATATGTGTGTTTTGGTGGAAAGGTCATTTTTAAAAGCAGTGTGATAAATATGAACAGGAGCTGCCCTGGAAAATTATCCACAGTGGACTTCCATAATGCAAGACTTCATTTAATCAGGGTGTCCTACTTCCCAGTACAACCCAGCCCATCAATGTCACGTTCAGATCATCAAATAAAGACATGTAAATATCAGACATGGTTAACATAAGAATTTTTAACACTCGTAATTTCTTTCACACTAAGAAGGAAAGCACATTTCAGAAATGCAAGACCTGTAAATGTAACATAGTTCTCTACACAGTTCACATTTAGTTATGGCCAAAGATCTAACCTTACATTTTTGCTAAGGTAAGAGAAATTAGAAAACCCAAGAAGTAACAGGAGGTATAGGGAAACATAAATCCAATGTAATTCAGTGCTTCATGTCGTTCTTCAAACGAGGATTTTGTTGAATGCTGCAACTAGACCTAAAATATAGCAGCATGCCTTGCCTGTTTCCTATTCCTTTGCATAAACAAGTGAATTTAAGTGATAAGGAAAGATTCCAGATCTCTAGCACTGCAAGCTGAAATATCCCACTTATCTAGAGGTGAATTAAATCTTGGAAAAATAAATGTAACTGTGAAATTTTCATTCATTGTTGACAAAGCCTTAATTTAATGCAGTTCCATAACACAAGAAAAATTTTCTAAGCTCTTATTTATTTGCTAAAAGATCTGTAGCTGTTCTGTCATTTGTATATGAGCAGTTTCATCCAATTTTGAGGGAATAAAGCAGAAATTGATAAAAAAAGTGTAAAATAAAAGTGAAAAACAACTGAAGCAAAATGACAAGTTAAAGGTTGACATTGTTGATTTGTTGATGGAATTCACTCATTTGTATCCTCTGAATGTAAGGATCCTGGACACAAACTGGAAGCCTGGGACTGCATGTTATCAGAGCCAACCAGGGAGGATTAATTCTCTTTTGCATAAACTATTGATCCTTCACTATGTGGATTGATTTTGCGGCAGAGGAAAGAGAGGCTTTTTGCACTATTTCATAAAGAAAAAGAGATATGCACTTGCAGGTATTCCGGTTCAGTGATCCAGGAACAAAGAATTCAGAGCCCTCACACTCCTTACAACACTACCTGGTCCCGAGTAGAGACTTGAGCTTTCCCTCAACACTGAAAGCCGCCATGAAAGCTTTCCTTTCTTTATTCCTAGCAAAAGTTACATCTCAAGAGAAAGGTGAAAGTTTTGCCAAGCTGAGTACATTTCTGCACATTACTTACTAAATTTTGGTATTGGTGTTGATTTATGGACATATTTCGTTAACAAAGCTCTTGCTAAAAGAAATATAAAATCCTACTCAGTTCTATATGCTATAATCAAGAGTTTAATTTCCCACAAGATTGCTATACACTGCTGTTTCCATCTCTACAGTGTTTAACAGTACCAAGACAGAATGAAAATGATCACAAATACCTTACAGCCAATTCATCTCAGTGCTGAGATGGTACCTTCCCTCTAATCCAATCTGTAAAAACCAGATAGAGCAGCCTTCGCCGCTTATCCACCTTCGTCCATTTTGCTTTTCAATGCTGAATTGTTTTGCCAAATCCAGTCGCAGACAGCTAGACCCTAGTATCCCTGTTTGCCTCTGCAAGTTTAATAGTTCAGCATCTTTGTCCTGTGCTGTGCCCTTCAGGCATAATCATGCTCAATGTTGCCTGTGAGCAGGATTGGGATGGTTCACCTTGTGTGGGGGTAGTTTGTCTTTTAACAAGATGCTTACCAAAACCACTGCTGGTACAGGTTGGAGTGAATCTGTTGGGGATTTTAGCCTAAAGAAGGTTTAAAAGAGCTCTCAGTGCTTTCTTCCACTACAGAAAGGGTGTCCAGCTCTTCTCATAAGTGGATGGTGTAAGGGAAAGAAGCAACAGTCACAAGTTGAAGCAGGAAAATTTTTGACTTCATAAGAAGAAAATAAATTCCAAGTGATTAAGCTCCATGAAAAGTGCCCAGAGAGAGTGTGAAATCTCAGTCCTTGGAGATATTCAAAACTTGAAAGCAAGTAAATCCTTGAGCAAGCTGGCCTAACTTTGATGTTAAACCTGCTCTGAGCAGAAGGTTGAACTGGAGACCTTCAGAGCTTCCTTCTAGACTGAGTTATTCTGTGAACCTATTAATTATTCTCTTCCGTATCCTGGAATTTAATGAAAACCCTGCATAGTGGCCCTGATCAGAGAGGTGTGTTTAGCTTTCGGTCAAGGTCATAAAAAACCAGAAATACTCATAGGATGCAGCTTGTGTCCTGCAACTTCAACAAGAAAAGCTCTTTATGCTCACTCAACCTAAGTCCTATCACTTCTGTACCATGAAGGGCAGTACAAGCCATAACAGTATGGTCCGGATAAAATCGCAACCCCCTTGTGGTATTTTTTTTAGAGAGATGAAATACAAGCATATTACTCTTAACTAAAACAAAAGCTGCAATCCATACAGATGAGGCTGCTCAAGGAAAGTGCAACAGTTTTTAATGTATTTCAATATTTCCCTGGTACACCCTTCCAGCGCCTAAGCATTTGCAACACGAGCTCATTCCTAAACCAAAGGTTACTTATTTTTACTTCATACATTTCAGTAGAATAGTTTTTGATCAGTTGCCTGGAAATTTTTTAAGCTTATGGACATTTTGCTATGCACAGTATCTTTTGTTAAATCATCCAGTGAAAGATACCGAATAAATAAAACATAGACTAACACACCGCATCACAGAAATAGGTCTTGGGTTTGTTGAGCATCGCTGGGAAAGAATTCCCATCCACATCAGGCACAACAGCTCCATCAATACTTGAACAAAAGCAGTTAGACTTTTGAATAACTGGCACAATTTTTTAAAGTTCATTTAAAAAAGAAAAAAGTCAATTAATTTCATTTCACCCAGAAGAAAGTGAAATAAAACCCATGGAAATTAACACTGTATAAGACTGTTCCAGTTTTCTAACCGCTCTGGCATAGCTGTGTCTGTCTGGAAAATGTCAGATTGGTCTGAAAACCCCAGGCAGGATGAGTGCTTAGCTTGTCTTGATCCACACCACTGCACAGCAGGTTTCATAATGCAGGCTGAAAACCTTGAACACAACCCGGAAAAAAATGGATCTGGAAGGTCCAGAAAAGTAGCATTGACCATTTTTTAAACCCAGCCCACACTTTCTGCTACTTCTATGAATTTTTTTTAGGTATTGTCTCTTTCTTTATTCACAGTTCAGGTTTTCAGATCAATTTGGAGAAAATTGAAATTGATAGTACAACGCCCTCATCAGGCCCTGAGTTTTTGCATGTGCACTGCTTCTGCAGCACATCACAGGAAAGGGGTGGGTTGAGGGTGAAGCCATAAGCGGAAGCATGATGGTCAATGTAATTTCTTGAAGGCCGAGTGCCTCAGAAAATCCATTTCAGAGCGATATCCAGGCAGTAAATGGTGAACTATTGGTGGCAAAAAGTGTTTTTCACAGGTCTATTTCTACCAGCCCTGTGTTTGATAATGCAGGACAGCATCTTGTTCCTCTCAGGTAATCAGCCAGGAGGTCCTTCTCTGGAAGGTCCACACAGGGACCCTTTCTTATAACAAGAAGATGTCTTCTGCACTATGGCACTCCTCCTAGCACCTCACTTCCAGTTTCACCATCACCGCCTCCACCAGTTTATGCAACTACTGCAAGCATCTGCTACATCTCTGCCTCCCTCTGCTGTGCCAACAGATTTGTCTGGCAGCCCAGTGCAGTCGACATCATCTCCAGCTCAGGATCATCACCCGGCACACGCTATCTGATTGGCTCTGCCAGCTAGTAGACGTGGTTATAAAGTATTCTTTGGTGATTGCCAAAGCCCCCATCACCTTGATACGCATCTCACTGTTACTACAGGCAAGTAATTTTGGGTACCACACTGGCCAGCAGCTTCTGTGTGTTAAATGATGCATAAAAATTCATGAGTCAGCTGTTGCCTTTGGTCCAGCACAACTTTTCTCCCACTTCAGCAGTAGATATTCCTGATTTTGGCCTGGATTTCATTCCAAATATTTTGAAATATTTGCAAGGACTGCTTCTTATAAGAACTCACTTGCTGTTATAGCACTTTTTGAAATTTTATTTCCTTTCTGGGTTTTCTCTTTTCTGCTCTTGTTTTTTGAGGATTTGATCTCATTTCTGCTGGATTTTCTTTCTCGTCAGTGATAAGTTCTGACTGATTAGCCAAGTCAGACATTGATAACCATCAAAACTGAGGACTCTTTAAAAAAAAATAGTGCGATAATATTGATCTGAAATATTAAAAGCCAGAAAAGACTGGATTGTTAAAAAATTGAGTGTAACAACTGTCAAGTAAAAATATGTTTCTACCAATATGAAGTTAATTACAAAGCTGTACCTTTCTTTGGAAACTGGCAGTCATTTTCACAATGTGAAACAGCACACAGGCACTTCCCAAGAAATAAGAAGCATTTTTTCTTTCACAGTTTTGTTAGTCAGAAATAGATTTTGTACACACTCAGGTACAATTTGACAAACCCACTATTGCAGCAGTCAGCTGCTGAAGCAGTAGGAGCAGTGAGGCATAATGGGGACTAGTCTACATTTATTTTCACCACCTAAGATTTTTCAAAGGATTTCACTAAACACAGATTTTTACCAATCATTAACATATAATTAATCCCCCTGAAGTCAGCATAACATGTTTTGCCGTAAAGAAAACAAGGATTGTGAAGTAAAAAAACCCTGCAGAATGAGGAAATAATTATTTCAAGTTGGTGGGTGTTTTCAAAAAACAAAAAGAGACATAAGAAAAATAAAACTTCTGAGCTGAGCACACAGTTGTGTTCCCACATGTTCCCACATTTATGGGTCACTTAGTCCATCCTACACTGTTGTTAGTGGATTGGCAAAAATCTCTCCCCTTAATAACATAGAAAGACTATCATGACTTCATGGGAGTAATTGCTGCAACAGTCTTTCAGCTGGCTTAGCCAAAAATTTTATAAAATCCTAAAAAAAGCTCTTGTACCCATCAGTTGAATGCAAGGAAAAAGTCTAACCTGTTGCATGTGGCCCAACTGTGTTTTACCCTAATTGCACTGTTAGGAGAGGATGCAAGTAATGCTGACAAAGCTTAGGCTTTTTCCCTGTGAGTAAAAGGCACCCTGAAATTATAGATTTTGTTATACTAATGACCTCAAGGTCTGCAGAAAGAGACCGATTTGTCATAGCCCAGATGCTATATTAGTGAGCCACCGACAGAGGAATGGTTGATGCTGTGAGTATGTCCTGCTACACGTGGAAATCGGTGTGGCTGGAGGTGGGGTGGGCAGAACAGGACAGAACAGGATCTTCTGGGAGACTTGGGAACCTGAGATTAAATGTGGGTGGCAGGAGAAGTGAACAAGGTGGAATTATCTCCTGGAACTGGAAGTTAAACAGCATGAATGAGCCAGAACTGAGTAAGTGTGAATGGGGCTTTTTATTTTCCTAAAATCACCCTGGTTTTTAACTATGAATGAACAGGTAGGAGGATGATTATACCAAGGCAAATATGCACACAGGAAATAGGATATTTCAAGCACAGCACAGATCTACGTGCAAGAATGATTGATAATTGATGAACTTTCAGTTTTAATTTGAATTAAATAATTCTGCTGCTTTTGAAGATGCTAGCAGCATGGCAAAGCCAGAGGCATCCTTCTACATTAAATGGAGGATTTCCTCCTGGAAGCAGGAATCAGTGAAGGCAAAAACATCATGAAAGAGCTGAAGCTGGAAACATCGCGCACTTGACTCATAAAGCTCCAACTTCAAGGACTGTTGAGTCTCATAGCACCTCGCAGGATTGTGCCCTCCATGTTTGCCTGAGGCTGCAACACATGCAGGGTTTGCAAAAGGAGAAAAATTTACACTTGCTTAGGTCTCTGGGAAAAAGAGAGGTGTCTGAGTATTTCGAGCAGGAGGTAAAAAATACGATGGTGGTCTCGCTTTCAGTTTAGGATGACTGACCTTGGGGTGTCTATGAACAGCAGACACGATTGTCTCTCAGGATAAGCCGCAGGGACTGCTACCCCATTGTCTTCTGTACAGGTACACCCCATCTCCATGGCTGCCTCCATTCTCACATCCTTCTATTTCAAACAGATGAGATGTTTGTTCGGGTACCAACAGTTACCTCCTCGGTCTTTCCCACCAGTGCGGGTCTCTCTCTGCCACTGAGGTATCTGCTGATTTCACTCTACTGCTCTCAGTTTTCTCTCTCAGGAAAAACAATACCTGCCCTGGACTAGTTTTTCTGTTATGTGAACACATGTAAAACCTTGATTTCTTAACAAAGCCAGAGGAGCTTTGGAGTCTGATGTCCACAGATTAATGCATAAAGATTGTCCTTTCTCTTGCTTTTCTTTTATGAACCAGCTTTCTTAGGGAAAAAGTACACTCACTACCCAATGTTTCTCTTTCGCTTTCCTTTTGCATTCATTTATTAAGAGCCAAAACCAACAAGGTTCTACTGTCTCAGAGTGTCATCACTATTGACTGTAAGGAACACCAGTGCTTTTGGGGATGACATCATTACATCTTCTGAAAGAATAATACTTCCATATGACAAATTTTCCCTCTTTTTTCTAAAATGCATTGTTAAGTAATAAAAGATCTTTGATTCTGCTATTTATAAATATAATAAAATATATGGATCCAAAAGATGGATGTAAATTTACACACATCAAAGTTTGATTGTTTTAGTGTGTGAGAGACAGGTGGATTTTGGAAATAAGAAACAGCAGAACGTTTACTGGAGGGAATGGTTTAACCAAGAGCATCCTCACCTACATTTTCTGGTTTAAAACAAGAGAAAAAGATCAATTTATACACAAGTTGTAATTATGTGCTCAATTCATTGGCTCTTCTGCAAACCTAGACCCACCATTCACCCAGATCAGGTGCTCTGAGTAGAGTTTAAAGAGCCAGAACTGTACAGAAAAAAACACTTCCTCAGGTATATTCTCCCAGGAAAATATCCGAGTGATTATGATCATTTTTTAAAAAATTCAAGAGCTAAGATCAAGAGTTTTCTTTGTATAGTATTCCTAAGGACAGAATCGATTATGGTACTTGAATATGATTCTTAATCAATGGATATAAAACTATGGTATCATCATATAGAGACTCAGAAGAATTAAACACCTCAGCATAGGTGAGCATAGGACTGTAACCATGGATGATGTAAGGGAAAGAGAGCATAACCGTGCTGCCCCCTAAACTCTGATGTGACAAATGGCCAGGAAGAGAGGTATTCACATGGCCCTATCTCTATTAACCTTGGTGGCTACCAAAGGTAGCTGTGCATGCATGGGAAGTCTGATAGACCCAAATACAATCTGCTTTTTCTCTTAACAGGGAAGAAACACCACTCTGGGTGGGTCAAAGATTCCTCAAAGCTTCCTCAGCTGTGACAAAGCTATTCATACTGAGCAAAAGAATCTACTTAGCCCATGTCTGTCATGTACTTAGCCATTCTTTCATCTTCACAGGCAAGGTAGACGTGGCAAACTGAAATCCTGATTCTCTACATGATGAAATGTTCTTAACCATTTCTTGACCACAATAGACTTAAATTTATGACTATCACACACCTTTGATTGCATAGTGGATCAATATGTTCAGGCAAGTCTGATATTATACCAGAACAGGTGCAAAAATGCAATTTTGGACAACAAGCTCCAATATGAATGCTTAAATCCTGACTTATTTGTCTGTCTATGACTGTGATATAAAAAACCAACTCCATCCCAGTCCACAAGCAGTGGAAATCATATCCTAAAAGTGGGTATTCCAACACAAGTTTCAGGCACATGTAACACAGTGGGACACACCAGTCACGATGTGAGTCGAGGCAAAAAGCTGGAAATTATTTTAAAAACATTTCTTCCACTGTAAATTAAGGGGAAGCATTTTAAATCATCACAGCCAACACTGTGTTGGTAAAATATGCAAAGTGCATCAATACAAGTGATAAGAGAACACATTATTTGAATTTATAGTACATTAAATTCAGTTAAAGCCCCAGGAAATAATGTATTTCAATTTTTCTTGATGAAGATAAGAGTATTTCCTTCTTAAGTATGGAAAATTGTTAAAAGCCAGGTTATTTTAAAAAGACAATTATAATCCCTACCTTTGCTAGAAAACAGATCTGAGAGTTAAGATACAAGAAAGTGTGCCAGAATTTTTTTATTTAAAATTACTTCTTAATTCACACTGAGGGGCGACCTCATCAATGTCTTCAAATACCTAAAGGGGGAGAGTCAGGAAGATGGAGAGAAGTNCCAAGCACAAAAAAACTAAGGCGAGGAACAGTGGAAAATTAAGTTATCATAGAACTGTAGATAGACTGATGTAAGACACCAGACCTCTGGAGGTCTCTAGTCCAACCTCTTGTTCAAAGAAGGACCATCTCCAGCTCTAGATCAGGTCAGCTCTGGCTTTGGCCAGTTCTTGAAAACCTCCAAGGATGGGCATGTCAACACCTGAGTCATCTGCCCCAGTGTTATCCCGTCTTCCTGGAGAAAGCCATTTTCCTGATATGCTGTTACAACAACCCAAGCCACTGCCTGTGGCTCCCATGCCATGTTAAATCATCTGCCACTACCAAGAAAAGATGGATAGATATACCAAGAAGAGTTTAGCTTCATCATATTGGTAAATGTCATTCAATTAGTTGTAGGCTGTTATTAAGGTAACCCTTTGGCCTCCTCTTTACCTGTCTCACTGTTCATTAACAAGAGTCACATCCTGTCATTTTGTTGTTCAGTTAAATAGTGATTTCTTCATGGCATCCATTTTCTGAATAGGAATGAAGACACAGGTAATAGGCCCTTCTGAAATGATATTCATTATCATTCCTTTCTATTTTCAATCATTCAGATTCATCATAGCAAAAGCAAAAGAATACATTACTGCATTCATAATAATGTGTATCTGGTATTACTTCACAGACTGTATAAGTTGGATGCTGACCAGCAGTATAAAATCTTATGGACAAGGAATGAAAATGCAAGTGCCTCATTGCCTTGATGCATTGTAATGTGAAAAAAAACCCCATTTAGCGTGCAGTGAACTTTACTCTTAACTACTCTGTAAGGAAAGAAATTGTTGAACCAGAGTTAAACTCTCACAGGAGCAAGGTGTGTTACTGCTATACCATCTCTGTGCAATCCAAACAGACCCCTGAGGTACACCCTCCCTCTTCATACAGGATCTGACTCTTGTGGTAATTACAATGGTCCAAGGCCTGGTCTTGTTTCATTTACTACCATAGAGGTAGTGTGTATGGCTTTTGGAAGGTCTTTAAGACCTAGATTCATACCATATAACCTTAGATCTCTATGTTGAGGATGCTTTTTCCTCATGGCTTTGAAATCCCTCTGTCATCAATGGGGAGAGAACTACCGATTCTCACTTTGAAGGTCTGTCATTTGACATGGAGGAAGTCTTTGTTGACTGTAAAGTCATCATGAGGCTCAGAAATGCCCCTAACTTGGGCCTTTCTTTTTTAGTACTTTGGAAAAATCTGTTCCTTACTATCCCCTGTTCCTTAGTCTTATACCCTTCGCTGAAAAGTCAATAATCTCTAACCAAAAGCTGTTCAACAGTCATTTCATCACAGTGAATGCAAGTTATAAGGAGAGGATGAGGTCCTGACTCACATCACTGCATGGCAACTCAGAGGTTTCTAATCTGAATTGAGAGAGTACAGCCCAATACAGTCCAAACACAAGAAAATTACTCTTGAATAATTCATTTTTTCATAATGAAAGTTTTTGAGATGTTGTTAATTTTCTAGTATGTAATGCATCTCCCTGACATTTCTTCTGATTTATGTTTTGCTTTTACATAAAGACATTATTACTATGAACACTAGAACAATTCATAATTTAATCCCCCTGACTCATATAAAATTTTGAATGGAATCCAGTGGAAAGATATGACATTTAGACATTCACATCGCCTATTTCTAATTAGGTTCACAACTTAAAAAAAAAACCAAAACTTTCTTTGAAGAACAAGTGGGTTTGGAGAGAGAATAGAAACTATTTTAATTCATTGCCATCTATATTTGATATGGTCTATAGTAATACCAGTCCAGAGTGTAAAATTGAACAGTGGTCCCTGGTCATTCAGCCTTCAGGAACTCCTGCTTTGAATGAAAACCATGCTTTTGAAGAAATCTGCCCTGAAAACTTAGCAATTTTCAGCAACCTTTTCAACCTGTGTGTGGAAGAAGAAAGAATTGATGTCCAGAAAGGAAAAATATTTTTTAAAAATTTTAAAAATAATTCTGGAAAAAAAAAGTGTGTTTTTTTTTCTTTTTTGTCCCTGGGGGATGGGTGGGGACCTGAGGCATCTGTTTGCCATTCCATTTGTCTATGCACTTATATAAATGTATATATGTGTACATGTTATATGTTTTACAACCTTTTGTTGAGAAAGTTCATTCATCCTTCACCTTTTACAGGAAAATCAATTTAGTGTCAGGTATGCAATTTTTCCTATTTATGTGAAAAGCACCCACCTTTTTACTAAACCTTTAAAACCACAAAACCTTTAGGTTGCATGTGCTTTACAAGAATTTGCAAGAGTCCAACACATAAATTATGTTTCCAATCCACCTGCGTTGAACATGGACAGTCTGAGCCACAGTCCGAGACACACAACCTCATTTGTAAGGTTCTTACTGCCAGAGGGACAGTGATGTGTAAGGGCCTGAGGCTGATAACAGGGGAGATGTCTGTAGAATGGGGAAGACGTGGACCTGTTGGAGCAGGTCTAGAGGAGGGCCAAGAAGATGATCAGAGGAGATCCATGAAGACAGGCTTAGAGATTTGAGCTTGTTCAACCTGGAGGAGAAAAGGCTCTGGGCAGACTTTATAGCCCCTTACAGTATCTAAAGGGGGCCTGCAAGGAAGATGGGGAAGGACTCTTTATGAGGGAGTGTAGTGATAGGACAAGGAGTGATGGATTTAAACTGAAAGAGAGGAGATTTAGATTGGATATGAGGATGAATTTTTTTACTGTCGGGTTGGTGAGACACTGGAACAGGCTGCCAAGTTGTGGATGCCCCATCCCTGGAGGTATTCAAGACCAGATTGTATGGAGCTTTAAGCAACCTGGTCTAGTGGGAGGTGTCCCTGCCCATGGCAGGGGGGTTTGAACTAGATGATCTTTAAGGTCCCTTCCAACCCAAACCATTCTATGATTCTATAAGACTTTTTCCACCATGCCACCTACAGTAATAGTCCTTGAGTTCTCCAGAGAGTTACCTTAAAAATATTGTGCCTTGGCTCCCTTCTAACGCATAGTATACGTGATGAAGTTCATGGAAACCAAAGCAGGAGAGAGAGGCTGAACCTGAGTTGCATCCTGGCAGAGTCAGGATACGGCCTCTCAGAAGCACTCTCAGGGACAGATGTGCTAGCATACCCCGAGCCTGCCAGTTCAGGGCTCATACATGCCCCAGCAATGCCTCCAGCAGACTGGTGAGTGAAGGGGGCTCTGCTGGGGCTGACAGAAAGGCCTGGCGTGAAATCACTCATGTTGATTGCAATTTAAGACCATATAAGAATTCCCACCTGCATAGGCAAGCGGCTCTTGTTCAGTGCTGATGGGGTCAGAGAAGTGTAAGGATCATAAGAAGAGTATCAAACATGCTGCAGTATCATCCTCCATCCCACCTCCTATCCTGTTTCTACCTGCTCCCACATGGGACGTTCAGCAAGCACACTGCTCCAGACACTGTTCTGCCTCCTGAGGCAGCCTGCCAGGCAAGAGTTTGCAGCAGTTTGTCTTGCTTTGAGATCCTCAGCTCCATCTTGCCATTAACTTCTTCTTGAGGTGACAAGGATGTCACTTGTGACTGTGCTGGGAGAAGGAATTTTGGAAGAAGGGGGAGCTGAATCTAAAAGTATTCTTTGAGGTGAAGAAAAAGAGAGACCTGCTCCTTAAGATGTACTGAAAGAAGGGAGGAATGAGTCACTGGATTGCAGTCATCCCAGGGATGTCCAGAGAACGTCTTCACCTCTTCCTTCCACCCTCACACTGCAGGAGACACATCTCATGCTTACATGGAGGGCAGGACAGCAGGTGGAAAAGGGCTTGGGGTCTGGGCCCAGCAGGTTCCACATCCTGGGGGTTTGCTATCCACTAGTTTGCAAATACTTGTTGATTTGCACCAAGCCACCTCATTTGGGTGCTACCTGATTCTTCTGCTGACATGGGGAAAGGAAGAAGTAAGAAGTGTCACAGAGGGACGGGAGCTAGACAATAAGGTATCAAGGCTTTAGGAGAAAGCCACACAGAACTGCAGCCTCCCAGGCAGACCTATAACCAGCCAGTGAATTCTCTGAGGTCTGAAAACTCCTTTGGAGTTTACTCCTCTAATCCTTTACAAAATATGTATTTCCTCTGCACCATACCCTGTAAGGCATAAGGTAAAAACACATTCAGCTACTTTGACCCCAAAGGAATTATGCTGATTTGCATTTAAACTAATAATGATGCATTGAATATTGATCTGCCTCTATCACTACGTATTTTTCAACTTCGGCAATAAATAAGGAAAGAATTCAATCAGCCTACCCACATAGTCCAAGAGAAATGCTTAGTCTGTAAACCAAACAAGTCATGCCCCCATGTAACCAAATAAAACGTGCCCATGGAATTACAGAATCATAGAACGTGTTGGGTTGAAAGGGATCTTTAAAGGCCTTCTAGTCCAACCCCCTTGCATTAAGCAGGGACATCTTCCACTAGATCACATTGCTCAGAGCCTCATCCAGCCTGGCCTTGAATGTCACCAGGGATGGGGCCTCCACCCCCTCTCTGGGCAACCTGGGCCAGTGTCTCACCACCCTCAGTGTAAAGAATTTCTTCCTAATGTTTAATCTAACCCTGCCCTGCTCTAGTTTAAACCATTGCCCCTCCTCCTATCGCTACATGCCCTTGCAAACAGCCCCTCTCCAGCTTTCTTATAGGACCCTTTGGGTACTGGAAGGCTGCTATAAGGTCTCCCCGGAGCCTTCTCTTCTCCAGGCTGAACAACCCCAACTCTCTCAGCCTGTCCTCATAGGAGAGGTGCTCCAGCCCTCTGAGCATCTTCATGACCCTCCTCTGGACCCATTCCAACAGGTCCATGTCCTTCTTTTGCTGAGGGCTCCAGAGCTGGACACAGTACTCCAGGTGGGGTCTCACAAGAGCAGAGTAGAGGGGGAGAATCATAGACCATTTCCATACATGGGCACAGAAGAGAGGCAACTTAAAATTTCATGGACCATCTTAACTTTGACACTTGCAAAGTCTTGATCACTTACTGAAAGTTCCTTGGGCACAGTTGCATGTGCATTTTGTTTCCAAGCCTGAGTATTTAAGACTGCAGGGTGCGTGTGCAATGTCTGGAAACTAGATTATTATTATCATTAGCTCATTTTCTCCATAGCAAAAGAGTAGTGAATGTTAGTTGTTTTCATTTTCCAGATGCTCGATTAATTCTGTGCTGTGCTGAATGGGATGGTATCATCGATCACTCATTACAATGAATGTGAAGCTATATGCACCAGAATGCAGCGTGATTGCTGGGAAGGCTTAGTTCAGTTGTGTCTGGGAAACCTTGCTGTTAGCCAAGCAAATTCTTAGATACCGTATTTGATGTGACAAGGAGGTGTGATTTACTCATTACGTTAGCTGCAGAGGTATAGTCTGGGGTTTGGGGATGGTTGGTTTTTTTTTTTTTCTTGTACTGCTGACTGGAAATATCAGAACACGTATTAGAGATCAGACAGGATTTGAAATTATGTCCAGTTTGCAGGAACGCATAAATTGCATTGATGCGTTCAGTAGTTTAACATTTCCATGTGGGCAGAGGCTAAGCAGCAAGAGAGCAGCCGAATGGCCAGCCCGCCTGTCTCAGTGGGAAGAGCTGGAGACCCCTGGATGCTCCTCAGGAGTGGTGTGGGTGTGCGTGTACAGGATCACACCCGCCACATGGCACAATGGCAGCCAGGTGAACTGAACCTGCCAAACACATATTTTAGCCAACAGGGAAGGCACACCGCTGCATCTCCTTACCATGACCAGCTCAACCCTCCTTCAAAGAGTTCTTCATGTGTCTTTACACAACCTTGTCTTTTGTGGGCTTTTTCACTGTGTGTTTTGAGTACTTTACCTGGAAGAGTAGTTTGTCTGTGTAGCCTTTGTCTAATGTTCTATCTACATCTCCATTTCTGAGTAAGAGAACATCAGTCTAAACTTTCCCCTGAGCAAGATGATTTACAGGTTTTCCCTGTCTGCCTGTATATTCTTTTCTTTCCCCCTACCCTCTCCCAGAAATAACAGAAGTCACCTGTTCTGGTTTTGAGGATACCTGGGCAGAACCACCCTGTATTTTGTATAAAGTTCTAACACCCAGCTTCTTGCTATCAAGTGAAAGAAAGGTCAGTTCAGTTTTCAGGCTCATTTGCTATTTCCCTTTTCTACTGAGAATAAAAAGAACAAAAAAAGCAGCTAGGTAATTTAAGATGTGATGCAGGCTTCACAATATGTACTTGTCTACTGGGAGAAGGGACAGCATCTGTATCCTGGACTGAGCACGCATTTCAAGACAAATAACATAGATCCTCAACTCATTTTTTTTTTCTGCTTAGAAATTATTAAGGGGGAAAAAAGAAAGAAAGAAAGAAAGAAAGAAAGAAAGAAAGAAAAGAAAATAAATCCCCCAGATACATTTGTTATTTGGCTTTTTCCAAAAATTATTGTGTTTGACAGAGTGGCTGATGATTTTTAAAATTCACATGGCATTGCTGAGAGGGGACAGGTGAGGTGACTCGTTGCATTTGCAAGGACTAGCGTCTGCCCTTGAGTGACTTCAGTAAAGTCACCTCATTGCTCTATGCCTCAGTTTTTTCTGTTGTTGAAGGGAATGGCTCAAGGACGATCTGTGCATTGCACTTTTTGAAGTATTTTTGCAGTTTGATCTCCTCTTCCCTCATCACATGACAAGCCAAGATTTGTCCTATCACAAGAGAAGTTTGAGATCTCCAAGGACTTTTCTCTACCAGTACGAAATTCCGATAACGAAATATTGAGCCCATTAAAAAATAGTACTCTACACTTGAATGATTCAAAACCTTTCTTTAAAATGATCAGAGAAAACTTCAAGGCCTTAGTAGTGCACAAGAGTCCTCATCACTTTTATTTATGGACATTAAAAGTTCAGGTCGTAAAATGTGGTGCTGGGAAGGCTGCTATTATCTCCCTTTTATTCTNCACATGGCACAATGGCAGCCAGGTGAACTGAACCTGCCAAACACATATTTTAGCCAACAGGGAAGGCACACCGCTGCATCTCCTTACCATGACCAGCTCAACCCTCCTTCAAAGAGTTCTTCATGTGTCTTTACACAACCTTGTCTTTTGTGGGCTTTTTCACTGTGTGTTTTGAGTACTTTACCTGGAAGAGTAGTTTGTCTGTGTAGCCTTTGTCTAATGTTCTATCTACATCTCCATTTCTGAGTAAGAGAACATCAGTCTAAACTTTCCCCTGAGCAAGATGATTTACAGGTTTTCCCTGTCTGCCTGTATATTCTTTTCTTTCCCCCTACCCTCTCCCAGAAATAACAGAAGTCACCTGTTCTGGTTTTGAGGATACCTGGGCAGAACCACCCTGTATTTTGTATAAAGTTCTAACACCCAGCTTCTTGCTATCAAGTGAAAGAAAGGTCAGTTCAGTTTTCAGGCTCATTTGCTATTTCCCTTTTCTACTGAGAATAAAAAGAACAAAAAAAGCAGCTAGGTAATTTAAGATGTGATGCAGGCTTCACAATATGTACTTGTCTACTGGGAGAAGGGACAGCATCTGTATCCTGGACTGAGCACGCATTTCAAGACAAATAACATAGATCCTCAACTCATTTTTTTTTTCTGCTTAGAAATTATTAAGGGGAAAAAAAGAAAGAAAGAAAGAAAGAAAGAAAAGAAAATAAATCCCCCAGATACATTTGTTATTTGGCTTTTTCCAAAAATTATTGTGTTTGACAGAGTGGCTGATGATTTTTAAAATTCACATGGCATTGCTGAGAGGGGACAGGTGAGGTGACTCGTTGCATTTGCAAGGACTAGCGTCTGCCCTTGAGTGACTTCAGTAAAGTCACCTCATTGCTCTATGCCTCAGTTTTTTCTGTTGTTGAAGGGAATGGCTCAAGGACGATCTGTGCATTGCACTTTTTGAAGTATTTTTGCAGTTTGATCTCCTCTTCCCTCATCACATGACAAGCCAAGATTTGTCCTATCACAAGAGAAGTTTGAGATCTCCAAGGACTTTTCTCTACCAGTACGAAATTCCGATAACGAAATATTGAGCCCATTAAAAAATAGTACTCTACACTTGAATGATTCAAAACCTTTCTTTAAAATGATCAGAGAAAACTTCAAGGCCTTAGTAGTGCACAAGAGTCCTCATCACTTTTATTTATGGACATTAAAAGTTCAGGTCGTAAAATGTGGTGCTGGGAAGGCTGCTATTATCTCCCTTTTATTCTTCAGAACAAACCAATCTGTGCCGAGAGGCACATAGTGACACTGGAAAGATGTCATGTAATGGAAATATGTCATCAAAAGATGATGAATGCATGTAATTAACTGGAGGAGTACACACCCGAGATTATGTAAATCTATAGATAAAGGCATCAAAGTGCTCAGGTTCAAATGTTCCTTTCTGTGTAGCCTCACCCTGTGCTGTTTCAAATGTCGTGAGGATGCCGAATGAAAATGTAATTCCAAATGTGTGCAGAATATAAATACAAAAAAGAGCTTTACAGTGTAATGTTATTTTCCACAGTCAAGAGCCTGCATCTGCAATTCCCACCTTTTCAGCAATCAGCTTGGTACTTAACTTTACCCACATGCTTAGACCTATTGAATAGTTCACACCTAAATATTTTGTCACTCTCTACAACTGCTTGAAAGGACATTGCAGAGAGGTTGGTGCTGGTCCCTTCTCAAAAGTAATTAGCAATAGAACAAGAGGGAATGGCTTCAAGCTGCAACAGTATAGGTTTAGACTGGACATTAGAAAAAAATTCTTCGCAGAAAAGAGTGGTCAGACACTGGAATAGGCTGCCCAGGGAGGTGGTGGAGTCACCATCCCTGAATGTGTTTGAGAGTCGTTTAGATGTGGTGTTGGGGGATATGGTGTAGGGGAGAACTCTGTAGAGTGGGGTTGATGGTTGGACTTAATGATCCCAAGGGTCTTTTCCAACCTGAATGATCCTGTGATTCTACGGCACCCTAGAGAAGGCTGGTCTGTCTGTCTACTGAACCACAACCGTTCAGTACATCGCCCCTCTGAGAGAGAAATCTCTATTCTCTTCCCTTTAAAATGAATGGCTAAACCTAACAATGTGCTTTCCTCATATGTGGCACATCCATCAAGCTGACAAATGATAAAAATATAAACAATTAAATCCTGCTGCCATGCTCAGGAACGAGAAAGACCAGCAGTATTCAATCAGCTAGCCCATTTCCCCAACCTGAGCAAAACTGTACTGTGCAAGCCCCTTGCTACCATTTTTCCCAGCTTGGTTTTCTTTAAGATGAGGCTAACTTTAGCCTTTCTAAGCTGATGTTTGCTAACCTGAAATCAATAGAACATCCTGCTGAAGACTGATGGCATTTCTGCACGAGTTTCACCCTTCTGGCTGTTTTAAAGCATTAGAAAAATGAGCTGTCCACAAAGAAAACATGGAGAAATGGAGAAATGTTTCAAGCTATGAACACAAGTGGGAGCAAAGCTATTGGGACCGTTGAGTGTAAACAGCAGTTTTGGTGCTGAGTTTGACAGAGGTGGAAGTGTGGGACTCCTGGTGTAAGAGCCAGCAGTGGCAGCACCAAGACTTCCCTTTGAAGTGAATGGGACTGTTGTTACTCCTCCCCGAGTATGAAGCAGTCAGCATTTCGGTTCCAGTAATATAAAAATTCAGCTCTATCTCTTATACTGAATCTAACTTTACCCTGCCACTGTCCAACCAGCCTTCTTGTGTCAGATGATTGAGTGAAGTAATACACCCGCAGATGAAGAGTGGCAGACTCATTGTCAAATGTAGCAGCAAAGGTTCTGCATGCTCCCCTGTGATATTAAAGGTGATCTTTTCTTTTCCCCACTCCCCTAGAAGAGCTCCCTATATCTAAACCAAAGCTTGATCATATTGCAAGTTGTCCTTTCACAGTAGAGACATCTAATAAGGTCCTAGGACAGAATATTCTATTTACAGGCAAGCAGATCGTGGCTTTCTGCAGTCAGTTTTGAGATACGGCTGCTGGCAGAAGATGAGTGTGAGGACCATGGGCCATTTTGCTTACGTGCCACCACAAGGGCCTTTTGAGGGCCAGTTCTACCAGGCTACTACTGAATTATCCTTTTGCTTCAGGAACCCCTGAACAGGACTCCTCTTCTCCCCAAAATTAATTGATTCATTTGTCCTTTCTTTTTAAATGTCCAGGAAGCAAAAATGAAAGTAAGTTTTACAAGGTGACACAAAAATACAGGGTGAAGGTAAAGCCTCTGTTGTAAAAAGCTTATAATTAGTCTGACAACATAGAAACAAATAGGGAAAGGTAATGTATGCCTAACACGAAGGGACACATGTCAGATGATGCAGGTGATGATATTGTTTGCAGCATCCCTGTCACATATATGGCAATAAGCAGTGATGTCCAAATCAGGATTATGGTTTCATTTTGCGACCAAGCAAACAGTCAGGGATATAAAAAAATTCCTCTGTAATACAGAAATCTCTGCAGTAATAACAAGAAACACTGAGAAATAGAGTCCACGCACACTTCTGGTAATATAAATGTTCGCTTTTACAGAAACTACTTTGCAAACATGGAGAGAATAATTGTTTCCATTTTTTAACAGCAGCTCTTAAACAGTGTTGTTTTTCTGGGGGTTTTTTATAAGTAATATGTTGCTAACCACAGAAACACATTTACTCAGCACTCCCTGTGCTTGCAGTACTTTTACAGTACTTCAGAATTCCAAAGCGGACACAAATGCCACATCTCTAGCAGTACATTACTCCGGCCAGGCTCCTTTCTCTGCCCCAAGGTCCAGCACAGCTCAGCCACATGCTGTAGACTCTCTACTACACAAGGTGGCCTCATCCATAGCATCTATGGGGAATATTCCTTGGCCCATGATATGTTCTGAAGTGTGCCTGGGCATTGCGGCAATGCTAAAGTGATTAAGTAGTATAGACAACCACATACTGGAGCTTGCATTTAAAACCTGTCTGTGTTTAGTTGCTGCTGTAGACATAACTCAATAAGTCTCCCAGCCTTAGCCTGAGGGTTAATTTGGGCAAACGAACACTCTCCATGAGCAGCTCTGTCCTTAATTTAGAAGATAAAGACTTCAATAGCAGGGACATGTCCAGACTGGTCTGGGAGTAGAGAAGAACATCCATGGCACAGGTGCTTTTTGAAAATGGAGCCTGGGAGCTGTGGATAAGGGTCCAAGAGTGAGCTGCACTCCTGAAGCTCCCTGCAATGGGGCTGACTTCGAAGCAGAAAATCTCACACTTCATTTTCTTCTGTTTCCTCTCCATGTGCCAGGTGATCACAGGGGAGAATTTTGCAACTGTCAAGTAAATTATGCCTCATTAAGTGAAGTATTATACATGCTACAAGTGCATGTAGCATTTAATCTTGCAACACAAGTATCTTGCAGCTATCTTCAAACTTTTCCTTCTGCAGCCCATTCTCCTCTCTACAAGTTTCATGCAGTTTTATTGCAAATGGAAGTCTAAAGTACTACAATATTCAAACAAAGGTAAGGTGAAGAAAGTGGCCTTTCCTCTCTTATCCTCAGTAGTTAATGCTCTGACGTTCCTCTCTATATCCTCTGAAGTCTGTCTAGCACTGACTCAACAGATCTAACACAAACCATCCTGGGCAGCTGTTGCTGAGGCCGTGGGAGCCTCTGTAGTGCTGCTTTCTGTGAACAGGGCTGGCACCAGCTTAGGAGGTGCCAGCTATGGTTTGATGTGCCGTAGAATCATAGCTTACTAGTCAACTAGAGAAACTACTTAACGAGAGAAATAAAGGCAGCCCAAACAACCAGAGCACCTCCACTCAAGAAAGACCCTGAGGTGCTGGAGCGTGTCCAGAGAAGGGCAGTGGAGCCGGTGATGGGTCCGGAGCACAAGTCTGTAAGGAGCGGCTGAGGGAGCTGGGGGTGTTCAGCCTGGAGAAAAGGAGGCTGAGGGGAGACCTTCTCGCTCTCTGCAACTGCCTTAAAGGAGGTGGTAGAGAGGGGGGGGGGTCAGTCTTTTCTCCCAAGTAACAGGTGATAGGACAAAAGGAAACAGCCTCAAGTTGCACCAGGGGAGGTTTAGGATGGATATTGCAAAAATTGTTTTCACTGAAAGAGTTATCAATCATCGGAACAGGCTGCCCATGGAAGTGGTGTAGTCACAGTCCTTGGAGGTATTTAAAAGGTGTTTAGGTGTGGTGTTGAGAGACATGGTTTAGTGGTGATTTTGGCAATTATACGTTGATGGTTGGACTCATTGATCTAAAAGGTCCTTTCCAATCTAGACGCTTCTATGGCTATATGATTCTAACTACCTCAATTTTAATGGGCACTGAGTTACAATGAGATTTTGCATGATCTAGAAAATCAAGCATAGGGTTGGTGAACAAGGAGCAACTACATTAGCCATGAAGCATCTCAGATGAGAGTTAGGAGCCTGATTTTTGCCTCTCAATGATGTTTTTGTCCATGATTTCAGTGGTAACAGGTTCACGTCCTAATTACCTCACTAAGGCAAAGTTAATTCTTACTCATTATAATTAAGCTTTCTGAGGACAAATAAGCTTTATGTATTTATATATGGAAATCAGTATTTGCATAAAAGAGGAAAGTGAAGATTGGTCTACACCTTATTAGTACCCAGTTGTTATTCTTTATGCAAGTCAGAATATTGTGTTGCTTAAAATATTGTGTTGCTGTGTTTAAAAACACTAGCCCACCTTTTCTTTTTTCTTGCATGTTCTAGTGCCAGCTACATGATTAAGTCACTCTCTAAGGAATTTTGAATCAGCAGCCACCCTGACTAAACTTTTCCCTCAGTAATGCAGATTTCTGTGTCTAGGCTAAATAAGCAGAATGCCTGAAAATGGGGGTGTGCCCTCCCAAAAGATATATTGTACTTTTACCATGTCCCTTAATTCAGAGAACAATGCATTATTAACCAGTTTATTGTTAAAGATTTGTGGTATTCATTTACTTTTTGTCAAATGTGTCACCCTCAGGGCTAGACAAATTTACTGTATCCTCCAGATACTAATTTTGCCCTACTCATAAAGAGAAAAAAGTTCCAATGAACTGGGTTTCTTGCATCAGAATCTCAAAGAAAAGCAAACCTTCTTTTTAGTTCCTCTGACAATATACAAGTCTTTTTATACTGTATAAACATGGGCTTGGTGTATCATATTCAGATTATGAGGATGTGATTCTTCACCAACTTTCTACTATTGTGCCTGCTCCACTGATGTGCCAGATCACATTGGGATTGGCACATGATAAGGGAGAATCATCTTCTGATGTCCTCTCAAAAAAGACATAGGAGGTCCCTGAGCTCAAAGCAGTGAGAATTCAGAAAATATGCTCAAGAAGTACCATTGTATGTTTTCCCTGCTGTTATCCTATGGTGGAGGGACAGCACAGGGTAAGAATGGCCGTCAGTCAGTTCCCGGAGCAGTTTGCCTTGCCTTTGGCAGGGATAAGCAAAGAGGCGACATTTATGTTCCTCCTGGTGACTTAATTTATTTGCTGTACCAAAAGGAGCAAGTCAAAAATATCACTGCTGGGGAATGGGATGCTCACACAAGAGTAAGTAGGAAGGGCAGGTTGTGTTGCTGTTCTCTGCTTCCTTGGGAAAAGTTGGAATATGATTTACGGTCATCCAGTAGAAATGAGGGCTGGATCAAGGGAGTTGATATTTTCAAAGATCCTGTGAGCCTGACTGTCTGCCTACTGTTTATCACTGCTGTCAAAGGGATGTAGCTTTTGGAGGAGGGTGAAACTTGCTACTGTGACACCGACACATTGCAGACAACAGATGAGACAGCTGCACTGTGAGATTAAAAGAAAAACAGATCCTTTCATCTCTGATGTTCTGCTCTAGTTTGAAACCACAGAGAGAGTGGGTGTATTTTTCTTTTTCTATTCTCCCTTTGAGGTGTCTCGTTTCTATTTATTTTTTTTTTATGCTTCACTTTCATTGCAAATGCAATGCAAATAGGTTTGCAAACATGACAGAATTGTTTCATAATCATCGCAAAATCCAGGTGCTTGTGCTGGTGAAAACTGGTGCAGCAAGACACATCTGTGCCTTTTTGGCTATATTTACCAAACCTCAAAGATTATCTTCCTGATGAGTAAGGCAAAGACACAAGGTTGTGTCATCTTCCTCCAAAACTGAGCTTATAACTTTTTGCACAGCTTCCAGTGTAATTCAAAATTTTTTTATTTAACTGGCAATCATGGTCACACAACTCATGTAACTTGGCTGCATTCTAGCAGTTGTACAGAATAAAACACCCAATGATGCACCAATTATTATTTTCCTTTCCTAATGAATGAAAGTAACTTGAGCACCAATTTCTTTTTTTTTTTTCTCTTTTTTTTATTGTCATTAAGCACACTGCTAACACATCTAGTGCAATTAAATTATTGATGAGATTTGGAAACTCAAAGAAAAGTCTCTTCCCATACAGCATGTTCTAAATGAAGCTTTCACTCCAAGCCATGGAGCTATTCTTTGTGTCTTCTTCTCCCGTAGGACCAGTGTAGAAGAGAAACCTATGCATGAATGGCTCATGAGAAAAGAAAAATCTTTAAAATGTGTGCACAGGTATCTTCTGAACCTCCATTTAAAAAGTAACCTGAGACAACAGCACACGGTGACTCAGCTAATAGGTGTCCATGAATTCAAATTCCACAGCTCTTGAACTTGTCTTTTTTCTGCCATTCAAGTATTCAGAAACCCCAGAAAAACAGGAGTCTGGCACAGTCATCCCTGTTAAATCTGCAGCATATTGGGCCATAGTTAAGGCCCTCTGAAAAGTACTTGTCCCTCTGAATGGAAAAACACCATGCATTAATGCAAGGGACAAGCAGGATGTGGCAATGTGCTTGCTTGGGATGCTGGCACCAGTGGCAGGACGACACCACCCAGGCTGCCAGATTGTAGGTAGGGTGCTTGCAGAGTGTGATCAAAGATTCCAGCCTCTGAAATCCAGGCTGTGAGGACAAGTCAGCCTGCACCAACATCTTGGGGACGTGCATCTGACCTGCATTCAGCTACCACAACTGGATACTAACGTGTGTGAGAGCAGATCTCCAAATCTAATGCTGAATTGCTCTTGCAAGGGGACTCCCCTCTCTAGATTGTCATCTTATCATTCATCCGCAACCACTTTACTCTTAGGTAGGCATCTTTCCCCGACCAGAGTACAGTGGGCATGGGCGTGTTCAGCACCTTTAAATTCTCTGTTGGTTTTCTCCCACAAGATGCAACTTTCACCTATGTCTTTCTCTGCTGCTGTCAATATAGACAATTTCCCCATAAAAATTATTAAAGTTCCTTAAATTGCACTCTTCAAACCCCTTTCCAGCAAACGTTGTTTTAGAACAAATGCTAGTGGTTAAAAAAAACCAAAAGCTAATTTTTGTGACCACCTCCAGTCAGGATGTCTTACCCCAGTCTCCAGCTGCACAGTATGGAGGCAAAGACCACTCCAGAGAGCTCTGAATCCACCCTTCTGCAACAAAGTGGATGGAAAACATGGCATGTACCCATGCCCTACACACATTTTGTTCGTGGTCTTGGCCATGAGCCTGGTGGTAGGTGGCATGGAGCTCACAGGGTGACCAGGAAGAGCCAGAAGCAGGACAGTTGCTGCTGGTCAAAGTTATGGCTCATCCATCCTACCTTAAGATGCAGTATGTGCACAAGTTCCTGCCTTCCAAGAAGTTCTCTGATTTGGCTTAAATCTACACTTGGTCTCAAGCTTGGGTGTCATGTGAATGACAGAAGAGAGTGGACTTCAAAAGATGCACTTAACTGCGGTGACGGCTGCGATTCAAAATAAAGCACCTGTCCCAACCCTCACGGTTTTTAACTTTCACTTTCTCTTCATGGACTGCCTTCACCTGAGGGAATATTTCTGACGAGGACATGTTTGTTTGCTTTGCTACCCACTGATCTGTAACAGCAAGTATTTGCTGACTTCCAGGCTGGCACTGCACAGCTTGTTTTCCAACGCATTCGCAAAGAGAGCCTGCATCCAGCTGAATGGAATGGGTAAACAAACTTGCAAGTGCAAACGGAGGGCAGGCAGAAGCCATTGTATTTGCATAATTAAGTACACCACTTAATGAATTCCCAATAGACCATGATTCAGCAGGATGATTATCAACAGGGCTGGGGAATGATGTGCTTCGGACTCCAGTGGGGATTTAGCAAAGGGCCGGCAATTAATGTTCGGTAGCTGACTTACTGCCAGCTTGCTTGAAACTGGGTAATGCTGTCCGTTTGTGGAGAGTTTGGGGTTTTTTACTGATCTTCAGCATGAGCGTTCATCCAATCCAATCCCAGCTTCTAAAAATGAATACCTATTAAGAAGAAAAAGAAAAAGAGTGGAGAAAAGAGACTATTTCAAATCAAAGGCCTGAGAACTGGAAGGAATCTGCATTTTCCCTGGTCTTCAGAAATGTGTGTCAGGTCCTGAAGGGTGTGGAGAAGTGTTTTGAAAATGTCATAGTGCCCACTAATCTTTCAAAAGTCATCAGGCAAAAAGAAGGAAGCCTTTGCTTCCAAAAATAATAAACCAGAAGATACTTGGGACATTGGCATCTATGGTACCATGAAGAACACTACACCATGACTACTGGCAACTAGACTTTAGTGATTTTTTAATATGACGCAGTGATTTCTTTTTTGGGGGGAAGAACAGCTTCTTCAAACCCGTATCTTTATTTCTAAACAGGCATTAAAATAGAGCTGGGAGCAAAACTCTATTTGCCTGAAGTTGGCAATGAATGTTCCTACAGTGGATCTTATCATGATAGACAAGGATTTGATGCCATCTAAAATGCTCAGGACACTTGACAGGGAACACTGATTAGAAGAGTCTTACATTAATGAAGCCAGCCTGATTCAAAGCTTGACATACGAAGTAATAAACTCTCATGGAATAAACCTCAAATAACATTTTTTTTTCCTGCTATAGTAAACAAAACAACAAGGCAGAAACAGAAGATTTCAGCTCACAACAGGACTGAACAGCCTTTTTTTGCTAGCTATTACCAGACAATTAAACAAGAGGAAGTGATTTATTATCTCAAGCAACCAATTGATCCCCTTTCTCTATCAAAATGTATTATCTGCCTGTCACTAAAGAGTGTCTCCCCACCACAGTGAGTGGATACTCTGTCAATATACATATACTCTCCTCAGTATATATATTTTTAAAACACTTAGCCAGGAAGTGATAGGAAATCCTGATCTCACAGGGGTAATGCAGAAGCCAAATCTTCAGTGAATTCTTAAATTCAATGTATATCATTAAGCAGTCACCAAATTCATGTTCTGAAGATGCAAACATCATGGATCTTCCCCTATCTGTGTATCTGGATTGAACTTTAATATGTAGCCTCTTAGAAAGTCGTGAAAGCACAGTTTCCAATCGCACATATTGGATTTTAGTTTAGGGAGCAGTTTAACCGGGAACCGATGCTCCTCAGGAAATTGTTTTCTTCAACCAATACAGGACATTATAATTTATTAGATTCCTATGAGGTAATGGCCAGGGAGCATTTTGTAATGATTCAGCAATGAAAGATTAACTCTGATTATATTACTGCTTTAATGGCAATCCCTAGGTTGTCAAAACCACTTTTGATTCCTCTGACATGAAGTGGCACCATCTACTCATTATGTAAGACTTACATCCAAGCCCCAAGCCTGAAATCGAATGAGGACTTATAAATAATGTATCAATAAGGTGAATTATGCAAGAATTCATTCCAGAAAGTGTCTGAAGTCATCAACAAATTAGATAATGAAGAGGTCTTTTTTCTACTAACTTAAATAAGCAAATTGAAATAGGATTTCTTCAAGATCTTCCTTCGCAGTTTCTTAGCAGCTACTTGCGGTTCCTGGGCAATTTCATTTAAAGTGGGACTTGCAAAGTCTATCACGAACTCAGCAAATCCTCATTACATTTTCTCTCATGCAATGTCATTTAAAGTACTTCCTCACTCCATTGGCCACTGGGCCAGCTGGCATTGCGGGGGCATCTGTCTTTCTTCTCCTTCTGCATGGAGGCGGTTGCGCAGGAGACATGAGTGCATCTCTAGAGCACCACAGTCCTAACAAGCACAAGGTTGTAGGCTCATGCATTAACCTCCCTGTCTTTTGCTCTCCCAAGTGGTGGGCAGGCACCCAGGGTGACAGTGTGCAGATCGCAGCCTTGAGAGGACTCCTCAGAGACCTTCTTGTTTCTGGTGTCAGGTGTCATTACATTACCATTACACAGGATATCATCTCTAAAAGCCTTTTTACAGAGATTTATGCATCTTGTAGGTTCATAACCCTATCTCCCTTTCGCATTTAGAGAGAACAATGATTCCTTCTGCCTTTTATTAGGGGAGAAATGCGGTACCCATCTCTGCAAACCATTCTGCACGGTTAGCTCATGCTCTTTTTCAAGTTAGACAGTTTAAAAACCTCAGTAAAGATTATTTCTATATCTCAATTAATATATTTAATTTAAAGATTTAAATTACTTCTGTAAAACAAATACAGCTACGTTGTTACAATCCCAAGGAGAGGTCCGAGGTTCGGGCATGTTTCTCCCTATTCTACTGTTAGACAGACTCCGGTTGACAGGTGAATCTGAGACACAACTGTCCTAAATTAGCAGTAGGTACCCAAATCCCTCTGCATCTTAGTGGAATAACCCCCCACATACTTCTGTGAGTTACAGAGTTTTGAGTGAGAGTGCTGCATGATGCCAGGATGGACCAGTGCCTCCACTTCTGCTTGCTCTCCCTGTGGGAATTAAAAGTCCATGGATTTCCATCCACTGCAGATCACTCTGGATGACAGGCAAGCTTTAAGAGAAAAGAGTGGACTTATTTGACCAGAGTACAGTCTAATAAAATTGTTATTATACTTAGGGATATATGAGCAATTACTTGTAAGCAAAGGTATAGTTCCTCTGTACCATCCCAGACATCTATTTTAGGATGAGAACAATCACCCTCTGGAGATACACATTCCTCTGTACTGACTCTACAGAGAGTCCAAGGTGATTAGCTCAGACTTTGACAATGAATTTTTAGATGAATAAGACAGGAGAGATGAACCCAATCCAAGAGGACAGAATGATCGTTCGTGTTACTAACATTTGACAGTGATGATGAAAAAATCCACCGTATTTTGGCCCAACATCTGATTTCAGTAGCCTGCAGCTGGTATGTAAGGTAGCCTTTTCCCAAATAATCAAGTAGTAAGGTGTTGTCACAGGTTTCACATAATAAATGTATGGCTGAGCTGTACTAGTAACATATAATCATATTTCTTTCATGACGTGCAGTGCTCTCAGTTGTACCCACTGACATTATTAAAGCTACTAGTGTAATGGATAGCGACAGGGGATGCATTTGTGCCAAATGGCCTGTAGTAATTGTATCATTGAATTGAGCTAATAATCATCACATTGTGCCATGATATCTTGGAAGAACATCTTTCCACATTATCTAATACTATAGAAATGAGATCCTTAGGCTTACCGAAGGAAGATTTCTTCTCATCTACGATTTTTATTGGGGTGGGATTGATGTCCCACTTTAGTATTTCCAACTCATCTTTGCAAGCCTGCTGCAGGATCGAGGGAGCAACGTAGCACAACCAAACTCCATCGCACAGCTTTCCAAGACAAGTAGCTGCAGTTATTACAGAGGTAGTGTCAAACAAAATCTAGATTCTAAATCTTTTCTCAAACTTAGCTTATGCAATTTAATTCCAACCACCTTAGTACCGTCACACCTGACTAACAACGGCAGAAACAAGTAGAGAAAGAGACGTCATACATAAAGAATCAATCTTTTTCACCAGTGTTATAAATTTCATTCAATATAGCTGGAAACCAGCAGTGATTCACAAGACTGAGCCTGGTCTTAGTTTCTCAGTTCCCTTTAGACCTCAGCAGAGGGGACTCGACAGATTAGTCCAGAATTATTCTTTGTAAAATTATTCTGTTGGCATTTTCTGGATTTTCTCTGCAGCAGTCACCTAAAAGTGCTGTGTTTGGTAACTTCATTGCAAGCTGCTTGTTCAGAAAAAATATTGCACTTATTTGTAAAAATGCATTGTTTGTTCTTCTAAGAGTGGATTGCCCTTACTGTTCCTGTATTTGGAGGGTGGCTACAAAGAAGATGCAGACTTCCGTTTTACAAGGAGTCACTTGGAAAACACAAGGGGTAATGGGTACAAGTTACTCCTGGGGAGATTCTGACTGGACATAAAAGAAAATTTTTTCCCAATGAGAACAATCAGCCACTGGAATAATCTCCCCAGGGAAGTGGCAGAGTCCCCAGTGTTGGAGACTTTTGTGGGACACTTTTTGTGACTGGCTTGAGAGCAGCCCTGAAGAAAAGGACTTGGGGGTACTGGTGGACGAGAGGCTCAACATGAGCCATCAGTGGGCACTTGCAGCCCAGAAAGCCAATTGTATCCTGGGTGGCATCAAGAGCAGCGNATGATTTTAAGATTCAGATGGACAGGGTGCTGGGCCATCTTGTCTAGACTGTACGTTTTCCAGGAAAGGTTGGACAAGATGATCCTTGAGATCTCTTCCAACCTGGTATTCTATGAGTCTATGATTTGAAAGAAGTGATGGGGATTTCTTTTGTGAGAGAAGATTTGGGACCACGACATTAGAATTGCTTCTAGTGTATGAACTCCACAATTCTGAATAGCAGTTTGTTTCACAATGGAAAAACTGACAGACTGATAAGTTTAGCTACTTTTTTTTTTCTTTTTTAATAGAGCACCTTTTAATAACAGTTCTTTCTCCAGAAACTTAAAATGGAAATGGTAAGTATTTTCCTCATTTAAAAGCCTTATATAGCCTTGGTCTGAGAGGAGGAACACAGAAGTGAAGACCCAGCTCAGTTTCTTTTTGTACAGTCTCCAGCATGGCATGAGTTCAGTGTTGGTATTGCTGTATTACCTGAGCTAATTAACCCACCCTTGTTCACACAGATGGATATATTTTCAAGCCATTTCCCCCTGGTGCTCCTCTTACCATTGCTCTCAGGTTAATTCTCTTTGCTGCAAAAATGACACTAAGTCAGGAACACCAGCTGTGGATGCTGTAAGGATGTGTGGCTTCATTTTCCATTTCTGCACAGCAATGGAACAATGCTTCAAATCTGAAACACACAACCTTAAATATGTGCAAAGGGCAGATGCAGACATTTGAGACAATTCTGATGGCTTAAGTGCAGAGCAAATCCACAAGAAGATGATTTGCCCATAACTTCACTGCAGAGTGTATATATGACAGTATTTCGTTTTCTGTTTAGTCTCCTTTTCTCATTATTTCCTCTTTCCTCTTCTATCAGAAAAAAATATCTCTGCTGCTGGAGGCAAACAAATAAAAGAAATGCAGCTCTGTTTTCAAATTGCAAGTCTAGCATAATCAACTCCGGTGGGTGTAAGGTGTCCACTGTAAATATTAATTGATTAATCCAGGTGTGAGCAGCTAAAATAAAAACATTATGTAATCACTTCTCCAAATCTCTTGTTGTTGATGTCAGAAAACCGAGTCTAAGAGACTGTAAAAGCTCATCATACATAGCTGTATTTTTTTAAAAACTACTGGGATTATGAGGTGTTATCAGAGCAAAAGGTATTTGCCAGAAAAACAGAGAGAGTATAAACCAGGTTAACTGACAACCTCCCCCACCACATACACATTTCTTTATGCCTTGCAAATAAAAAATGCCCTTCCAGGGTGTCAGCTGTTTCCTGAGTTTCATATCTGGGCAGGGGAAATTGAAGCATTTGTTCCAGCTGAACAGCAGGAAACAAACTGAATTTATCAGCAAAGGAGAAGCACGAGTTTAGCTCCACATTGAATTTGCTTTCCTTGATGTCAGGGAGCTACACGGTCTATTGCCAGACTATGCCAGTTGGACTCCAGGCCAGAGAGCGGGTCCTCATTTACTAATAGCAGAAAAATGCAGTTCCATTTTCTGAGAACTGCTTTTTTCCCCCCATATCAGGCAGCTCCAAGCCATTTCTCCTCATCTTTCCAATTTCATTGTGGACAAGGAGCGCGCCAGATGCCAGCCGCCTCCTCCCAGCACCACTGACTTCCTCTGCAACTCTTCTTGTATCCAGGAACAAGGTCTTCAGGCTGCTTTAACCCTAGCTTTTTTGCTTAGGGCAGAAATGATTGAGGCACAAACACTCTAAGACATTCAAGCACTCAGGCCCAACTGACATCAGTGGGAGCTGAGAAAACACAAATGCAGGCTAAATACTCCCATTAAAGTAAGATTAAAATAAATAAATAAATAAATGGGGAAAAAAAAAAAAAGAAGAAAGTGAGGTAATGAATGTAGAGTCACTACAATCACAAAATCAGAAGTGGTCCTTGTCACAAGCAGAACAAGCCTTACAGAAGGGGACTGTGTTTCTGCTGCTAAATAAACCAGGAGGCAAAATGTCTGACCTCAGCCACAATTAAACTTTACAGCTCTGTGCCCCCTGAGGCGGCCTGCAGATACATTTATTATTTTATGTGTATATTCCAGCTCAAAGTGCATGAAGGCTGTTGCATCCCATGAGGTTATTGGTTGGTATCATGAAACTCGGGATAGGTGTTGCAAATTGTGGCATTGGCTTGAGGCTATGTAGGGGTCAGCCAAGGAGACAAATCATTGTGGGATAGCATTGGAAGACAATGTAGAAAGGCAGGAACCAAACCCAGTTTGATCTTGATCATATAGCCACCATTTAGGATTCTTTCCCAGATGTGTGTTATTCCCTCAGCCATGCCTAGGCATTGTCTGATTAGTGTAAGCTTGACATGGGATAAAACTGTGTCAGGGTATCTGCTAGCAGTGACATAGCAGAACAAAAATCAGTGGTACAAGGCCCTAGCTCATACCTTTGCCTGATTTTCTAACCAGTGTAGCTGTATCACAGAGAACAAGCAAAAAGATCTAAAATAGGATAGGAGTCACCATGTGAAGAACCCATTACACAAAGGAAAACAGTTCGGACAAAGGATGGATCAGAATTACTTGTTACTCCAAAAGCACTCTACATGTAAAAAGGGATCTCCATTAACAAGATCTGTTAACCTATCTATAACACATGGGTTTGCTTTTAATGTTGCCTCCAGCCATCCAGCATCACTTCTCTTATCTGTCACAAAACTTAGCTAGGGCCATGTTAGACCCAAGACGCTAGAAATCTTGAACACGTGTCCCATCTTAGGCAGAGCAGTGACATCAAACTAGCTAGGGTACTGCAGGATGTGAAACCATTCTCCGAAATCTAACCAAAAAAACCCCACAACATTGCAAAGTTTAGCCTGCCTTCAAAAAGTAGGAATGAGGATAATGGTAGCAGGAGAAAGGTATAGAGTAATGAGACAGACCTAAGAGATCCGATCTGGTCAAAACGAGTATTCTTTTGGGTTAAAAAATGGGAAGGGGATGACAGACTTTTATTTGCACAGAGATTAAGATGCACTTACAGTGAGTAGAAGTGGAGTCATTATGGAGTCATCTTCACGGGTACGGTTTGGACCTTAACTTCCTACGCAGGAACCTTCCCATTTGCTCTGCTGATAGCTCCTTAACCAGAGCTCCCTTCCTGTATCATGAGACAGATCAAAAGCATGCATCCCTTGCCCCTAACCTACAATGAAGATCTTGACTAATACTTAAAAGCTGTTGGGATACAAGTGTTATTGACATTGGTGGAAGGTTTTTTCACAGAACAGGTCCAGAGAAAGTCGTTGTCTTCTGATGCTTTAGAAGGTATGGATCTATAAACAAATATTTATCACTAAACTGAAGATCTGGTCCAAGGCCTAACACAGCAATGAAGAAATTTTCACTCTGCTCTCTGCAGGATTTTTAGCATATGCAGTGTTTGTGATAAATAGACCATTTTGGAAGGCTGTGCTTAGTAGAAAACTGTATTTCTGCTGAAACCCCTCAAACCCAGCAGAAACTGGGTGGGTGGATGGATGGAATGGAAACAAAGAGTTATCTTTCATTCACAAAACCATCAATACAGCTGACACTTCAGAGCACGCTATGAGAGTCTGTGAAAACGTACTTGGATATCCATGTGCAAAAGCGACTAAATCACCTACACAAGATTATAGCCACCTGTAATTTCTCACATATGGCGCCTTTCAACAGCTCCAAGTTACAGACAAGCATCTATTTTATAGGTAGGGACTGGAAATAAATGGTAGGGATATGATTTGTACTCATATATTTCAGTACCCAAGCAACCACATTAACCACATGGCCACTGCTAAGCAAAGGGGGATTTGTTCAAATAACCTTTGTTGCAGAATTTTATATTCTTTGCCTTTTTTATGTGTATCTTTTACTTGGTTGTGATAAAAGACTGACCAAAAATACGAAAAATTAATTACATTCACATAAAGTCATACTTTTTGTTCTTCATCCTCCCTAAAAAAAAATAGAACATGACGAAAGCAAGAGTCCTACCTGAGGCCAGGATATTCACCTGGGAAGTATTAGATTGAGATATAACCCCTACCTGGGAGATTTCAGAGGATGGATTTGAACTGGCCTGTATGTGACCGGTGCTCAGCCACTAGCAAGGTATAGTTATCAATCACTAAGCAAATAAATATCTCGCTGGCTCGAAGTGGAGCAGCTCCAGCCAGAGAAATTGCCTCCTTAAGGAAGTGTCTGCTGTGGTTCAATTCTCTGCTGCAAATCAGGTAGAATTCATACCTTTGTCACTTCCTAACAAGGGAGCTGTTTCCTCATCTGCTGAAGCATTGCTGCTCTCATCTCCCAAACCAGACAGAGAGTAGGGTCTCCCTGGTCATCAAAGTGCAATGCCATATGAGTAGGCTCCATCCCCAGCTGCCCCATCCATGTGCCGGAGAGCCCAGAGAGCGATCCGGAACAGCACACACTTCATATGTAGGAATTAGGACTTGTGAATGTGTCGGGTCTGTTCTGCATCAGCTGCTCCTGATGACGATGCTCATAGACCAGATGGAAGTGTGGGCAGCTTGGGGCAAAACTGGAGCAAAGCAGCCAATTAAATCAATCTCTCCCCAGTCATGCTTGCTCTCACTAAATGTTGGTAACGCTAGCGGCTGGTCTATCATTCAGCCCTGTCTGTTGGCATAGACATTGGCTGTATTTGTTTGATGAGATCACACTTTTTTATAATTTGACCACTCAAAAAAAAAACCACATTTAAATAAACAAACAAATAGCTTGGCACAGGCTTTCCTCTGCCCTGCGCCCTCAGGCAGCCTTTGACAACTACACAAAGCAGATGTGGGAGTTAGAGGAAAGGAAGGATCGTAGCCAGGTCCTGAGCAATGGAGGCTGGCATGTTTCCACTGAAACCAATGTGCATTTCCAGTGCCAGAGACCATGCCAGCTTCCATAAGTTGAAGGTCTGCTCGCAGCCCTGATAGCCAAACTGCACTGCACATTTCTTAGCTGAACATGTCCTTCTCTAGAGCACTGAGTGCCCGCGAGCAAGGGACGGGTTTGCATGGCATCATCTTCTCGCATAGATGTAGCTTCTGGTGACACAGTAAAGAGAAGGTAGATTTTCTCTCAGCAGATGGAAGGAAGCACATGACAGGTGCTTTGTCATACCCATCTTCAGCTTCTGGGCATCTTTATTGCTCCTTACACTCTGGAGACGTTCCTCTCTGAATGTCGTATTGCACAATCACCTCGGGTGACATTAAATCTCAGGTGACAGCTGACCCCACTCAGGCCACTGTGAATAATGAACATGGTGCTGATAGCACCTGCCAAAAAGAAAGACCTTATGAGTGTCTCATTGACTGCTCTCAACTTCCACTCACCGTTAATAACTCCAAGGGCAGAGACCTCATCGATCCCTTCCCCACACGCATAGACAGGCTGACCACCAGGCTGGACCTGCTTGGCGGCAGCAAGAGGCATCTGCTGGTCGCAGGGCTGTCCTCAGTGACAGGCACATCCCGTCACATAAAGTCCACAAAGGAGTGCATCATACAGCGAATCTAACCAAGCATTAACAATCACAAACCCATAAGGCTGGTTTTATCCCCTCGAACTGGTGGTGGCAGTATGAGCAGGTAGAGAAAGTTTTAGTCCTCATGGGGCCTGTTACACATCAGTGTCTCCGCAGACATACGGTGTGAGCCTTGAGTCTCCTCTCAGCATCTTGACCTGCCCAAGCTTGCACTTTAAGGAATCGTTGAGACAATACAACAGCAATGGTTGAAAAACGACTAAAAATCTCATTAAAGCATATATCAAGAAGATAAATTACCCAGCAGTTAACTGATCTATCCTTAAAACTCATTGCCACTGTACCACTGTTTCTAGCTAACTGTAACTTGGAGCTACGGATCACGCGAGGCAGAGCTGGCCAGGGCACCAGTGGGAGGGATGCAAGCAGCAATAATGTTGGCCATGTCCCAGCATGACAGTCTGGGGTCTGGGCTGTCGTGCACTGACACTGCCTACATACTTGGTAGCCAGACCAGGACCCTTCTGTGTTGCTAAATACTTAGAATCATGGAATCATAGGATTATCTAGGTTGGAAGGGACGTTTAAGATCATCGAGTCCAACCATTAACCTAGCATTGCCAAGTCCACCACTAAACCATGTCCCTCAGCACCATGTCTACATGTCTTTTAAATATCTCCAAGGATGATGACTCAATGACTTCCCTGAGAAGCCTGTTCCAATGTTTGATAACGCTTTTGGTGAAGAAATTTTTCCCAATATCTAGTCTGAACCTCCCCTGGAGCAACTTGAGGCTGTTTCCTCTTGTCCCATCGCCTGTTCCTTGGGAGAAGAGCCCGACCCCCCCTCTCTAACCCCTCCTTTCAGGGTTGCAGAGAGTGATAAGGTCTCCCCTCAGCCTCCTCTTCTCCAGGCTGAACCCCCCCAGCTCCCTCAGCCGCTCCGCACAGACTTGTGCTCCAGACCCCTCACCAACTCCACTGCCCTTCTCTGGACGCGCTCCAGCCCCTCAGGGTCTTTCTTGTAGTAAGGAGCCTGAAACTGGACACATTATTTGAGATGAGGCCTCACCAGTGCCAAGTACAGGGGGATGATCACTGCCCTAGTCCTGCTGGCCACACTATTGCTGATACAGGCCTGATAATTCATGAAACCTAAGGAAAACCACAAATTTTGCTTCATAGCTCTGCTCTACCACCATTCATTGAACCCCAGAGGGTTTCAAACACAGCAGCGTCAGCATCGGGGAGTGGGGGTCTGCCCACAGACAAGTCCAGAGTTTCAAAACAATCCTTCAAGGTCACCTTCTCTACCAGGAATTGCTCTGATGCTTGATTGTACAAGAGTATAGGAGCTCACTGTATCATATTAATGAAGGAAAATAAAAGGGAGTATCTTTATTAGGAGTTAAAATACCCCGTGCAAGAAGCAGATATCTGATACAGGAGGGCTTTCTAATATCACTAATGAAGGGTTAATCAAATCCAGTAGATGGATCTCAACCCTGGGGAATTTCAAACTGCAAACACAAGCATATTTTTTATAATTGAGGAAATCAGAAACAGCTAACAGGGAAATACGATGAGCTCACTCCTAGTTACAGTCCTTAAATTGGTTTCAATTCTGGAATCCCAGCTCACACAAAACACAGCAGATCTTGGATTTATAGCCATTTATACTGGTTAATCTTCCAACCTTACACGTCTTACTAAAAGCTATGCTTTATGAAGCTATGCTCTATTTCATCCATAACCTCTTGGATTCGGCACAGGAATTTCTGGATGAAAGTCTATGGCCTGCATTGTCAGACTGGTTAAACATAATAAACTTTTCTAGCCTTAAAATATCTGTGGGGTAGTTAGTGTAAGGCTGCATGGTTTTAGTAAAGGCACTGGAATTATATTGATTTACACCGGCTGAAACTATGTCCTATTTTAAATTTCTTCAGCAGTTTGAACCAGCATGATAAAACTGATATAAGCAGAGAGTGAGCCAGCCCATTTGCATCCTGTGGGGCTACTGAGGAGTGACTCTTTCTGATCCAGATGGTAATTCGGCCCATTTTAGAAGCAGAGGAGTTTTTTTTCTTTCCCACTTTGATTCAGAATTTGTCCGTCATTGTGTGGAGGACAAGGCCGTGAGGCAGGTGCTTAGAGAACCGTATTAAATTATGCACAGCAGAAAATCTACAAAATGTACTTCAAGAGCTGGAAACTTACCATGTGTGACTGAAAATTGCAGGGAGACAGAATCCTAATTTCCAGATTAACTATTTCATCAATTAAAGCTGCATTTGCAATCCTTTCTTATTTATCTGCCAATCTGTGACTACTGCTAATACAAAGCCATCACTATAATGGAAACCAAAGTGGATATTTGATGTAATGTGCATATGGCAACCTACGTTTTTTTCCAAGCATAGTAGTTCCAGCTAATTAGTTTTTTAATGTATTTACATTACTTGGTGGAATTCCATAGTTCCTACCAAGTAGAGACAGGTAATCAAATGAGAAAATGAAGTGAGTCCCACTGCACACTATGTACTTACGAAGTTGAGAGGCCAAGGTTTATATTTATGTTTATTTATATTTATATTTATGTGGTAGCTGTTTACACAAGAAGAAAACACCTCCTGCTGATCCACCCAATTCTCAAAATATTTTGCAAAAGTACTTCAGCTCCCAAATCCCTCATGAGTTGTGCTACCTCCTAAGCGTGCCTCCCAGCTCTCCAACCTTTATTGTTGCTGTGCTAGGCTGTGGTATATTTTGCTTAAATCCAAGCTAAACACTGCAGGGCCTCAACTGAGAACCTGTAGGCTGAGGCAGTCCAGTGGCACTGGACAAACTCCTAGCAAAGGAGAAGATGTACGACCTTGTCATTAGTAGAAAGCAGGTCTGCACAAGGCTGTGAGGGAGAGAAGTGGTGCTGTTGGACCTCTTGGAACAGGTCCAGTGAGAGGGACACAAACATGACCCGAGAGCTATGAGGACAGGCTGAGAGAGTTGAGAGTTGTGGGTGTTCAGCCTGGAGAAGAAAAGGCTCCAAGGAGAACTTATAGTGGCCTTCCAGTACCTGAAGGGGGGCTACAGGAAAGATGGAGAGGGAGTCTTTATCAGGGAGTATAGCAATAGGACAAGGGTTAATGGTTTTAAAATGAAAGAGGTGAGATTCAGATTAGATATGATGGAGAAATTGTTTAGATTAGATATCAGGGAGAANTTCTGATTCTATGACTGAAAGCAATGCCAGTAGCTCAAACCCACAACCTTCAAAAATACACCCAGCCCTGCCCTGCCATCTGCATCCAAGCTCAATGTCTTTGATGTTTCTGCACGCAGTCAGTTGCGCCGCTGGAAGTGCACCCAGAATTGCATCCATCACCTCACAACTGAGCACCTCTGCACCTCACCCTTTCTACACCCCCTTGCCCAAGTGATGCCATGCTTCGCCCTATTGCAGCTACATCTGCAGTATTTCTTTCCCAATACAGCCCTTTCCTCAAGGAAGGGATCAATGAAAGCAGAACATGTAGTCAGGCTTAGGGGAGACTTCCAATATTCATTTGCAATCAGTTTATGGCACATTTGTACCTTCCAGCAGGCACAGAGGTGTAAATCCCAGCTTTTGAAGTCTCCCAGATGCCACAGCATCCAGCGAAGAGCACGGCTCTGGCAGTAAATCCTGCGAGGCTTCTCACATGCTGACAGTCCAGGTCTTGGTGCCAGAACAGGGCTGCTCCCCATCGTCTCCCCACTGGCAGCAGCTCCCAACCTCGCAGCCAGAAGAGGTGAGAAGCAACTCCCAAGGGACAGGGTGCCACCATCAAGCTGCAGATCAGACCCGAGAGGGTGGGAAGAGCGAGGGAGGGCTACAGCCAGCTCCTGCTCCTGGTAACATCACCTGTGACACTGAGCCTCTGCAAACTCATCACTCGGTGCCTGAGGCTGCTTCTTAGTTTTTTTGGGAAGTGCTCTTTCTGGTACTTTATTAAGGTACAGAGTTTTAGTCTCATTTCAAGGAATTATAACTTCATTCTAGAAGCATCTTTGCAATCTGCATTTGTATTTGTCTCCCTTTAAATTTAATAACTTTTTGTTTACATCTTGATTTTGATTAACTTCTTTTGAGCCTCTTGTATATCCTGAATTCGTATGCAAAGACCCCCTATCTCTAAAATTAATATTACATATTCTACCCCTTTAAAAGAAACATGTTCTTTGGCTACAAGCTAGCAAAAACTCTGACTTTATGCCTTTTTTTTTTTTTAAGTTAATAAAAAGCATACTGCCTGGAATAGTTATTTTTGGGCTATATATCTAAGAAATTGTTTGCAGGTTCAACACAGTGAGGTTTGTTAAGGTCTGGCAGGGGTGGAGGAAAAGTGGGGTTGAATTATTGTCAGAACATCTGTGAGAACTGAGTCCAAAAAGAACCAGACACCCTCATAAATCTAACCATTTTATATGGTACATTTGGGAATTTTTATTGTCATTATTGTGGTGGGCAGAGTACAGAGTGCATGGACTTTTTAAATTCTAGAACAGAATCAGATGAGCAGCTTCCTTATAAGTAAGTAAATCACATACTACATTATTTGAATTACTCAAAAACCCACAGGCTCCTGCTGAGATTAAGCCCTTACTATACAGACAAGTAGCAAGAGATAATACCCATTCTTAAGAATTTATGATCTACATGAGCAAAACGTTAAAGGCTATCAACAGTGAAACTATTTCCATTTTTCATATAGAAAACTATGGCAGAGGGAGCTGAGGGGGTCTCATTTTATTTCCCTCTCACTGAAGTTCAACCATATCTTTAAAAGCATCCCGTTCTATGTGACCTCATCAGAAGCCAGAAAGACTGCTTTTAGGAGGACTGGGGGAATAATCCCCTCTCCTGGATGTTATGGAAATGCAGCTGCTGTGCCTCTCAGTGCCCCAGCTGAGGTGGGAGCCCTGGGAAACACCAGCTGCAGATGGGACTTCCCAGGACTCACTCACTAAGGTCCAGAAGGTATATTGAGAGCATTTATGGATAGGAGCTGAAAAAGCAGAGATACTGTCCTTTTGTAATTGCATTTCTTTATTTATTCATCCAGGTTGGCCAATTTGCCTATTCTCTTTCTCAGTAACTCCCCAGTTGCTCTAGAGAAATTCCAAGGGCAGCCTCATCTCACCAAGACCCTGATTTCTGAAGTTATTTCACTATTTAAAGTGGCATCCATAGCTTTAGAAACCTACTTTAGAAGTTTCTAAACCTCATCTAGTCATAGAATCATAGAATGATTTGAGTTGGAAGGGACCTTAAAGACCATGTAGTTCCACCCCCCTGCCCTGGGCAGGGACACCTCCCACCAGACCAGGCTGCTCAAAGCCCCATCCAGCCTGGTCTGGTCTTGAACCCCTCCAGGGATAGGGCATCCACAACTTCAAGGCTTTCAAGACCTCCAGTTGACATCTTAAAGTACCAAAATCCCTTTTAAAAATCCAGACCTTGATGCCCAAATGTTCCCCTCTCTGGTCTCCCCTAAGACGTTTGCATTTCACAGATTAAGATATTGGGAAAAAAACAGGTCCCTTTCCAGCTTTTCTGCCAGTTGCGGGAGAGGGTTCTGGGTCAGCTCAACAAACTGCCTGGCTTTAAAGCTGGTTTTGAATCCACCCAGCCCCCAGCCAGAGGCTTTCCCTGAGCTGAGCTAAAAGCAGATCTGGAGAGCAGCAGGGTCTCACATTCCTCTGCTGGAGCTGCCACATCAAACCTCTGCGTGATCACATTCATCAAGCAGTAAAAAAGCATCAGAAAGCCTCTTTCTTTATCCTATCACCTTCTTTGCTCGTGTTTCTCCCATGCATTTGGAGGCAAGTACAAGAAATACTGCAGAGAGACTGTCCAGCTTGCTGACAAGGAGAGATGCAGCCAGCTGCTCTGTAGCTCTGAAACAGGCAGGGAAAAAAATTTCTCTTTGCATTTTTTATGCCTGATTTAATGGAGCAACATTCTGCTCTGCTTCTCTGGAAGTCAATGATACATCCATGATATCACTGGATCAGCAATACCTGTTATGAAAGTGAACCTCTACGCTATTTTTAAGAGCTGAATCAGCTGTTTTGCTATTTCATTCCAAATGTCAGGAGCTAGTTATCCTGGAGCCATAATCTCAAGAGCACCAGTCCCCATATGCATTTCAGAGAAACCAGAGGTTCAAAACAAGCTGGAAAGGAGAGCTGGGATAAAAAATAAAACAACAAAAGCCCATCAACATTGACAAAGGGTAGAATATTATTCCTAACACTAAAATCCCAGAGGGCCAAATTACTAAGCTTATAGAAGTGCAGGACTTAGTAACAGAGCAGTATGAAATCATACTCCCTTCTAGATCATTACTTGATTCATTTGCATAGTTTTCCTGGTAGACACCCAGTTACAATCTGCAACAACAGAAGTGTCTCTCCTACTCCAAGGACAGGTTTCCACAGCAAGAACGGCCAAAAGAGGTGTCCCAGCCAGTCTCGCTCCAACTTCCACCCTTTTCGGTACGTATGGATACCTCAGACCTGGTCTGCAGAGCAGTGTGCCTGTCTGAGCACGCCTGAAAAAGCTTTCTTCAAGAGAGCTGCTCTTAGTCTCGGAAGCTCCAGAGGGTGTGCTCCAGCAATGCCTCCAGTCATCATTACAAATTTATTGTCTACGAAATCAGCAGAACCGGCTGGCGTGCAAGTTAAATCCTAACCCCATTAAATAGTTTACTATCCTCTTGCAACATCGTGAGAATATTAAGGCCTCAGAGAAACGGAAGCACCATGACTAATTTGTGGGTCAGGAATAAAACCCTTCGCTTCCAAAACCATCACGTGCTTCAGTCTCCCTTCTGCTCTCAGCAGCACTACGTAAGTACTCATAGCAAGGGGAAAGGCAGTATACATACATGGTGATCGATTGCCTCCTTTCCCTCCCGCTCAGCAAATCTTGCACTCATGCACCCAAGTGGATTAAACCCAGACACTGTCAAAGCTGTAAGCTCCATCCAGCTATCCCATACAAATGCCACATGGCTTCAAACTTTCAACTTCAGGAAAAAAAAAATGTCAGGAAACCTACAGGAATTGCTGCAGGCATTACTGAAATACTCACTCTCAAGGCAGGATAATCGTGAAGAAAGCAAGAAAAACATCAAGTTGGACATTCCGCCTTAGAGAAAACAAAGACATCTTTGTATGGTCCCTCTCTCACACGCGAAGGCAATGAATGCACTGATTTGATAAGCACAGGTGGGTCTCACATGCCCGGTGGATATCACATGCTAATGAAAGCAAATTATATCCTGCAACCTGAGGCATATCTATAGTAAAGGCTGCAAAAATAAACCAGAAAAACTCAAAACGCAAAAAGAGCTTTAGCCATACAGAGCTTGACTGGGTTTACTTTAGCCTGCTGAGAACAAGAGTAAATTAGTCTCGCTGAGCTCCAGGAGGCCACGGCTGGATTGCTGCCCCTCCCTGAGATGCTTCATCAAAAGCTGTGCCAGGGACTCCTTCGGTGCCAGCATAGGGAACTATATACTGCCTGGTCTCATGTTTAGCAAGTAAAATAATAGCTGCTGCCACCTGTCCCTGCTCCCAGAGGGTTAATAGCTTTCTCAGCCATGGCAGCTTTACTCCTCAGCATCTTATCTGGCCCAATCAAGCAGGTAGAGCCCTTCCCTTACATTGAAAGAAGTCAGCATGGTTGCAGCATTGACAGCTGCACCTGAGCTCATCTCAGAGATGGGCAACATGAATGCTTACAGTTTCTACTTGGTAGAGCCATGTCCCGTGAGTATTCGGAAAAGAAACCCTCCAAAAAACCACTAGTCTCGTTCTTCTCTGCAACTGTTTGGAGTGCAGGTGCTTGCAGTGGTCACCCAGCTTTCCTTGGGAAATGTATTTTGACAGAGGGAAATGTCAGTCCATGAGCATCCTTTCTTGGAATGGTCAAAGCGTCTGGTGAGGAGAGACAGAAAAATAATGATGCTATTGAGAATTTAAGACATCGTTATAAAACGCTAATGTGTTGTCGATATCACGTAGCATGTGTATGTAATAATGCAAACTAGTAGTAAATATGTTTTAATATACTTTAATGCAAGGGAAATACATAATATATTTGATGATGCAAATGCTTGTGAGAGAGAGTTCTGGTTTCTTCCTCACTGCCATGTTTCAGGTTATCGTAATAGCAGAGGCAAGCAGAGAAATCATCTTGGTGAAAAGCCTATAGGGCCCCACTCAGGTAACCACAGTCTTACTGGGGCTAACCTGGCCTTTAGGGCAAGCCCTGGGAGCTTTACAGCCCTGTCCTCATCACCCACCACCACAGGGACCTCACCAGGGAAGGACACTCATGTTCTTCCACCGCCTCCTTCCCCTCCACAGAGGAGAAGTGAGTTTCATCCTAGTGGGATGAAACTTGCAGAAAGAGGTCAGGAGACAGTGAGTGAAGTCAACAGCGCTGCAGTGAATTACGTGGTCTCCTTTGGATAGTGTTATCTGATTCCTAAATATCGGAATGCCAGGTAAGACTGACGTAGGTTTGGATGGCCATCAGGCTGCTCAAGGAGAAGAGCCTGAAGTCCTTGGTTAAACTAAAATAATAATAATGTGTTTTCAGAGCCATGAGCCTGAAATAGAGGAACAGATGACGAGGAAGCAAAGAAGGGCTGGTTCGGTGAAGCCTTGAAGGAGGCTGAATGTCCCAGGTCAGTAACCGTGACTGCAGGCAGAGGAGGGATGAACAATTAATGCTCTCTGATGCAATAAGCTGGGTCAGGAAAAGTGCTTTTGCACTAATTCACTGCGGTGTTTTCTGTACACAAAATCTACAGTTATGTGCCATGGATAGACTCATACTATGTGGTTCGGGGACAGGCACAGCAGGAGGCTCCTCAAACACACCAGGGTTGGTTGGCCACTCTAAATAGGTAGCTCTACAATTAGGGAGGTATTAATCCTCCTTAGCACTCCAACATGAACTTTACCATTAGTCTTCAAAGTGTCTCAGTACCTGAGCCATAAAACAAGGATCAGATTTCTCCTTTTTTTTCCCACTTTTTTTGCCTGGGTGATTTAGACTAGAAGATTTTGGTTGCCTTACTTTAAGTGATCACACAACATCTAGCAACACTGGGTTGTGGTCTCAGCAGGTAGCTCTCAGCTGACAGTAATACAAAAAAAACCACAATAAACCAGAAGGAAGAAATAAGATCAATTTTAGGATGTGCAACCATAGCTCTAGTATTAAAAAATTGGTTGAAAGCAAACTCAGTTTATTTACTGAACTGCAAAAAGACAGAAAAAATGGGAATCTTGAAAAAAAGAAAATATCTTTAAAGATGTAATTTCATTGTCTGATTATTTATTTTTTTAAGCACTAGTAGTGGAAAACAATGTAATCTTTTAAAAACAGAGTAATGTACACCCAAAACAGTGCATGTCCTGTAAGAAAATTAAAATTATGCATCCATTCTACAGCAGGAAAGAAACAAAGAATGTGAGTATTTGTAATTAAGATGGATTTTAAAGAGAAAATTATGAATCAAGTCTACTAAAATACATTTAAGAAATTTTCCTCTTTCGCAAATAACCATCAAGAACAACTCAAACTTAAACAGAGACACTCCTAATTTTGCCAATTCATTTGGAACTTGGAGTCACAATATTATTTTCACCATAAAAAATGAAATACATTAATTTCAAATAGCTAATTTTCCCAGAGTCAATGAAATGATTCAGAAATATCAGCACAAAGAAAATAAAAACAAAAACGGTAATAAAAGTGAATTAAATGACTCCAAAAAAAAAATGATTAGCAACAACTTTTATGGTCCAAAGGGGTAAAATACAGTTCCCTTGACTGAATATTTTGGCTAGCACTGGAGATAGGAGTCACAGTCATTAGGCCAGGCAGCGATAACAACAATATTAACAGATAACTCATATTTATGTCAATTCACTCTGTGCCTCGAGAAAAGTCTAATATGATTCTCCTCTCTGTAGTTCAGCATTGACATCAGCACTCCAATGGATGGTTTCCAAAGGACCCATAAACCACCTCGCTTCCAGAAAAGAGAAGTTTCTCCACTAATTTCACTTGCACAAAATGACTGCAAGATCCTTTCCCACTGCCCATTAGCAGATGTTTTCTGGAGGAACAGCGGGAGCTGAAGGTTTGCAGGGCTCACAGGAGGGACCTGGAGGTCACCGTCTGGGCTGCTGAAAAGCAATAACAAACCAGAGGCCAAATTCTGCTCAGGTTGCAGTGGGTAAAGTGCTCTCAGCTTCCATATGGCAGCATGTATTGTAGCAGATTCGAGGGAGATGTCAGAACAAAAGATTCAGCCTGAAATAAATACAAATTACACAAGCCTTTTCTCCTCTGTGAAATGGCAATTCAAAGCTTGTCTGAATGAAAACAACTTTTCATCTCTGTTATTTAACTGTATTTGAAATGGTAGGCTTTATGCAGAGTCTGCATTTAAGATCTGTAGCACTACTTTTGGAACCAGCGAATGTTTTCAGGCTAATGGGGGCACGTACCATACTTAGAATACAAAATATCTATATATAGCAATTATAGGAAGTACTACAGGTCCATTACTTCCCAATGGAGATGTTAATATGAGCCATTAAGCAACACATTGATTTAATGTTAGCAGAGAGTTCTCATTTTCAGTATTGCTGTAGGATTTTGGAACAAAGAATTGCTAAGAGATATCACAGCACAGAAAGATTATTATAAGGTGCTTTTAACACAAACTTCTGCTAGGAATGATGTGTAACATGAGACAGATGGCATATATTTCTTTACATTGATTTCACCTGTCTGCTCATTCTATGTTAATTCCAATATATTATTCATATAAACCATGCTTTTAAAATTAACTCCCTTGTTTGTGATTGCTCTGCACAGATTCATGAAGGACATTACAAATATAGATTAACTGGTGCCTGCGTGGTTCTCTTAGTAGTCAATTTTTAAAGCACTGTGTTATTGGGCTATAAATTCTCCCATAACAGAAATTGTAGGTTCTGAAAGGTTTCCTGTGGGATGCTTTTAGCTTTTGCCTGATGAAGTTAATAAATGAGGACAAATAAATAGTCAAATAAGGTAAGTAGTTGTCAAGAGGAGAATTCATTTGAGTGGAAGCATTGCACTAATAGGCCCCTCATTGAACTGCAAAGACCCGTTAGATGTTACTGACTCCGTTCATGCTTGCAGGTACCAGTGGGACCTTCTCCCAGCCAGGCAGTCTCCAGCCACAGCCCCATCTCCTGTTTCAGTGTCTAACCAAAGACACATGAGGGTGGAGAGCAACAAAGTCAATTCTTTGGAAGGAGAAGACGACTGGCTTTCTCTGGGCAGCAAGATTGGGATATACCTGACCAATATGCCACCGTCCTGAATGGTCCTGCAAGCAGCAAAGGATACAGCTGGGTGATGGTCCATGCACCCAGCGCTCTCAATAACCTCAAGAGGAGAGCAGGTCCGATGTTCTAAATCATCCCCGAAGATGTTGCATCACAAGGTATCACTTTTAGTGTGTTTGTGGGATGTTTGTATTTGAAAAGGACAAAAATTGGATGATGACATAGATCAGGAAAATGCTCATGCTGTTACTCTGTCACACAATTTTGGCCACATCCAACTGTCCACACCGAGGTGGGCTCCTCTTCTGCCTTGAGAGAGCCCAGCATAACCTCCTCCCCGCACCCTTCGTGCTGCTGAGGGCTGCTAGGAGCATTGAGCCCTGGGACCAGGGCGACTCAGGCACAGCATCTCTGCAGAGTCCAAACTGCACCTCATGAGCCATGAAACACAAGAAGGGCCACCACCACTGGGATTCTCTGGTGTTTGATAAGGACTGAGCCCTCACTGGTTTCTCTGAATCATTTGGGGTGAAAGGATGTTGCCTGAGAAAGTCAAACATTTTTTTTTCCTAATATGAAACATTTATATTTCATATTTATTTGAAATTTCTTTCAGATGTTTCCAAATTAATAAAATCCAAATGAAACTTTTGCTACAAAACAAACAAAATGTTCTCATTAGACCTCATATCATTTTAACTTTTTGCAATATATTGATTTTTTCATATAGAAACTCCTTACGTTTCTCCCATCCACTCCTTGCATTTTTATTGTGTTTTGTTGTTAACAAATCCAAATATCACAATACCAATTCACAGATCTGACACAGCTTTCCAAAGAAAAAAATTGTCATTTATACCAAATAATGACAAATCAAACCTATACTTTGTCAGAATATATATATTAATCTCTTAATCCTTTAACTTTTTTGGTTTCAAAAGGATTAATTCCACTCAAGAATAAGTGCTTGGACAAGTAGCTGTGGTATTGCTTCTAAGACGGTTCAGTATATGAGCTGGATGTTCGCCTTGTGATGTGCAATCAAAAACAGATGACAGAAGCCAGGTTATGAGCCCAGCCGCCATGGAGCAAAGCTAAAACCAAAACCTCCTGAGTGACTGGGGTTGGAATCACTCACTCACTCACTCACTCACTTTAGGTTTTTTTCACCACAAGCACTGTTTCCATTTAGCAGTTGATTGGCATTTGCTGACAGCATTGCTCAAACAGATCAGCAGAAACAGGTGAGATTTCTGAGGAAAGGTGAGAGACAAGTTAAATTACGAATAACACCTGTATGAGCAATGAAAACCTTTCGTCTTCCCTCATCAAACGTATTTTTTAAGATGCTAATATATCTTCTCCAAAGAAGTGTAATTTTCAAGAAGATTGAGTATTATAGGACTGAGATTTAAAATAGGATCTATGTGTTAATGTCAGCATTGCTCAAACTGAAAATTCTGCAATAGTCTGGCTTGATAAATAAATCAAACAACTATGTTAAGAGATGAGCACAAATACTCAGCGTATACTAATTTCCTCTTCCACTTTCCAGGTCTATTGGATGTGTGCCAAGTTATTTGACTTCAAGTGGGATGTGTCAAGGAGTACACATTCTGTTCTTGTCCTCTGCATTAGAGAAGTGCCAGCAGTCACGAGCAGAGACAGGGCGCGCATGGCGTCGTGCGATACACGGAGTATGAAACTGTCTGAAGTCCAAAGAGCCACAACTCATTGAGAAATTACATAGCAAAAGAGATGACACAAACCTTGTCTGACTTCAACACCTCCATAGCAGTCTACTAAGTTAAAGCCCCTAATTCAGGCAGATGAAATTCCCTCTGGATGGCTCAAAAGCCCCTTCCCATGTTTATAGAAATGTGTGTGCATGTGTCTGAGTGAGTGTTTTCTCCATGAATTCTGCACGTTCCTCCTCCCCAATTAAGCCCTTAAGGAAACTTTAATGTATAAAAATTAATCTTTGCTAGGTGTTATGTGAGATGACTACTGGACTATACAATCCATTTCTATGGCACCACAAAAGATTGGTTTATTTAGAAGAAAATTGTACCCTTGTTATCTCTGTCAGTTGACAGGTCTAAGGAGCTGCTTCTACAATAAAAGTACTTCAATGCATGTTTAAGAGTCATGGGCAAGCTATGGTGAAGGACACTTTCACTATCACAGCTGTTAGTGCCTGAGACTTTGATATCAACACTACATTGCTATCTTCATATCTTCAATTTGGCCCAGCTTACCAAAATGTAGTTAACTTCTAAATCAGAAAACAAAATCTAATTTATATGAAAATAAACACCACTATCACCTTAGCTCATGTTGGAACCTGCCATGGACAAAATTGCACTGAATTGTTATTATTAGATATAATTGATAGATATGGGATCAAAATAGCTACCTTATTTGCGAAATTTCTGGTCAGCGATGTCTCTACTTGCTATCTTAATATCCTAATGTAAGTCTTAGCAGCACAGATTTCATACTTTTGGCCTGAACTTGGCACACAATCATTCTATTGCAGAAATACAGGGAAAGACATTTGACTTCCTACATCAGCAGATAAGAAGCTGGATGGTCAGTGTATTGGGCTGTGTATTTACTGGATTAGCAATTCGCAAAGTCATCTTAAGAATTGCAGAGAAATGCTTCTATCTTACTTGGCACGATGCCTTGCTCTTCGCAAAAACTGAATTCATGACCCTTTCATTTAAAGGCCTTTCCTTCCTGCCTATATCTTAAATCAATCTTGTTGCCCCTGAGCACTGCACATTTAATTCTAAAATCTCTTCTTGAATTTGCTTCAAATTCCTCAAAGTCAACACTGCCTATAAAAGCAGCGTCTTTTGTATCTCAGTTTATGAAAATAATAGAAACGCACTGTCTAAGGTTTCTCTTGCGTGTGTACAGAAATTACTTTGGAGTTTGCCAGCCTTTTCTACGCTGCACAATACCTCAGTTCACCATGAACCCCAAGGGTTTTAGCATGACCATGCAGGATTAGGATGCTTTTAATCAGTAACAAATCCAATCAAGTTAGGAACTGTTGTAGCAAATGGCTTTGAACAGTAACAATAGTAATACACACAGATCAGGATTGAGCTTCTAGAGAGTGAAAAGTAAATTGTGGAGAAGGAGAAGGAGGCACCTTATGAGGTATGTCTGTATGGAGCTTCTGGCTGTCTAGCTCAGCATGGGACATGACACCTTCTGGATATGCCCATCTCTCTCAGTTTTTGAAAAGCTTATATGGCTTGTCCAGACATCTGCTTTTAGACAGCTAAACTTAGCTGGGGCAATTCCCATCATTATTGAAAGGTAATATTTAATATATCAGAGACATAAAAACAGGAGGGAATGATCGTGTGTTTGTCTACATTTAGAGAAATTAAACATACCACTTTAGGTGCAATAACAGTTGGCACGTGTGCAGACAAGGAAGAAGATTAATAAAATGTTATCATTTGGTATTTAGCAGTTTTCATCAAGGGCAGTGTTTAAAATTTGGATGAGGTAATGAATACTAGAGTTCATAAAAGAAAAGAGGGGTTTCTTGATTGATTCATCTACCTATCTATCCACCAGTCAGCTCAAGTGAGCTCCATCAGTCCACAGGCTGGTGAATCTGTAGGTGACTGGAATTCACACACTGTGGCACAAAAATTCAGAATATGAATGATCATGATTCAGTACCTCAGCTCTAGGTATAAGGATTTAGGATGAATATACAGCATGAATGATAATCACCAAACTTACTTCAGAATCTGTTACGAGCAATTGTTGGAGACAGGATGTTGGCTTTGGACAGACCATGAACTATTCCCACAGTAAATGCTCCAAAGTGAAAATAAATGCTGAGCTTCACAGCAGCATTTTTCATCTTGAAAGTGTTTAAACATCACAGTCTAAATTTGCTCCACTTGAAATCAATGACAAAGTTCTTGCTGTGTTCTGTTGGAGCGGAATGGGGACCATTATCTGATAGATCTCCAAATTACTCTGTAAAGTAAGCCAAAGCTATTTTCCAGTTCTGGAATAAATGCTACTGAGCTTCAGAGAATAAGAGGCTCTAATCACACTAGAACATTTAACTTATTCACTTTATTGATGGATCTAGGAGGTGACTTGCTCATTTAGTGTAGACATGCCTGGAGAGGATACATAGCTGGTAAAGAAGTTCTGCGTTTTTCCCAAAAAAACCCCACTGAAATATCAAGGGACTAAAAGATGAAGCTAGAGGTTCACCTTGAAAAAAGATGCCATTTCCCAGTATTAATAGTGATTAGATATTGGACCACATCACCAGAAAAGGTGACGGCTTTACCAGTCTGATTTCATCCCATCTCACTTTAGGCACTGAAATGAGACATGTGATAGAGAAGCAGTTGTCTTCAGCTCTGTGTCAGTGGAGACACAGAAGCACTTCTAGAGAGCAACTCACACTAAAGCGTGAGCCACACTCTAAAAGTGCCTTTCACTGGCAGTAAAGAGAGATTATACAGGCAACCACATTGCTAATTCAGAGGTCTCACTTAGGCTGGGATAAAACTAATTCAGTACCGACACTATTCCCATGCAGAAAAACTACAGTTCTATTAAAAATATTATTTGAGTTTCTGGTAAAAACAAATGTTTGTGGGCAGAGGGAAGCAAAGAGAAGGCCAGATGACTGTGGTCCTTCCTGGAGAGGTCTGTCTGTGGTCAGTCACTTTCTCAGCGTGTCCTACGGAGAACAAAACTACCCTTGATATCTCAATAATATTCATGCCTCTCCATTGATGCCCTGAGTATACTAAAGTACGGCATTTCTAGGCCTCAGCCCATTGTTTGCAGGAGTGAGGAACGTTTTTCCCTCACTGAATAGTTGATATGAGATACACAGATTTTTTTCTCTCCTTCTTTTATGCATCACAAACTTACCCCCCCTGCAGGACAGAGAATATTCCTACTCTTATGTTCATACCAATGCTGAGGTTTGGGAAAGAAATGTCATTTGTGCCAGCTTGGGAGAAACCTTGGGAAACTTTTGCTTTTTTCTGCAACAAGGGTTGGATTAGCATGGAGCATCTTCTCCTGATGATCCTGCAAGAACTTTGAGCACAGTCTTTCCTTTCCTGCTTAGAGAAGAACTTTTTTTCTCCTGAGTTCTGATACACTTTATCTTTTCATTGCACTGAGGAGATTTTAGACTGCAACACAGGCCTTCAAGGCAGAGATGAGGTTCATGAGCTCACCTGTAGAGAAAAAAAGCTTTGCTCATCTCACTGTATCAAGGGTTGGCTAATTTGGGGTTTGGCTTTATCTTCACAGTCCTGTACTCAGACCTCATCCTTATGCATATGGATAGTAGTTATCTGTCTTAATAAGCAGTGATAACACATGACAGGAGGCATACAGTCATTTCTTCTGTGCTGAAAGAGTGATAACCTACATCACAGCAAATAAAAGCTCCAAAAGGGACCAGTTATTAATGTGTCAGAAGAATACACAAGAAAGATGGGATTATTTCACATTCACAGTCTGTTTCTGCAAACTCAAGGCATATGCATGCAGATCATAAAATCCTAGCTATCCTGTTTATAACCTCAATTTCCTTCCTTCTGTTTGTCTGGCTTCTTCTAAACTCTCTGCTTCATATTTCCCATTTGTTAGGAGATTTCCCAGCACATTCTCCTGGCAAATGACCTCAGGTCAGCTAGAAATATTGGTTTTGCATGAGCTTCTAATTTACTTTTACCGGTATCAAAGTTAAATATCTAGTCCCAGCAAATAACCCTCCATGCTGAGAAGACAATGGGAAGACCTAGCTTCCATCCATACCTTAGGTGATGCTAATAACCCCTGTGCCAGTGCCTCGCTCTCCATCAGCTACAGAGATAGACTAGCTTGAACCAGCTGATTTTCACATAGCTGAAGTTAGGTTACACTAATCCTAATATTTTGACACTCAAGGTTTTGTAAATCTTCTTCACAGAAAGACTGTACATGGGACAGTTTATATCTTTTTCTCAGTTTGCAAGCAAAGTATGATTAGTCACCACATGGCCAATGAGACTTGAAACCCACCAGAGGTTACCAGAAGTCTTTGAGGTCCTATAAAACTGTACCTAGGAAGCCTTTTTAAGAAGCAAAGTAAAGCCTGTAGAGTGCCTGTGCAGATTAGGGAATATGAATTGGCACTACAGATACTTCAATACACAAAGAGCATTTTAATAACTTTAGTAAACAAAATCAAATCAAGACCAGGGTAACTTAAATTTCAGGGTTCCTCCTCATCCCCAAACACTCAAAAATACTGTGACTTTTTTTTAGTTCCTTTAAAAATTAATAAACAGAAGAAGAAGAAAGTTCTTATACCAGCGAGGTGAAGTTGCGAAATCACCTAAACAGCCTAAAGTCAGTGACAATAGGAACAGGCCAGCAGAAATGGAGAAAAATAAAAACAGCAGCAAAGGAGACCTTGCTCGTTGTGTCTTTCACAGTGCTATCATTTTCATAGTAGTATGAATCCTTTAGAAACTGTGTCCTTCTATTATGCATCAACAGGGAAGTTAAAAAGCGTTTTTATCAGCAATATATCTCAGTGGTGCACTCAAGGAGCAGCTAAAAGCTCTTTTGAACAGTAAAAAGGCAATGTTAAGCACCAAGTGCTAAATGTTTCCTGCAATACAAGGTTTTTCTACAAAGTAGCCCAAAGACAAGCTCTAATGTTCCATACACACAAAAATAAAGGATTAGGGGGCCAACTACCATCACAGTCTCTAGATCCTGTATTAAGTGATAAAAATTAGAGACTTTCCCACTGCCACCAAATTGACTTTTTGGAATACTCTTTGGAATAGGGCCTGTACACCAGCTCCAGTGTAAGGTTGCCAGCTGGGATATGAGCTGGTTTCCATTCCCTTGACACTAAAAACAAACAGGATTAGGACGCAGATACACTGAGATCTGTCTTCACTTTGCTAATGGCGAAGGATAAAATTCTGGCCCCAGTAGGGATAGAGGTATTTTTAACGTTTACTTAAATGGAGGTAGGATTTCATGAACAGAAATACACTTGTCTCCAAGGATGATATTCCCACTGAAAAACCCCCAGGAAGTGTGGGTAGAGGTGCTGCTCAATAAAGCAAGGCAAAAAAAAAAGGGAGTTCATAACCAAGAATTTACCTCCGCAATCCAAAGAAGAAAATATGAAGTCCAGCTGCAGAAACTGTGCAGAAAAAAACCCAGTCATTTAAATGCAATCTTCGTTACATCGATATTATCCACTTGGAGGAAGCAGCATAGGGTGGGACAAAGGACCCATAACTTCAGTTTCTGCACTAACAATTTACTCTTTTTTCATGTCATGTGCCTAACAACTGATGATACAATGAACAAATATCAGTAAAAAAGTTCCTCAAGAAAATGAGATGCTTGCATTAGCGAGTGTAACAGTTTAGGATCACTTTGTTGTTATTTCTGGAAGATGATCTCTCTACTTTGAATCACGTTTCTTCCATTTTCTGCAGTTCTGAAGGACTGAATACTCTGAAGCAACAGTGGAACAGATTTCCATTCATCTAGATTCTTCACATCACTCTTGTCTTCTGCTAATTCTTTCTGTTTCTCTTTCATATGGAAAGGCACAGAAAGGGCAGAACAAAAACAAGCAAGTTAACTGCCAAGTTCACTTGATACAAGAGTGTAACTTTCTGAGCCTTCATTCCTCAAGAAATGCAATTTGTTGACACAGTGTGGTGGTCTCACCACTTAATGCCTGCGTTTAAAGCATGTTTGGTGGAGGTTTTCAAGTAAAGGATTACCATTTCAATTCACTGAGCTACCTTTTAGGAAAAAAGAAAATTGTTTCTCTTGAAAGCCACATGCATTTTAGAGGTTAAGAAATGCATTTTTAAGCAAATTATATTTTACTGTAAGTTTATTATAATTCATTTTGTTCTTGTTTGTAAGGCATTTATTTAATACTTTAATCCTTGTGTGTCTTAACATGCTTAAAATATTGACAAGCTCCATGACCTAGTTCCATTTACAGGAAGGAATGCTGTAATTCTAAAGCAGGAATTGGCATAGAAAATTTCACCTTGTTTCAAAGGAGCAACTGAAAATAGGCATTATAAGAAGCAGGATCAGATAAGCATGGAAACAGGCAGGTGATTGGTACAAGTAACTGAAACCAAGGAGTGAAACATTAGCCCAGTAACCTCAAAGGTTTCTCAGAAACACTTCCACGTAACTTCAAATTTTCTAGTCCCCAGAAAGGATAAGCAGCTGGAAAAACTACATAACTCCAGCCAGTTCAAGCTTCCTAGAGACTTGCAGCATCTGACGGTCTGCTTATCACAGGTGCTATAAAACAAACCGCTGCTTTAGAAACATCCCTGCCCCAAATCCTGAAAATGGATTAGCTGAGATGAGGATTTGAATACAGGGATTTAGGGTCTTTTCTTGAGAATTTGTGGAAATAATGCAACTAAATCCAAGCACTTCTACTGTCACTGGAAAGGCAAGTGCTCATTTTGGAGAACTTGCAGATGAAGGAAAAAGCCTCAGGTAGCTAGGCTGACATCTCTATGGAGGTGTCTGTAGACAAGTGTCTCCTAGCATTGGAAATGTGTAAGCAACTTTTACCACCTGCACAGACCTCAGTTTCACTGCTTAAACATAGCCGCCTGGCACCATTGGAAAGATGTATGGATATCCAAGACACTCCCACAGGTCTGGCAGATATGTGAAAGGACACACAGGAGGCTGAAGTTCATCTGAAGACTGTTCTTGCCCTCAGTATGGATCTGTAGGCAGTTGAGACAAGTCACTAGCACAGCTGCAGGCACTTGTACATAGGCAATGAGTATTGGTGTCTATCAATCCATACAGCTTTTGGCAATCAAAAGTTTAGGGGCTCTGCTCTTCAGAAGACAAGTCACCATATGTGCATGGGGAGGGGATGAACTGGATTCTGGAGGTGCCTTTTTTCGTTCACTACAGAAATGAAATGTTGACCCAGGTGTGACAGGATCTATGGCAGACCTGAGTCCCTCTGGACCAGCAGCTGAACTATGGCGTTTCAACTAGTACTAGACACCATGTAACCAGCTTAGCCAAGCCTTAGCCCTCAAACTGTAAATTTAAGTGAGTTGGATCTCTCTCCTAGAGTTCAACTAAATTAGCCATACTCAACAGATCAGCTCTTCATTCCATTTTTTGCCAGTCACATTCTGTTTATGGGCACACTCTCTCCAGGTAATATTAAACGGTACTATTAAATACCACAGCACTACTAAATTATGTTGCTTCCAAAGTGAGGTGTTTGTCTCCAAGCTGTCTATTCAGACTGACATCCAGATCAGTCCAGTTACCAGTCTAATATCTAGGGTTAATTTTGGAGGGTACTTTTTTGTCCCAGGATAGAAGTATATCAGGGACCATTTGAACAAGTCAGCGGTAGAGACCGTCACACTCCATTGAGCAGGACTGTGCCCTGAAGCCTTTTAATTTCCGGCCGTAGACATGCTCTTGAGTCTGACTGTAATCTATATCAGTCCCACGTGCTCATAGTTTTGCCCCCTACTCAAAAGCACACACTTACCTTGGAGCCTCTGGCAAGTATTGAAGGTGAATAAATGTATCCGCTTTCTTTTTATATGTTGTGCTGTAAAAGAAAATAAAGTTGTAAAGCTGTCATAACTTGCTGAAGAAGCATGCCAAAAGCTGGCGCATTTTCAGCAAAACTCACTTCCTGGTATTCAATTAAAAATAGAAAATTACTGCATTTCAAATGCACTCTATTTTAGAATTTCATAAGCTGCTTCAAATTCTATGGCAGTCATGAAATTTGCTGTCCTTATTCAGAAATTCTAGTATATTCCTTTCCACAATAAATTCATTAGGTATTTTTTCCGTATCCTGTCCAAGCAACTTCCAATGTGCTGCTGAGCTTTATCTCTCCGTAATCTGGAAATGTTCTTTCGTCCAAAACACTTAAGCATGAATATAATTTTAAATACTGAGGAATATTCACCGATTTCAGTAGAATTCTTTATATGTTTAAAATTACTTCTGTGCTGAAACACTTGTTGGAAATAGGGCAAAATCTCCGTCACCAGTATTCTTTTGCCTGTGGAGCATAATTCTGTATTTTACCATGGACCATATTTCAAAAAAGCCCACACTTCAAAAAAGTTTACCTCCAGCCTCCTAGACACAGTCTTTGCACAAAAACGCCTGCTACCATCCCCCTTGAGAAAGCTTCCCTGCATTTCTTAGTGTTATTAAGTATTATTTAGGCCAGGAAACTTATTTAAAAGCAGCAACTTTTTACATTTTCTGTATTAGTTTCCTATTAGTCCTGTATATCTTTCATAAATGCAGGTCAAGTCTGTAATGAACATTTCCTCAGTCTCATTTTCTTGGGAACAATCTTTCCTTTTGAGAAACACAGTCCCAACCAGTTATCTGTTCACAGAATCACAGAATGGTAGGGGCTGGAAGGGACCTCTGGAGATCATCCAGTCCAACCCCCTGCCAGAGCAGGGTCACCCAGAGCAGGGGGCACAGGAACGCATCCAGGCGGGTTTGGGATGTCTCCAGAGACGGAGACTCCACCACCTCCCTGGGCAGCCTGTGCCAGGGCTCTGCCACCCTCAAGGTAAAGAAGTTCCTCCTCATGTTTAGGTGGAACTTCCTGTGCTCCAGTTTGTGCCTGTTACCTCTTGTCCTGTCCCTGGGCACCACTGAAAAGAGCCTGGTCCCATCTCCTGACACCCACCTTTTAAGTATTGATAAGCGTTGGTGAGATCTCTCCCTGAGTTGTCTTTTTTTTCTAGACTGAAAGGACCCAGATCCCTCTCCCTGTTGTGTTACAACTTGTAGCTGTCTTAATTTGCAGCCAAGTTGTGAAGCTCAGCTGCTTCCATAAGAATATGACTTCCTCACAAAGATCCTCTACGGTTGTTACTCATTCTCTCTGAGTTTTCATCATCAGATGAGAGGTTAAAAATCAGCCCAAAAAATTCTCAATGACAGTATGATGAAATATTTCTGAAGACATACCTACCTGACTTACAACGACAAAGGCAAACCAGTTAAGAAAAATGTAGTATCAGTTATTTCATGAAATAGACATTATGAAGGCAGGATCTCATCCATTGTTTTTTTTACAATCTATATTAATGGAAAAATGCCTTTTTTCTTTTTTTATCTTTCATTTTGTCAGTACATTTTTTACCTAATTTGGCTACTATCACAGAATCCCTGAGGTTGGAAGGGACCTCTGGAAGTCATCTGGTCCAACCCCCTTGTCCAAGTAGGGACACTTAGAGAGAGTTGTTCAGAACTATGTCCAGGTGGGTTATGAATATCTCCAAGGACGGAGACTCCACAACCTTTCTGGGCAATCTTCTCCAGTGCTTGGCCACCCTCACAGTAAAGAAGTTTTTGCTGATGTTCAGATGGCACCCTCTGTGTGTCAGTTTGTGACCCTTGCTCTGATCCTGTCACTGGGCATCACCAAAAAGAACCTGGCTGCATCCTCTTTGCACCCTCCCTTCAGCTGCTTCTGTACATTGAGGAGATCCACCACCACCCCCCCC
>VXBO01012413.1:111375-177438 GCA_013400135.1 Rhinoptilus africanus
CCTAGGATTCTATGATTCTATGATTCTATGATTCTATGATCCAGAAGGCAGGTCACATGGTCATAGAAAGAGATCAGGTTGGTTAAGCACGACCTCCCTTTCCTAAACCCGTGCTGGCTGGCCCTGGTTCCCTGGCTGTCCTGCACTTGCCCTGAGATCTCACTCAAGATTATCAACCATTCCTCCCAGTTTCATTTCATCTGCAAACTTGCTCAGATTGCAGTGCCCCATCATCCAGATCACTGATGAAATTAAACAAGACTGGACCCAGTGTTGACCCCTGGGGTACACCTCTAGGTTTTGGACTCCAACTAGACTTTGTTCCAGTCATAACTACCCTCTGGGCCTGGCCATTCAGCCAGTTTTCAGTCCACCTTACTGCCTTATCTCATCCAACTGAAACATCAACAGCTTGTCATTGAGCATCTTGCTATCTTTGGCAGATGAAATTATGGGAGTGAAGAAGGTGGGAAAGTTTTGTGTATAAAGAACTTGTCCCATAGCTCAACTGGTGAGAATGGAGTATAATTATCATCTCACTCCACTAACATCAGTAACATTACTCCTCAGTTTCATGGAGAAGAATCAGATTTTCCAAACTGACTAGTTACTTTGGATATTTGAGTCAGATGGGGGTCCTAATGTAAAAAAAAAAAGTTGAAACATTTTGCTAGTCTATCTTGACTCTTTCATTCTTTGCAATTTTTTATGTGGAATCTCAGATTCATTATAATTACTTAATTATATTTAATTAAATACTATGTCATCCTATCTGAGAACTTCAGTTAAGAATGACTCACAATTAGTTAACAAAAGATCAAAAATCATCTCCACACTATGAGCTTCACAGACAAAGTTCAAACCTGATTTTGTCCGTCCAAATTTGTGAAAATTCAAGTAGTGCTTTACCCATTCATAGCTGTTGTCTCAAAAAGTTAGCATTGGAATGTCATTTCTGCAATCCATACCTATCAATATTTTAAAAAATAAAATAAGACATTATTTCTTTAACAGACAAGCAAAAGTTTGAGCTAAATGGTGAGCTACATTTTGCTACTTAACTGCATGAATTATTTACTTGCAGTAATATAACTGCCTCTGCTCTCCTGCTTATTTGAAGATTTTCAAATTATTTTTCCTAAAACTTTTGTAGCATAATTTTCTTTCACTTCCCCAGCATTTCTTTCTCAGGGCCACAAAAGATCCAGCAGCAATTTGAATCAAAATCTTTATTTATTATTGCATTAAATCATTTTGCTCAGCTCTTATGCATCACTGCCATTCAAGAATCTCAAAGCCTTTAGAAATTGTATCGGCTCAGTTTGATTTTCAGGCAAATGAAGACACAGAGTAATAAAGTAACTGGACCCACACTAACCAGTAGGTCTGTGTTAAAGTCAGCAATTGAACCAAGGTCTGCTATATTTAATAACCCTTTCACAAAACTTTTTTATTTTAATTCCCAGGGAACAGTGGATGTCCCTTAAAGACTTCAGCTGTGTTGTTACAACAGCCCTGCTTAGCTGTATTTGTCTCAGAAGAGAAGCTTTTGTGTTCTGTGCACTTTCCTTCAGCTTGTATGAGGACTGTGGATAATTCAGAGGCAACATTTTTCTGGAACAATTTTCATTTTTTGGAGAAAGGAAAGTACTTATGACAAGTGTTACCTAAAAAAGTCTCACATATGGGTGGAAACTTATACAATCCAATATTAAGATACCTTAGGTGGCCTTCAAAGGCACCCAGCATTATGGAAGGACATGCAAGACACCAACCAATGCATAGTTGACGTATGTTGCATAAGACAAGACCTACAGGAAAGACAACGACTTCTCAAAAAACAGATAGGGACAGATAGGATAGCTTAGGGCATCCTAAATGACACAAGGCACTTGTGTTTAGACATCTGTACCACAGTTCTGGTCACTGGTCACCTCAGTCTCTCTAGGCTCTGTTGACTGCACTGACTAGCTCTTCACTGACTACAGCTCAGCTACTGAGAGCCTGTATACAACTCTACCTAAATATCTAAATTTAGGTGTTAAACTTCAAACTGTTTAAATACATTTTAAATTTCTAACTGAATGCCACTTGTAAAGTCAATGAGAGCTGCCCCTCTGTACTTGTAGCTCAGATCTAGTGAAGAAGATACAACCTCTTATACAAATCATTTCACTTGGCACGCCAACTGCATTTGCAAAAGGTCTAAATGTGACTTCTCTAGAGAAAGGTGTTTCTTTGGCAACGATCATAGAACTAGCATCATAGAATCATTTAAGTTGGAAAAGACCTTTAAGATCATCAAGTCCAACTGTAAACCTAACACTGCCAAGTCCACCACTAAACCATGTCCCTCAGCATCACATCTACATGTCTCTTAAGTACCTCCAGAGATGGGAACTCATCCACTTCCCTGGGCAGCCATACCAATGCTTGATAACGCTTTCGGTGAAGAATTTTTTCCTAATATCCAGTCTAAACCTCCCCTGGAGCAACTTGAGGTCATTTCCTCTTGTTCTGTTGTCTCTTACTTGGGAGAAGAGACCGACCCCCACCTCTCTACCCCCTTCTTTCAGGCAGTTGCAGAGAGCGAGAAGGTCTCCCCTCAGCCTCCTTTTCTCCAGGCTGAACAACCCCAGCTCCCTCAGCCGCTCCACACAGACTTGTGCTCCAGAACCTTCACCAGCTCCGTTGCCCTTCTCTGGACTCAGTCCAGCACCTCAGTGTCTTTCTTGTGGTGAGGGGCCCAAAAGTGAACACAGTACTCAAGGTGTGGCCTCACCAGTACCGAGTACAAAGGGGCAATCACTTTCCTACTTCTGCTGGCCACACTATTGCTAATATAAACTGGTTCAACTTTGTGCATGTTTCTGATGGCCTGATATATAGTTTTCCTTCATTAAGCACCATAATTTTTCTTTTTAATTGTTGAAATTGTGCTCCAGATGTTCCTAGCAGCTGTCAGAACAATGTGCCATCTGAACACTCAGCAAACATGCAGAAAAACAGGCTAGAGGGGAAAGAGTTCCTCTGCCTATATGCGGACACATGCGATATAAGCATCCACATCTGAGCTAAACACTTCTTTTTCTAGGCCAGAGAAAAACAGTTCAGAGAGAGCCCCTTGGCAGCCAGATCTAACATTGCAGTTAGTCCCTCTTTGAGCAAAGCAGTGCTTTAGATGACATCCAGACGTCAGCTCCAGACTAAGTTTTTCTCAGTTATTTTTCTGGGTTTTCTTATAAATATGCACTGAATGGCCTTTGACTCATCTGAGCTGTTTTGAAGATCTAAGTTAGAAGGAAGAAGCTTAAAAGCACTTGCATTTCTCCATTGGTTATAAAAGAAATCTAGAAAATCAGCTTGGATGTAGAATTTTAAACTGAAAACCTATTCATTTGATTAGCAGATTCCTACTGACATTGTTTGGAGCAGAGGATGGGGAGGCAACATTCTAACTGTCCAATCCTCTGTTTAGGACGGATATGACTTGATATGGTCTGTATATTTCAATAATATTTTATAAAGATAAAAGCAACAGTTAATTATTTTTTTTAATGACATTCCCTCTTATGCCCTAAGTTAGAATTATTGAAACTAAAAGTAGAGGTGAAGCTGATTCAACGGCTTTACATTTCCTGACGCAGTCTGGTGTTTCAACCTATCAAATCCTGTGGCATCGGCTGACTATGTAATGAAGTTTGGCGTTGTGAGAGGCAGCTGACATCTGTACTAGTGAACTGATTAGTAACATTGCCTTAAGTGGCCCAGTATGACCGCGGCCATGTTATTAAATTTTCATTTAATAAAAAAAGAAATGGGTAAATGCACCCAAAGTTCTTATCAAGGATAGTCTACAGTACATGCCAATTCCTCAGCATTCACAGGAATTCCATGGGAAAATATTAGGTGTCCCTATTAAGAATATTGGACAATCAAGCTCCAGTGCTCAGCCCCTGGAACTGTTTAATTCAACAGTCTAGAAATAGTTGTAAAATACCCCGAGGTTTCTTGTATGAATTATCATTGCAATTGTAGACAATCTCCTTGATTTTGGGGGGGAAAAAAAAAAGGTAACAAGATCTGTGTAACTTTCATTTTATCTGTGTTGTTATAAAGGCAAGTCTTGGTGTACATTGTGAGCCAAATCTTTCAGTAATTTCAATGAAATATTTAGCTGTATAGAGAAGTCAGAGGCACAGAATTTGTATCAGGAACTTAATTTCCCCAGGATCTTCCAAAGAAAAATTCTTATCCATAAGGTCATAAAATGCATTTTCTGCAAAGAGTGTAATTTCTTTACAATATATGTTATTGAAAAAGCCTGAAAACTGGGAGTTTTCTGCTATGAAGTCATCATGCTTGAACATCCTGTTTCTAATCTGGCTGTCTTAAAAAGTTTAATTGCAAAGGACAGAACTAAATTAAAGATAAGCTTTCAGTTACATTTTAGCTATGTGATGTTACTAGACTCACTGAAAGCAAATTCCAAAATGGCACAGTGTCTATACTGTTAATTGTGCTCTGCTCAAAAATATGAGCTTAATTGTCCATATCAAATGACAGCGTCACGTTTAATTATGTAAAATATAAAGCATCACTAATTCATGATATGAACTGAGTTCTCCTGAATATAAGAGATGCCATCTCTGGACCAATTACAAAACACGCACATCTGCTAGAGTCCACAATGTCATTTTGTAGACATTCATAATGTTCCTTCTCACTGAAGACCAGAGTATTTGAGCATTTGATGGTCAGCAAGAAACAAACAGGGCAAATCAAGAGCTGCACTTGTGTTATAAGAAGATATTAAATGAAAGGTTAAAATTCAAACAGTTGCAGAGCAGATAGAGGTATGTGTCTGACTGTCTGTGTTCATGGTTCTCTAAGAGTCAGGAGCTGATTATGAGAAAGAACAAGACAATTAGGATTTTCTGCATGGTTAAGACTTGCACAGCTTATGATTTCTGACTACCAAACAGGTGCTTCCTATGGCAAGAAAGAAGTTTTCTATATGTGGACCTAAATGCACGTAATATTGTACATACTAGAGAAGGCAACAGCTCAAAGGCTGCTTCACCCTCTCTATTCAGGGGCAACTGAAACAAAGCCTAAGGGGCAGCTGACCACGCTCATTAGAAGCTGCTAGAGCTTCGTCCGTCCCAGATCATTGTGGTTTCCCCTATTTTGTCCTTACGTGGCAGCAGCAGGAACGCTCAAGTGATCCTGGCCATCGCCCCCACAAGACCCAGAAGTTCCTCAAGCTGAACTCAGAGACTGCTGCACAAGCTTCTGCTGCCTCAGTTAGCTGTGCTGATGAACCTCAAGGAGGTTCATGCATTTTATTCAGGACTTTCTAATCAAACAGCAGAGAGCAGAACCTGGGATTCTGCAATTGTGCTTCATCACTTGGTTAAAGGACCAAATTTTTTGTCGCTTTTTCTCCCACTGTCCCCACAAAGTTTGGGGCGTTGTCTTCACAGTCTCAGTTGGAAGGAATTAGAGGGGTTCTGCATATGTATTTAGTTAATATCTAGCTGGTTTGGACACTCCTATGGGAAAAGGAGTTGCTGAGTCTGAAGAACCTCAGGCTGAGGAGGTCAGATGCCCTCCATCCTTGTTGAAAACGATAACCATCACAGTTCTTAGAGAAAAGTCTGTCTCCTCTCTGTTCAAACGGAAAATGACACAGCTGCCTGCATCCAAAAGCTGAATTCAAGTGCCTGAATCTAACTTTTGTATAGGTACCTACATCTAAGTGACAAGGAGAACTTTAAAACCGCTACTCTCATCAGTATTTCTTGCTAAATATCTTTTATATCAACTTACTAGTGTGAAGCATCTGTATGTTGCCTTCCGCTGTACTGGGAACTGGGGTATGTAAATAAGGCGTCAATAGACTTCTAGAGCCAGTGACTCTATCCCCCATTCTGTATTTGGCTTTTACCTGTTTCAAACAGATCTCACACATTCCCTTAACTGTCCCATATGTATCCTACGTTACAGGGAAGGAAAGGCCTGGGCTAAGAAGAGGAACTCAAAGAGAAATCAAGTGTTGTAACAGAAACAATAGTCTGGGGGAAAAAAATGTGCTCGCAGCAGCTAACTTAAATAGAACTGAATCGTGCAGTTGGATTAGGATTTCCTGAACAAGCATGCCGTAGTAATCTTGACAAGCTATGGTGACAGCCTGGACAGCAGTTCTGCCAAGGAAAACATCTGGATCATATAAGGCCAGAGGCTGTAGAAGGAAGAGTGGCAAAAGCAACACCCAGCCAATAGGTCTCGGTGAATAGGAAAATAATAATCTTTTAATCATGACAAAAATTTTGTGACTAAAGACTTGTAATTTAATTTTACTATTTTCAGTGGAAGCAGGTCCGTTTGGAACTCATAAACATGAAGCAGATAGAGTATGCTTCTTCTTCCTTAAAACACTAAACCACAGGTTACCAGACATTGGGTGAGTCCACCAGGGAAAATATCCTCCATATTTCCTCTTTTTGTTTGCCCTGCCTAATCATTTATTATTTATCCCTATTAGAGACAAGATATGCTTGTATTGCATGTGGATTAGTATAGACCAAGGACCATTCCTAATGATGCAAATTTTGGATATGGCCACTGGTTTTGGAAAGCAGGGAGCTAGAAGCATTAACCATATTTGTGCAAAGGAACAGTCCCCAGTTAATTTACTACCTGCAGGTATTTGGCTTGGCTCAGAATGGTTATTCTTATATTTTAAACTTTAGCAAGTCCACAGAATCATGAAAAATAGGAATGAAATGGACTCTTATGTGTTACCTACTTTATACTTGTTCCAAGGCAAGATCAGCATCACCTAAACCACTGCACAGAAGACTATCAAATCTGTCATTATTACACAGTAGTATAATATGACATTTCTGTAATCCATTCATCATAGGCTTTTTATGCAGGAAGAATTACACTTGAAAGAAGTTTTGCAGTGGTGCTGAACTGCCTTTTAATTGCTTCTTTCAGTGTATTCACGTATAGGCAATTTCTTCCAAGTCATCTTCTCTGGAGAGTCAGCAATTGCATGAATGTTTACATTTTTTTTTTTCATGTGATGAAGCTTTGAAAGGGTGCAAGGAGGAAGGGGATGATGGCTGGCTGGACTTGGATTCAAGATCACGGCTAATGCAAAGTGAAAGTAGAAAAGAATCAGATACTTCCTAATAAAACTAAAAACAACTCTGGTTAGACATCCCTTGTGGTTACACAGTTGGAAAAACAAGTCCCTTCCAACTTTCCAGATCTGCTGAGGCTGTCTTTGCTCACAGTAAGAAGTGGTGAGTGGTCACGGTCTTGAAACCTGCTGTGTTTTCATTCTGCTACTGTCGAGTTCAGGAAAGCAGAGTGATTTGCTCTCTCAGGCCCTGTAATACACATCCGATCTTCACCAAACACTTTTCATTACAAGTTCAGACTCAGAAGGAAAACTGCCTTCAAAGACACTGATTTTCCTCTCCTGCAAAAGAAAAAAATCTATTCCCCTGCTTTTTACTTGGGAATCAAACCCTTAAAAATCACATTTTTTTCATTCCAGCCTACCAAGAAAGGCAAATAGGAGCTATTGTTAAAATTTATAACTTAACCATTAAATGAAATCTATTTAGAAACCGACCACTTGGGAATAGAAAAAAATCACAGGATTCCATTCCAAGAACATTGCCAGTAATAGCTGGAATTGAGAACAGTGGCTTTGGTGTGCTTTTTCTGAATATGATGTGATTGCATTGACATGTTCCTATGGAGAGTTTTTAAATTGATGAAACTGCATTTTCTCATAATAAAAAAAAATGTCATGTCTAGTCCTGAGGACATGGAGTTAAGTTTTTGTGGTATCTCAAAAGAAAATTATAGACACAATTATCTCTAAATCATCTTCCCATCCAGTAGACAGATGTCAAAGATCAGCAGTATTTCTAGGATTGAAACTTTTACAACACCCTTTCGCAGCTTGTGCTTCAGCATCTCTGTCTTTCCATTTAGCACATACAATGCAGTGGGACCAAACTAGCCAAAAATCCTTTGTGTGAAGCTCTATATGACACACATTCAAAAGACGTCCTTTTGCCTGCATCAGCAGGACTGTCGGAAAATGAAAACAAAAGAAATGAATGTAGGATTGGAATGAGTGTATTCATAATTCTCCTAATGGTTAACAAATCATTGACTAGCAGGTGCTAGAAAGATCTGACCGTACACATACACCAGAACATTTCATGTCGGCTCAGCAGTATTTCTGTGGTCTTCAGTATTTTCTTCCAGACAGAATTGAAGTCCTTTCCACCCTCTGAAGCCCTGTGCCAATGGAGCTGCAGAACAGCAGCCCCTATGTCTTTCTAAAGTTCATCCTTGCTTTTCAAGAGACAAATAAATGCTCTGGGCTGCTGGACCAGGGGAAGGAAATGTGCAGTGCCTGTGCTGCAGCATACAGTCACCATCTGCTGAAGGGAGAGCTTGCCATCGTGTGGTGATACAGCCTCACCACATCACTGTAATTTTTCCCCGCCATATAGACGTGACAGAAGTTAAATGTACAGTGAGGAAGGATCCTCCAGATCCCACCGGTTTCCCTGCTCCCACTAATTCATTTGGAAGATGTCTCAAGGCTTTTTTGTGTGTCCATAGTATTGCTCCACTCGGACAGAGCTTTTGATATGCCACAACCAGCAAAAAGCAACGTGAGGCTGAAAGCTGGGGTGCCACGTTGAAGACGTGACTTGGTCCTCTGAGTTGCAGGGAAGACCCTTGGAACTGCTAACACCTCTCTGAGCTTTACCAGCCTCCTCACTCTTCCATGATGAGGGTGGTTTCTCCATGTCACAAGCCTGGCCAGCATTAGGGAGCCCAGGTCTATTCACAGCAGGACCTGTTGGCTTTCTCATCTCCGCTGTACCTGCATGGACCTGGGTTGGCACACGGAGACAGGCAGAAGCACAGTTCTCTACCTTTTCCACCAGCCCTTTGTGATGCCTCTTGGGCACCACAGAGACGGGAGGTGCCAGTTTCACCAGTATGGTTCTGCTAAGAAGCTCTTGGCAAAGTGAATCTTGACAGATGAAGGTCCACTTTGGCTGTGGATGGGGGCTGAAGTGTCCAGAAGCTACCCACGCATGGCTCCACCCTACTTGATTTGTGCTTTTCCTGGGTAAGTGGTGCCCATGATGGGTCCCTCCGGAAGGTGCACGGCAGAGCAGGGACATCACCACAGGGAAAGGGCTGCAAACAGAATCTACCCAGGGCTGCACAGCACCCCAGAGCAATTTTAAGATCTATAGCTGAGCAAAGCAGGGCTATGAGGATGACCAATGTCACAGCATATTATCAGAAGGATAACTCATTAACAACCTTTATCCTGAGATGCACAAACTCTGAGAAGCAGCCGAGCTCAAATGACTATTACTCACTTGGAATCTAGACATAACCACAAGATATCATCTGATCTTGATAATGTTACGGACTTTCATACTTTGGAATACTTTCTTTGGTGGATTCCTAATATCTAATTTTGTCTTTTGTCCATGGTATTCAATTATAACCCTTCTGCAGAGCTTCTTAGAAAGGTGAAAATGTGTTTAATACCCTGGCAAGCATACATGGTGGTGAAAGGGCCACAACAGGATATAGGTGTCACCAACTGGGATGTGGGAAGGATTGCTGGAGGAAGTCATTTGTCTTTCAGTAAGTTTTTGAAGGTGAAAGAGCTGGAAAAAACAGACAGACTTTCTAGACTTAGCAAGAAGTTGACACATCTTTAGTGAGTGACTTTTATGAATACTTTTTTTGCCTGAGACATTTCCATCATCTCCAGACAGATTGTTTTAAATCTAATCCTTGAATCACTGCACTATTGATCTTGGGCAGCCACTGAGAAAGTAATTTGATCTATCTTATTAGTCTCACAGTTTCCTCTCCCCCTCTCTCACCTCAAAAAGCCTCTCCTCTGATTTCCTCCCAGCCTGTCTCCATGTCCACCTGACCCTTTAGGTGACAGTACTCCTCACAGGAGGAGAGGAAACACCACAACCCAGAAGCTACAGTGTTTTCTTCCTCCCTCTAGATGGTGCCATGGGCTTTCCCTGGGTTAATTAGCACCTCCTAAAATCGAAGCTCTGTGGAGTGGGATTCACCCAATTGGAGGCAGACCTCAGTGGCTGCTCTGGCAGAGGCTGTGTTGCCTTATGGTCGTGGGATGATATGTGGATGGGAAACATAATAGGATGTTTAATCTTATTTTCCTCTTTTTTTTTAGTGAGTGTAGTCTAGGAACACTGGATACCTGTTCCTGTAGTCAGATCTTTGATCTCTTCCTTTCCTTTTTCATTGGATTTCACTTTCACACCATCCTTTCTTCAGTGCCCAGAGTGGCCCCTCTTGGTGGAACCATATAAAACAAATACTACGAGACCATTAAACTGACCTTTGAGACCCAGGGAGCAGGACTTATGTGTAGAGAATGCTATCTGAACTATGGGAAACTCTTTATAGTCATGGGATGGAACTAGAGGTGGTTCCTCCTGGCCTAAAGGAGGTATCTGAAATAGAACAGTGCTGCCACCACCCGAAAAGCTCCTTTTCTCTCCAAGGGCTGGAAAGCAAGCCCCAGTTAAGTAGTTCCAGTGTGTGTCAGCACAGTTGACACCTAAAGTTAAGTGAGACGAATAACATTTATAAGTTCCAAAGCTCAACAGCACTTATTTGTTCTAAAGTACTAGGCACAACGTAGGTAAATCACAGACAGAAATGAATATCATCATTTTGTTGTGGTAAACGTTGAAGGACACTGTAATCCCAGCACACAGGAGTGGTAGGTTCATTTTAGTAATGAAAATATTAATTCTGAGCCAAACTAATCCTGACCAGGATATGCTTAAGGTGTGGATCAGAGTCCAGTTTCAGTGGCTGAGTCATTCTTTGTTGGCTTGAAGAGCAACACCAGTGAGACCCACAGAATTCCCACATTTATTCCTGTCTAGACTTGCTCTGCTTTGGCATGTTGTTATGCCCAGAGGAGAAGGTGATAGATAATCGGGCCCAAGGTTTGTAGCTTTTTGGGCCTGGGTGAAACAGTGAGCATAGCTGTGGGCAGAGAGTATGAGAAAACTGTTTCTGGGACATGCCTGGGATGGCGATTGCAGCGAGTCCCACTAAGGGGTGCACTTCCCCACCACATTTTTTCCTCTCCCATCCTTCTATAGGTGTCATGGGGCAATAAAAATAAATACGCCTTTCCAAGAAAGGATTTCCAAGTGCACTGGCAACCTGCAGCTGCAGTTTTAACAGGGAGGCACAATCTACCTTGGTCTTTTTATTTCCTGGGAAATGCATGGATCGCTGTTTCCTATGTCACTCTGAAGCAGTATCATCTGTAATGTTTCTCCTCTATGGGGGAGTGGGAGGAAATTGCTTGTCACCTAGTGGCGATATGCAGCTTTTATTTACATGGGAAAGCAATAAAATTGATCGTTTCTGAAATGAACAAAAGTCACTTGGCTGGAGTTCAAAGCAAAAGGGTATGTGGGGAACACTGCTTTCTAACCCGTACAGGCGGGGACCGCTAGGCACTGGCCTGGTCTCTGCCTTGGGCAGGTCATTTACTCACCCTTGTTTTGTTTTACCCACATGAAAACAAGGCTCTTAACATGAATTGGTTTCATAGAAGTCTTGTGATATTTAATTAGATGGTCTCGTAAAACGAGAGAGCGAGCTCTGAACAGCAGAGTGGAGGTATCTTCATCTGATGGGCTAGTATTAAAGAAGAAACATCCGGAGACCACTAATAAACCACTGCGTACAGTCCTGACACAGCTTGTTTTTAAAACCATGTTGAAAAGTGACGGCAGTAAGCACAGAAAAGAGCCACAGGGGCTGCAAAAAACATCTTACACTGGGAAGTCTGTAAGAATTTCTTCTGTGTAAAGTGTTGGAGAGTGTTCGAGAGTACAAATACATTTATGACAAAATAGCAGAAAATACCGACAGGCTTTTGGAGCTCTTAAGACAGTCATCATAAGGATCAATATATGGAAACTAAAGCTGAAGAATCACAAATGAGAAGCTGGCATGTCTGCTAAGAGTGGACATGACTAACCACTGCGCAAGCTAACAGAATGATAGAATCCTTTAGGTTGGAAAAAACCTTTAAGCTCATCGAGTCCAAGAGTGAATCTTCAGAACAGTGCTTGGGAGTCTTGTGCATCGGCCAAACACAAGTCACAGGCGTGTTCCTGGCTCGCTGCCGGCCTCGCAGGCTGACATGTAAAGGCTGGAGATAGCAGAGATCAGGTTAGCTGAGTTCAAGATCGTTCCTGGCCTTAAACAACCTGCACTCCTGAACCTAGACTGGGTTAAGAAAGTGCAGTTTCAAAGGAAACAAACAGACGCCCAGTTCTCCATCCCTGAGAAACATGTTCTGCTGTAGGAGAGAGTGGGACAAAGAGAAAGTCAAGTTATCCAGTAACTATCGTCAGTGGCAAGTCAATTCTCATTTAACTAGCGCTGAGCAGAGGAAAGACTGGTGGAAATCTTTAAACCTGCACAATCAGTTGCTTCAGTAATCCACTGGAAGCTCGGAAAATCAAATTGAGCCATAGCAAGATGAAAGGATTTTCCTTCCCACATTGTGACCCAGTAATGAGAGAGCAGGGCTGGTTTGCTGACGGGAATATTAAGTGCTGTGATTTTTGAGTGAGACAAGGCTTGTGGGGAGAATTAAGATCTTCTATAAGATCAACAAGTATAGTTGGAAAAATTAGTTGGATGTTCAGGCAGGGAGTCACTGCTTTAAGGCTAAGCACAGACTTTGTCTCTTTTTACCAGCCGTAGCACCTGATCAGCTTTAAAATAATATCTCTGCCCACAAACTCTGTCACAGTTGTGCCCTTAGATCATGATGGCTAAACCAGCTTTAACCTTGGAGACTTTAAAGGCTATTCTCGCTTAATTCAGTCTCTTTTTCTTCCAAGTTAGTTATTTATTAACACAAATCCCTCAGAAATAACAATTATTTTTTTTTTCTCCATTGTGATACGAACCCCTCAATATATTTTCGTGGCTTAACTTTGCTCTGGCAAATGCATCCCACTTTCTCTGGCTGTATCCACCATGTGCAGTGTGAGGTCAAGCTGGAGAGCAAAGGACGGAGCAGCCCAGAGCTGCCCGGGAAGCAGCCCAGCCACTATGCCCAAAGAAGATGCCTGAATAACCTCTTTGCAGGCAATTCATCTTTCTGTGCAGCAGGCATGCCATAGAATTATAGAATCATAGAATGGTTTAGGTTGGAAGGGATCTTAAAAGGTCATCCAGTTCCAACCTCCTGCCCTGGGCAGGGACACCTCCCACCAGACCAGGCTGCTCCAAGCCCCATCCAGCCTGGCCTTGAACCCCTCCAGGGATGGGGCAGCCACAGCTTTTCTGGGCAACCTGGGACAGGGGCTCACCACCCTCAGTAAAGAATTTCTTCCTGAAATCCAATCTAAATCTTACCTCTTTCAGTTTAACACCATTACCCCGTGTCCTTTCGCTACAGTCCCTGATAAAGAGTCCCTCCCCATCTCTCCTGTAGCCCCCTTCAGGTACTGGGAGGCCACTATAAGGTCTCCCCAGAGCCTTCTCTTCTCCAGGCTGAACAACCCCAACTCTCTCAGCCTGTCCTCACAGCAGAGGGGCTCCAGACCTCGGATCATCTTCATGGCCTGCTCCAGACCCGCTCCAACAGGTCCATGTCCTTCTTGTGGTGAGGACTCCAGAGCTGCACGCAGGACTCCAGGTGAGGTCCTAAACACCTGGGGTAATTCAGGGCCTGGAAGTGTCTGGTTTTGTCAGTGCATTTATTTTCAGTCACCAGGATGACTAGCTCAGGCGCCCCGCTTTGTCCCACAGAGACGTGGTGTTAGATACACGTATCCAACCTCGAGCATCCCCTGTATTTAACCTCATAGAAGGCATTAGACTATTTATGCTGGTTGTCCTTCTCTCCTTTCCAGCTCGCCCAAAAGTCTGTCTGAAAATGAGACATATCACAGCCGGGCTCCCCCAGGTTTTCATAAGGAGAAAGATGCACCGAGTGTGCCATGTTATAACTAGAGCTTTCACATTTGTCAGTGGTTGTCAGAAGAATAGACAGGCTAGCAAAATACACACATGAATGTAGCTACTGTATTTTCTGAGGGACCATTTCTTTCTGCAGACCCCATAAAATTTGTACCGCAGCTGTAGCAGACCTCCTTAGAGACGAATGGCATCTGAAAGCGTACCTCCATGCAGCAGCACTGCCGGGAAAGCAAGTTCAAAGGCATCCAGCTCTCTCCAGAGGATACAGCTATGTTAGACCCTGCTGGATAGATGACTAGGTACCTGTTTTAGCACCAAAGTATTACAAAGAGCTTTTTCTGCCTCAAGGCAGTAATTTGCTGAAGCACAGAAGACACATTTCCCATTGGCAGGATGAAAAGAAAACTTTCACCCCATTTTTTTGCAAAACACTACATTATGTCATCTCTGAAAAGAGCTCTATTGTACGTGTGGGCCATGGCAAATACGGACGGAAGAGAACTGAAATGACAGCTTGTGGTGCTTGTGTAAAGACACATTAACCCTGTGTGTCCAGGGTTTCAGTTGAACTCCAAAGCCTGGCTTATGTCAGATGCCTTGAACTGCAATCAGTAGGTATTGTGAGGCTTTCTTCTTGTGTTTTCTTAGGGTGAAACTTGTTCATTTTTGTTTGCTTAATGGCTAGACCAGGAAGTTCACGAAAAAATCCTGGATTTTCCTCTTCCGGACAGAAGGTGTGCTGTGTTGGTCTCCCATTTGAATAGGTTGGGGAATATTTTTAATCTAGATTGCATCTTGGAAAGATACAGAGCAAAAAGCAAATTAAATTTTACCCAGGCTAATTCTCCTCTCATTTCCTCCAATTTTACACCAGTGACATTAGCTTTTGATTTACGCTGGTACTAGTGAGAGAAAAATGGACTCATGAAGAGTTGGCTTTAATTCAAAGCAGCTGGGCAGAAAAAAAGCTGAAGTGGGGAAAACCTATTTTCCAGGAAAATGGGAGTTCGCAAAGCCATTAGCTGTCCCTAAAGATATCTGTTTTAATGCATTGCTTTAGAAGTGTAGTTAGGAATTCTTGCTGAATCTAAAACCCACCATGAATGAATGACTTTCTTAAATCAGTAAATTAGTAAAAAGCCCAGGACAGGCTGGAAGATCCTTACTTTTAACTAAAGTTCAAACATTTTCCATCCTAACCACTTTTCAGTCCCCATCCTGGATCACCAAACAGGGGAATTTCTTTATTGTTAAACTACCGGAATAAACAAGCTAATGCAGTAGATATAATTTAACAATTAAAATCATAATAAGTTATTCCATATAAGCCAGGGAATCATTTCTCACACATTCTGTCAAAGTTGTAGCCTTTGCAATCTGGTAACTTGCTGAAAATTGCTGTTAGCTCTTAATAAGACCTGGGGGAACTGAGTAATTTGCTGTGTTGATTAACATGCATTAAGTAGAGGGACAATAATTCTCTTGTAATGGAAGCTGTGATTTAGCAGATAAGAGCACAACCAAGTAGGTATATGGGTCTGTGTGAATCTGCACATCATTTTTATATCCTTGCCTTTCATGGCCACTTTGGCTTGATAGCTTTCACTGTCAAATCACATTCAATTAGACACCAGCATATGGGTCTCAGTGCCTGCCTTTAAGCACTGGATTTTGATATTTTCTAATATTTTTCTAATCTGCTTGGCATCATTTCACTGCAGCGGTGGTTTCCGTGCTTTGGACCTCTGGGAGTTCAGGATGGCACCCGGGGGGTGTTGTCGTGACGCACAGCGCAGAGCAACAGCTTTTTATTCCCCCCAGACTGTGGATAATCCACATTGATGCATCTGAGAGCAGGCTTTTCTCTCGAGCGGCTGCTATTCTGCAAACTGGTCAGGAGCCATCTCTTACATGGGGTAGAGTGCATTTCCATGAGCACCAGCACTGGGGGATTTTCTATTTGGATGTGCCTGCCAGGGAACCGCTGGAGAAGGATGGAAAGATGACAACTCAGAGGCAGAAAGTGCTGTTACAGCAGGCACGTGAACACAAAATGTGGAAAAGCTCTTGGAGGTGTTAGCGGTGCCACCAGTGGGGACCAGCCATGGTCAGCAATGAGTGGAAGAAACCATGTTGGTGCAGGGTCAAAGCCATGCTAACGGACATTCTGCCTCCTGCAGCCGAAAGTCAGACACCTTGGGCCAATTTCCTCTTTTTTCTTTATTTTCTAAAATAAAGGAGGCAAAACACAATCGCTTGTGATCAGCTTGACACGGCAGACCAGGAAACAGATAGCTCTCCCTTTCCCATCTTTCTATAGTCAAATATGGAAATGGATTTCCCAGGTGGTACCTTGTTTCCTCGGCCATGAGCAAGAAACCTACCATGGGCTCCCTCTTGTGATGGAAATAAGCAGGAAGAGCTCCAGCCATGAATTACATTATCCAAAGAATTTAGTGAATTTGGGCAGGGCCACACAACCCATAACTTCTCCAGGGCTTGTACAACACACTGGTCCTATTTGGTAGCCTGTCACACGCTGGTGGAGCACATTACAGTCCTCTTTGCCTGGTATGTCCCCAAAGCCACCAACAGGCTGCCAGAGGAAGCCTGTTAGATATGGCTACTGCACGTGGTATACATTAGCAAATAGGGTGTTTTAAACCCAACTGGAATCCCTGTGGCTCCTTAATATTGAATTTGCTGTGGCAAGAGCAAAAAAACCAGATGGTTTTATTCATTGTGCTCTCTGTCTTCTGCAGTAGAGCCTTTAACAGCTCAGGCAGAAACACTGGGTGTTTCAGGCACCTGAGGGAACTGCCAAACCCCAGCTCCAGACCTTATCACTCACCCTGCTCACTTCCTATGTGCTACAGCCCATTAACACCGCTCCCCTCCAGACCTCAGCAGGTTCAGCCCCACAGCCGCAAGGAGACACACAGCCAGCTCCACCGCTCTCCCTTATTGCACCATCATCTGCGAAACGCCTCACCTAAAACATTATGCAATTCAAAAGCCAAAAATAACTTATTTCCCTGCTCTTTGGGGTTTTATGGTTGGCTGAGACAGAGCAAAGCCTGGGACCGAGGGACGGCATGCAGATTAAACTGAATTTAGGCAACAATTATTCTTTTCCTCTACAGAAGAGCCACACAGGGAGGGACTGTATTTTCTCACCTTTTCCTGGCTTGCACTCTCATTCCAAGGGAGGAGAGAGGACGTATCGGTGCCTCAGCAGATCTCGGGAAGCAAGTTGTTATTTTTTTCATTTAAATCACAGTTCATACAGCCCTGGAGTGAATGAGCTGCTACCTGAGGGGTCACAGCCTCCATGCAGCCATGTGTTTTCGGATGCTTGGCCAAATGTCTTCTTGCTCCTAAAATATTTGCAAGAGTTCTCAGAGTGAGAAAAGGGACTTTTAAAAAATTATTGGAAGATGTGAACCTCCGGTTCAACAGTATGTACAGAACTGTCTCCTTGGCAGCTTTCAAATGCAAAAGGAGACAAGGGCAGCCTCCAAGGAAATCCTTAACTGAGAACGTTCAATAGAAGTTGATTTCTCTTTCAGAATTGAACTGAAACTTCAGGAGAAGGTGGAGCAGCTGACAAGACATTTTTCTTTAGCAAAATCTCTCAAAATTTCTTTTTATTTTTTTCCAGTCCCTTCTGGGCTGAAAATACAATGCTCTAAATTTCATAATGAATTAGAAATTACCGAAGTTGTTTCCCTTTGAATACATTTGAAGCTAATACTCCCTGATACACTTCACATCAGTAACACAGAAGCATTTCATAGGGGATTTTGTTTTCTTTACTCCTCACTTCACTGGCACCCAACCAATGAAAAATCATGCAGGAAAACATGAGAAACACTAACAGGAAAAGGGAAGCAAAACCAACTCCCAAATCAAACACATCAGTAATAATTCAAAATAAAGGCAACATTTAAAAAAACTAACTGGATTTCAGGACATTCTTCAAACATGATTGTAGTGTTTCTTAATACTGGTAATCCTTCAGACAGCTTCAGGAGGATTTAATATGAAATTACTTCCTGAAGAGCACGCATTGATATGACATGTAAGACAGTTGCTTGTAATAAATAACCACCTTAGAATTCCCGGCACATTTAGCTTATTTAAGGTCATCTGAATTCAACTGTGAGAACAAGATGTGGCTCCAATAGTATTTTACTAATGATTTACTATGAGTTTTCTCAGATTGCTTAGATACTTAGAAACTAGGAACGTCATACACAAAGACACCCACCTTCACAGATGTCCTCAAACCCTGAGCCCAAGATAGAAATAGACCTTCTACATAGCGCATTCCTTTGCATGCCCCAAACTTTTCCATACGTGGCTGCACACAAATTAGTTGTCATCCAAAAACTCTTAGCTAGAAACTAGAGTAACAGCCAGAAAATAACAGCATTGAAAAAGCACTCAAGGACTTCTGACATCACTAAAACACAAGAAGCATGAGAGCCACAAGCTGTGTTTGGAAACCAAAGCTTGCTGTTGCTCTGGCTGTCCCAGACAGGTGGTCCAGTAACTTACGATTACTCTTAAAAGCCCTGAAGATCTGCAGTTCTACAGCTGGCAAGCCAGAAGCCCCAGACCCTGTCCATCCGCAGCTTGCTACCAAGTCGCTTTAACACTGCAGAGGCTGGGGATGAGAAGTTTGAGGGTTAAAAGTGACCTCAAGGTGATTGGAAGCAAAATGTCACCAAGGTTAACAATACAGCAGCTACACTGATATTGGCTCCGACATGTTGAGTTGTCTCTATACAAAGGAGGACTCCAGCCTGCCTTTAGTCCCTGAGTTCTCCGTTGGCCTCACTGCCTGTAAGTTGCCTCGTGTTCAGGCTCAAGCACGGCATACACTAACTCTGCCGAGAAACAAGGGCGCTGGAGGAGACTACCCTGATCTTGAACCCAAACCCTCAGCAGGGAAATGGCTTACAAAGCCAGCCCTGGTCTCATCTGAGGTACCACCTGGAGCCACTCAAACACTCATTCTCTGCCCTGCTCCCTGCTTCACATGCAAGCATTAGCACCACCATGTTCTTCTTCAAAAAGGGCAGCAACATCCAGCATGGGAAACTGGGCACTCACATAATAATCACTCAGTTTCTTCATGAACTTGCAGTCAGAATAACAAGTTTGGCCAAAATACTTTCTTCCTCTTCACAGCCTTTTTAAAGGTCTAGGAACACAGTGCTACTAGATGGACACTTGAGAAAGCAAATGAAATAAAACGGGACACTGAATTGTTTCAGTAAAGAGGGAGATTCCAACTTTCCTTTTGCTCGGGACCTCTTCAACCCTTGAGTTTGTTTTTATCCTGAACGCTTGTCCTCAAAGACAGTAGAGAGGCCAGCCCTTCCCCAGGGGTTTCATCCACGCCAGAGCCTGGGAGTGTTCCTCCTCTGGACCGCCAGCCCTCCTACATGACGTCTTGAGAAACAGCTGCTCTTTCACAGGCCAACTCATGTCATGACCCTTCCCATATACTTTGGTGCTCTTTGCTAAAAATACCACGGTCCCTTTCAACTCCTGTGCCCTACCGGAGGGAGGAGAAACATGCACCAGCCTCCATGCTGTAACAGAAGTTGCTGGCCAAGTTGAGATGACATCACAGTATGTGTTTTGATGGCCAGCAGCTCAGGGATGGATGAAGGAGAAAGGCAGTTCTCTCCTTTGGTTCTTCTTCCCGTCCTTCACGCTACTGCATTGCGTTCATCCACCCCTCCTGGCCCTATTTGTAACCATGGTGCCAAGTCCTGGGTTGTTTTTTTTTTTCCACTGTTTCAAAAAATATTGCCAGTCCCCCTCTTTGAAGAGCACCAGGACAATCTGGGGTGACAACCACAGCTTCTGCAATGGGAGCAGCTCTGTGATTTCCTTGCAAATTTATAACCTTGTGATTACTTGAAAACTTTCCAACAGACCTACAGTTGCGAAGGGGAAGGGCCGCCATCTCTTCTCTCTTCATTTGGGCACTCTTCTCCTCAGGCCTGGGATCTCTTCAGCTCTGTAAGACCTCATGTAGATGATGAGGTTTCCAGCACAGGGTCTGGGAAGGATGGGAGCTTTGAAAGGGGCTTCAAAGAGTCTACAAGTTAGAGGTGGAACCACTTATACTGAGCCTCTCTGGAGGGTGCTTCACCACCAGCCTGTGCAAGTGGGAAGAAGGAGCATCATCTACCTGGCACAGACTCAGGGTCATGCTGGAGGGGCTGTAAGTGTCATCCCCCCCTCCGACCTCTTATCAGGGCCTCCCACCACAGCAGACACAGCCCTGCTCTCTGCTTCCTTCTGTGCTGCTGCATCTGGCATGGCCACCCCCTCGAGAGCTGTTCCCAAAGATAGAAAAATAATTAATGTAGAGAGAAAGCATCCCCTGAACTGGAAAACCCAACTAGAATAGTCGAAGCTTGCTCCTTTGTTGGGCCTGGAGGCAGGGATAATGTGCTGTGGGTGTAACATGTTTGGTAAAGAACCAATGCAAACACCAAGGGCCTTGAATTTATACAGCTGGGGTTTCCTCAGGCTTCCTCAGTGGGTGCCGGTGTTTGGAAAGCAGCTGGTTACAGGAGCACTGTCACCCAGACTGGACGTGGTGCCCACATATCTGCAAAAATGTGGCACGTCAAAAAGATGGTGCATGTAAAGGGGTGGCTACTTTTCCACCCCTTGGAGAAGAAAGGGTAGCGGAGTTAGTCTGGCCCCGGCTGGGTTAAAGAACAGATCAGCTCCTTACAGGAGCAGAGGGAATTGGGAAAACTTCTGTGAGAGGAAAGCAATAAACCCCAATGAAGCAGGCTGAGTTGGAGGCCTTTTAAAGAGTGACTCAGCCAGTGTCTAGCGATTCTGGGTAAGGCTCCATGCTATAAGGAGCTCCTAAGCGGAGGTGCTGAATGATTGCTTTATTGTTTCTTACAAACCTTGCTGTGAAATCCCTGTAAATATGTTTATGAGCTTGTTGGGGCGGCTTCCCCGCTGCTGACTGTACTGTAAATAAACATGCATGCCTTTGATTCACGGAAGTTCGTCTTCTGGACTCCATTATGGTCCCTGGCTCTGCTTCCAGTTCAGACGTGGGGCCCCTCCTGCCCTGGCTCACGAGGAGCACGACATTTCTGCTCTCCAGTGAATAAGTAGAAGAATCAGTGCACATGTTTAGGATTAAGCATCCCCATATGGCAGCCTTGCTTGTTTCCCCCCGCCGCCTTCTCCTTCCCCCGAGAGGAGCTCTGTGAGCCTCACCAGCTCTGAAAAAGCAGCCTGTGGTAAGGCCACCAGGTTTGGAGATAGCTTGCATGCACTGTCCTCCTTCCTCCCACACGCCATGGACATTTGGACAGGACCCTTTGAGCTGGGGTGGGCACATAACATTTGGGGGATGCACGTTGCCTGCATCCAAGGCAGATGTTTGCAAGCATGTCCTGCATCTACATTTAAGGGCAACCTCAAGAAACTGTATGCATTTTGGCTTCCACCCTGCAGTTTGCTTGGAGCAACCCCTGCCAAAGCAGTGTGACCGAGGCCAGCTGACAAGCCTGCCACCCCACGCTGCCTGCCTCGCCCTCCTGCACAGCCAAGCTGCCTCCGCACCACCACAGCCTTGTGTTCAAAGCGACTTGAATTTGCTGCTGCTTTACTCTGTAAGCCAGGGTTTTGTCATCCAGGAAGCTCCATGCGCTGCCGGATGAGTGGTCAAGATGTCTGTGCAAAAGGGGTTCAACACAGGGAGGGACAAAGCCTCTGCATCCCTCCCAGTGCAAGTTCTCCAGCACTCAGGGAAGGATTCTCCAGTTCGCAACACAAACCTGAAGAGACATAATTTTTACACATACTTGTGAGTTCCCTGCCATTCCGGTGTGTCCGTACAAACGAATGGTCCCCGCACACTGGATATAGCCATGAACTTCAGTGAAACCTTCACTAAGGCATCCTCCCGTCTCTAAGCAAACCAGCCCCCAGCCAGGGCTTCTTCAGTATCAGATGGTGTGGCACTAAACCCAGATTCCTAACCACAATATATAAAAAAAAAAGAAAAAGAAAGAAAAACAATCTTCAGCTGAAGAAGGCATCTCAGAAATGCAACAGCAGCAAAGGGAGATTTTTATCAGTTTCTCTGCTTCCACCCACTCTCCTATTATGGAGTTATAATATGGGGTTGGTCCAGGAAACAATATACATCAAAATAAAAGAACCAGGATATTTGCCCATCAGTATAAACGAGAGACACACCAAATATCACAAAAGATCCTGAAAGCAAGGAAACATCTTGTGCACTCAGCGAGCAAAAAGCTTCTTCTTCTGCCTGGCAGCCCAACTGTGAGCTGAAATGTTTGAAGCATAGCTTAATAAATTGTCGTAGGCATAAACAGGAGACCAGGGAGACATTTCTTAGCTGGCTTTTGAAATTAAACAGAATCAGTGCTGCAGCTCCAGAGAACAAAACACTGAACAGAATTTCTCATAGGGAAAAAAAAAAGGACCTGCTTGTAAGCAAGGACTTTGTGGAGGTTTAGTATCATAAGAGGCTGAAGCCAAGTAAGGGGGAAAGGTTTAAGCTGATATGCACCTGTGTATCGGCATGCTCGTGCCTGAGCATCTGTGGCAAAGAGTTCATGTACACAGAGAAGTGGGTTTTAACCAAACAGCAGACAGTGACCCTGTAATCAGGCCTCTGGGCCAAGACTCCATAGGCCAGCTCAGGTCAGGGTCTATTTCAGCACATTATTTTCTATAACACCTAGGCACTGAATTTCCACACATGCCAGGGGGCAGGTGTTGGTTTTCATGTGGGAATGTGGGTCTCTGGCTTTCTGCGTCCTCCCATTTGGATCCTTTTTATTCATTTTGTGGGTCTCCCTCCCCTGCCTTTTGGACAGGAATAACAGTCTCCCACTTCTCCTGCCTGCCTTGGCTATTTAGTCACGCTGGTGTCACCGCATAGAGATTGTCACCTACTACTGAGTCCTATTCAGACCACACAGGAGTAGGATAAACTGAGGCCCCAGCAGTATTGTTCCAGACACCCCCATAGCTCCCAGGCCCCTTCTTTGCCCAGGCAGGGACTAAACTAATCATGATACCGTTCTGGCACCAATAGCAGCTGGATCTCATTTGGACCACCTACACAACGCAAGGATAAGGAAACTGTCTCTAATTATTTTCCAAAAAACAGTCAGAAGAAACCAACTGACAGATCTCCCTAACTTCTTCCTATGAAAAAATGTCTATTTTCTGCTTCCATTTTTTTTTTTTAATCCCCATTTTTCATTTGTGGTTTTCAACTAAACATCAAGCATAATCAAGTAAGATGAGTGATGAAGAGGAGAGGACTGCTGCTTGATGATTTACTTTAATGGTTTGACCTTGGGGTCTCAGACTGGTATCTACAACACAAAAAATACCCGTTCCTTTTCAGCTGTCTGCGAAGACTCCAGGGAGGAGCAGGCCAGAAGGGGAACTCCCAAGAAAAAAAAAATGGGCATTTCTGAGGTATGTTTGCAGGGACATCCTGGGAAACCAGCAGGATTTTTCCAGTCTGGCAATTTGCAGTGCCAATGAACATTTCTCCAAGGCAGGAGTCCAGAATATTTTGCCTAATATGTTCACATCTAACATCTCTGGCTCAGCCTGCCTCCCAACACTCCTATTTTTTTTTTTTTTTGAGACACTCAGATCTTAGTCTGGACTCTCTGGTGTAGTCCCATCCTTAATTTTAACTTCTAGTTATCTGCACTATGCAACTCTAGTGAAAGGGAAATTCCCTCTCCTGGCATACGGTTCTCAGTTGATCCCAGAAGCAATTCAGATTTACTGCTCCCATTTGATGGCTCATGGGAAAGGAATTGGCTCCATAGCAGTAAGTCAAAGATGGGAAAAGGCAGTTGCCCGAGCAATGTGACTGATGGTCGCAGACAGAAATACTTTCCTCACTGTTTTGCAGGTCAATTGCTGCACCTTAGACCTTAAACAAACATATGGTGACTGACCTTTGGATGCTGATCTGGAGCCTCGCCTTTCATCTCTCCCCATTGTTCAAGTTTTCCTCTCTCTAGTCTCATCCAAGCCATTGCAAGTATTCCACTTTTCTTTTTCTCCTCCCCTTGCTTTGGCTCAGCCAGAGCCTGCAGACTCAAGACAAGAATCATTCAGCATAATTCTGCACTCCGGGTTATGCAGATTGTCAAGTGAATGATCTAGTGGTCCCTTCTGGCTTGAAAAATCTCTTCAGGCTAAGTCCGTAACGGTAATGCTAATGCAGACATTTTGCAGATACTTATTTTGGGACATGCAAGTTTACAATTCGCTTTGGTTGTTGTTTAGGAATAATTCAATTCCCAAACCAGCACTGAAAACCATGTTCATTAATTTATCAGCAGTCACTTAATTCAGCTTGAAACAAACTTAGAAATTCCTGTCCATTGTATTTTAATATGCTTTACTTATTCATGAAGGCCCTAGAAACAGGAGCTTTGCATTTCTTAGCATGTCTGAACATTATCTTTTAAATAAGTTAGTTAAAGCCTATTAGCTAGTGAAGAAATTCTTAGTTCTGCCCCCTTTGTCTACAGGACTTGAGTGTCAAGAGAAGCCAAACCAGTATTTCTAACCAATGTGAAATTTGCCTCAAAAAACACTAAATCAAAGAGCTCTTCCAACTACACAAGGGCTTTCGTGGTGATGTTAAGCTCTTGCGAATTTTGTCTGTTCCAGAAGATGGTCTTCCTGAATCAGATCTAAAATAGTCTGGGTTTGAGTGCCTGTGCTCAGCTCAATAGGATTTCAATAGCCTTGCAGGATTTCTCTGGTTGTAAATATGAAACTTGAAGTAGGTTACGGATTTATATGATTCGCAGCTCCTTAAAGAGGAGGTGATTCGTTCCCTGTCTGCCAAAAACATCTTCAAAAGATCTGGTGCAAGGTCCTGACTCATAACTTCACACAAAACCAACCCTAAAAAAGAGTGAGCGTGGAAGGAGAGAGAGATAAATGTCCGGTTAATCTAAACACTGCTTTATCCCTCAATCCACATGCTTAAAAGATTTAACAAGAGAGTTGCCATGCAGCCTGCACACATGTGCTAGAGAACAGTTAATGTGCCCTAAAGTTTGATAATCCAAATAAAAATGGATTTGAGAAATTGATTTGGATTAACTTGATCTGCTTTTTAGCAAAAAGATTTGGAATCCTAAACAAGCAGCTTAGCCACGATTAACTCGTTTAAACACTTTCACAGCGAAATGTATTCCCAATGCCCCAAACCGTAGGAGCTTTACCCTCTGGGGATTAAGCTGAACTTCCTCTGGGGGTTCTCCTGCCCATCTCCTCCATATCTGCTCGCTCTGCAGATGGCTCCTCATCATACCACCTCTTCCCTTCCTTTCACTGTAAGCGGCTAGAGAAATCAAGACGTGGGAATTTCTCCCCATTCGTTCCCATCTGGTTGTGATTTCCTCCCCGCATTGTCTGGTGGCAAAAAAAAGATGATCCGAGTCACACTCGATTTGCCAGGTCACTGAAGAAGCCCAGCGACGGAGAGTCAGCCATGCGGCTGCTGCCTTAGACTGACATGCAAGTCCTTCAAGGGGAAGGAGAGCCTGGGTCCACCTTTCTACTTAGAGACTACCCAGTAATAACAATTAGTCCTTGAATTATATATGAACACCCGGGGCGGTTACGCTGCTTTGTCCTTGCCTTTGGACCTGTCAGGACTCATTGTCTCTGCCCATACTAGTAAACCAAACGAAATGAGGACATGTGCCCAAAAAGTGTCACGCAGCCATCCACACTGTTAGATTATTTGCGTCCCTCTTGGCACTGGTCAGCCCTAGGCCAACTCGCAGTGCACGGGCTAGACTCACAGGTTAGCACGGGGCCCAGTAGGTATTTTGGATGCAGCCATCCTGGTTTGGGGATTACAGGGATTAATAGAAGCATAAATTGCACAAATTGGCCTCAGAGCCAAAGGCGGCTCCTCACCCATTTTATTTGCGAGTGTAGATGGATGCTAACGGCAAACTAAGAATACAACAATGCCAAAGAATACAACAATGCCATTCAGAAGTTCTTTGATGTGACAGAGATGCTGAGGAGGGGGCAGTGGTGTTGGTGAGGGGTAGACAACGCTGCTGGGGCGCTGGGTAAAGGTAGTTCACCTCCCTGTTTGCCACAAAGAAAGCATCTGCTTGCATAAAAAGCTCATTCTAGACCATAGGTTGCAGTACATGCCTGTTGTTTAGGCATAAGGAACCAGGCCATGTGCTCACAGGTAACTCAGAAGAGTAACACTGAGAGCTGAGAAGTCCTCCAAAGGTGAAATATTTTCTGTCCATTAGATAAAACGAGCTATGAATTTCCAGTGCCAGAGCTCATCAGAAGTAGTAAGTTTTTCCCACAACTTTTTTTTTTTTTTTTTCCATAAAAGACTATGATTTTTTTAATCTCCACAGGAATGTTCTGGGGTTTTGTTTTGTCTTGTTTTGTTTCTTTCCCAAAGGAGAGGGAAGATCTGTTTTCAGGACTAAAAGCACCTGGAAGTAAAATGCATGATTTATACTAGACCTTAAAAAATTTATACTTTGGCTCTTTGCATTTCTTGAGGCTTACTGGTGAAAACTGGCATTTTGTGTCCAGACGCAGCCTATTACTAGGCAGATGTCTAACCTTAAACTGCTTCTCAGAGCAGACACACAAGCTGTGCTTTCTCATCCAGACACTTGTGTTTTAATTCTTTTTTTGGCTTTACTGTGGTTTTTTACAGCTTTTCTTCATTTTCTAAACTAAAAAAAAAAAAAAAAAAAAAAAAAAATTTTTAAANAAAAAAAAAAAATCATTTTTAAAAATCAAATGCACAAAAGATAAACCAAAACAATCTTGTGAAGAGACCACAGTCTGAGTCTCTCCTGCAGGATTAAGCTGCTCTTAGCACTAAATGGGGAAGTCTTGCTCCAAAAGCCCTGGCTAGATGAGCTACAGAGAAAACTAGACTCAATCAGAAACGTCGCTTCATTTACTCAAAATAAATCATGCCACTTATGAAGAAACTCCGTGAAACACCAGCCTGGTGATTCAGTGCAACAACTAGGAAGCTTTTTCTCTCTTTCATGTGCTAAAATATTAATGTAAATGCAGCATTTGTCAAAGGCATTGCATTCACTGTCCGCTGGGGTAACATGCTACAAAAGGTGATGTAAAGGAGGTCCAGAGCTGCAGAGAAGTAGGTTCCTACCCTGAACATTTAACTGTGCTGCAGTCCTCAGGATCCACCAGGGCTCTCCCTGAACTACCTACATCCCAGGTTCTCCAGAGCCTCACATTTTCCCCACTACCTGAGCAAAACCACTGAGACATTACATCGCATTCCAGTATTTGGGTCAGGGGCAAACCAGACCTTGAAATCTCTGAAACCCATAGGTCCAAAAGAGACATTCCCCTACTTATTCTTTGTGCCACCATGAAGCACATAATAGGAAATACATTGCTCCAGACGGCACAGGCCAATGTACCAGATTACGAGAAAAGGCCAAAGAGTCCCCTGATAGCTGGTACTATCCATGTTCTTGCATCAGCTGCGTTGTGCCACTGTTTCTGCTATAGAGTGCTCAGTTTATGAACACAGATGTATAAGAAGAGAAGAATATTAAACTCTACTACTTCAGGGTGAGCTGAATCATCTTCAAGAGGTTCTGACTTCTATATGTTGGTGGACCCGACCCACCAAAGAGTAACTGACACTTAAATGTCTTATTCTTGGCCTAACTTAGGGCAGATCGGTCCCACCCTTAGGTATGCCATGTCTAATTTGTAGACATTTCCTTCACGTGATTCTGCTGAGCTTGAGCTATATTTGGATGAAATATACAAAAAACATATTTCTCTCGCATTCTGCCTATTCTTCTCCCAAAATACACACATACAACCACCTTTGTCCTCACACTTCCAAGACGTCCAGAGCCTCAGGTCATGCCTGAAACCCAACAGCAGCTTTAATCATGCATTTCATCATTTTATCAGTGGGACCTGGGTCAGTGTGTTTTCTGGCTTACCTATCACACTAAGCCTTCTATAAAATCCAGCCCAAGGCACTAATTTTGCCTAGTACCTGCTCACCTGTCCACAAGATGGGTGGTTTGTTTGCAAAGCCTCCTTTTGCTTGCTTGGGAATGGTATCCCAGCTGTCCACGTCTATCAGGTCACCTTGTATAGTGGTCTCATGACAGTCAGTTGTGTCTAGTAGTGCCTTGTGTTTGTTCTTATGTGAAAGGAGTGTGTAAAAGAGAGACAGGTGTCAGTCTCTTTTCCCAAGTAACCAGTAATAGGACAAGACGAAATGGCCTCAAGTTGCACCAGGGGAGGTTTAGATTGGATATTAGGAAAAATTTCTTTACTGAAAGGGTTATCAACCATTGGAACAGGCTGCCCAGGGAAGCAAATGAATTCCCATCCCTGGAGGTATTTAAAAGGTGTGTAGATGTGGTGCTGAGGGACATGGTTTAGTGGTGGACTTGGCAGTGCTAGATTAACAGTTGGACTTAATGATCTTAAAGGTCTTTTCCAACCTAAATGACTCTTTGATACTGTGTTTGGCACACACATGTACATAGCAACAGGGAAAAGGGGAAAGGACCACAACAACTAGTTGCTTTTCAGTCTGAGGCCTTGCTAGATGGTGCCACAGTCTGCTCCACATCAAATAGGGGCAGGCCAATCCTCAGAGTATATAAACTGAGTTTTGAACATAGAGTCCTAGAGCAAGTAAGAGACAAGGAGGCAATACTGCAGATGGTGTTAGAGACCTAGACTTCTACTCAGGGCTATGAACTTACCTAGAAGTTAGCTAAGAGTTAGTCATTGCAATGCCTAAAGTACACGTCTTCTATACCCTTCACAAGAGTGGAGTGGGAAAAACAATGAAAACTTTCCAACACTGCTCCAAGCCAAAGCTTAATCCTGATGCACTCTGACTGAATAGTTATAGAGTGGGAGTAACTCTGTGGTAAATTATTTTCCCTATACCATCTGAATTTCAAGGTTATTATTCAGAGCACTTCACTTCTTCCAGTCTAAACAAAAGCATCGATCTCTTTACTAGTGCCCATGATTCCTTAGTTCTGCTTTTACACTTCTGCCTTTAAAAGATTTCCACCCACCCACCCCCCGCCGATGCTCAAGATGAGCGTTATAAATAGCTTGCTGCACACAAGGAAATGAGCACTACGCTGTGTATATGGCATTGCCTATGGAAAAGCTGGAACAGAGTTTATGAGAAAACTCTCAGGAAACCAGCCTACTTAATGATGGCCATGCCATGTTTTTCTGGTTATGATCAACACCGGAGAGCTGACATTGCTTAGCTCAAATGGTGTTTTCAGCGCAGATCTGGGAAGGATCCAAAGCTTCTTTTTGTTAATTTGTCAGAGTGGATTAATTTTTCAGCAGCCCATTACTGGAATGCAGCCTGCCCAGCTTCAAGCTTCATTGTGAGAAGCCAGTGATACTGAGCTGACAGCAGTCATGGGCAGACAGAGCCCAGATGTGGTACAGAGCTGCAGGAACGTACTGATGACATCTGGAGATCAGCTTGATGTTTATGAGCAAGATTTGGAGGACATGTTTCAGCCAGAGCCTATCTTCTTCCACAACCAAGCAATCAGTCCCCCAACGAATCAATCCCAGAATCACAAGTGCTGGGTTTTGAATAATATCTGTCCTTGCCTTGCAGCTCTAATGGGATACCAGGAAAGAGAATATACAGCATAACTGTTATCTCAAGCACTGGATACCAACCCTGAAATATTCCACTAAACAGTCTCCTGTTTGGCACTGCTTCTCTCACTTAACACTAGTAAGAAGATCTGATCAGGATCAAGTCCCAGGAACTATAGGTGATCAGGGAGAAGCTTGGTCTGAATGCAAATTTTGCATCATTGAGACAGTGAAGGACAAAAGTATCTAAATAAATGGTTGTTATCCCCAGCTACCCAAAGTTTGCTGTAGTCAGAGACCGCTCACTGTGCTCCAGTTTGTACACGTGGGGTGCTACTCATGTCCCTGCGTCCTGCCTCCTGTTTGCAAAGCCACAAGTGAGTCTGAGACCAATAGTGTCATTCTGTACATGAGATGTCTGAGAAAACTACATCTGCTTCAGACATAGAGGTGGGTTTCTCTTTCACAAAACCAGAACATTATGCTTTTCACTACCGCAGATTCATTGATTGCAATGGAGTTTCAGCAATTTTGTTAATGCATTTATCTCTACCTTCTCTCTTGTACAACCTAAATCATCATAACTCTACTGAAGCCAGTGCTATTGCGTCTTATAACAGACCAATGTAGAAGCTCCTCTGTCATTCATTTGTTTTTAATTAGCAAATCAATTGCAAGGACCTTCTTCACCTCTTATGTACACATTCAGAAAACAAGTGAAACATCAACAACTAAAAATAATGTGATGCAAAAAAGCAGCATGAAGTGAAAATCAGACCCTTTGCCATCTGTTCTCCTGTTGTTCTTTATTCAAAAGAAATATCTACTGCATACACATCTGCTTTACCTGAATGAAGAAGTGTTTGCATACATCAGCATATATGTTGGGAGGGTTAAGCCTGAAATTCATGAGCAAATGACAAAGACAACCGAGGGAACAATGACAAAAGAGTCATTGGGAAGAGCACAATGTTAAACATGGGGGCAGATGGCTAGTCCTGATATAAATATACTTTTTTTCTATAAATGCAGGGTCACAGTCTCAAAAGCTGCAGCTTTATGTGGCCAAAAACTGCCCCTTACAAACATCAACAGTCTTTGTGAAGAAAGTAGTTGTTTGGTGCTGCCCCAAAGGACGCTGAGGCACACAGTCCTGCTTCATCAGAGCTGTCCTTCCCAAAATAACTGTTGTTCTTGAATTTTGGTGCTAAACTCCTTCTTGCTAAACTTTGCAGCTTTCCAGTGTTGAATACAAAATCTTTAAGTACAGTTCATATAAAAATACAAAAAATTCTATAAGATTCTTTGAGGTGGATCCCTATAAACTAAAATTAATATATTATTGTGTTTGAATGCGCAGTGACAATTTTCCAAAGGAATGCATAATCATTAGGATAAAAGTCTGAGTGTGTTCATTTGTGTGTGCTTGTGTATACATATGTGTACATACATATACGTGAATCTTAATGTGCTTCCATTTTTCCAGCTGAATTTTTCCTTTCTGCAGAGGACAACAAAACACTCTCTAGGCCAGAAACCAAGATCTTGAAAATTTTTCTTAGTTCTGTGAATGAAAGGCTCGAGCAGTCATAGCAATAGCTGGGTTGTGCTCTTCAGACCCCTACAACTTCAATACTGATTTAGCGCCTCGGCTCTCACTGAGTAAAGGAAGAGCAAACACCAGGCTGTGGGCATGAGCGAAGGCTGGACTGCATTTGAGATGCTGAACTCTTCAGTGCTAGAAAGATTCATATGTAAAAAGACAGAAGGAGTAACTTCTCTAGAGGTGATCAAGGTGAGGACTTTGGAGATGAAAGGCACTGAAAACTTCCTTAATTCTCAGGGAGATGTGTCTAACATAACCCACAAAACAATTTGTAGGCTGCAAAATCATGGACACTCATTAGTTTCAAGGCACAGTGCGTAGTTGCACTGTGCACTGTGTCACGGTTAAAAAGCATCTTTGCCACAGGCCCATTGATGGCTCAAAATGCACAACACTTAAGTTCTTTTGCCTCTGCAGTTATAAGGCAGCGAAGGACAATGTGCCCTTTGAAACAGGATGAATACACTGATAGAAGGTCAGCAAGGAAATTATTTTTATTGTTACAGCCATCCTATGAATAAAAGCAAAGGTAAAATACACATGGCATATGGAATTGAGGCTGAGAGATTAAAAAATTCACAACCAAGGCAACCTTGCTTTCAGAAGTTTGCAATTATAAATCGCATTGCAAAGGTTTCTCTCTCAGAAGAAATAGTTGATTCTGAGACAAATGGCTAAAGCAATATTTAGTGCCCTGCATTGAGCTAGTCAATACAAGTCGTTTCCTCAGGCCTCAAGTTCATCAATATTTTATATACAGAAATGGAAGCTCTACTAGCTTTTTAAACTGTTTTGCCCTTAGTATTTTTATTTTATATAAGATTAGACCTGTGCTTCTGTATTTCCCACAGGGTCAGCAACAGATTCAGATCTTTGCACAGAAATCAAAATTGTTGTTCTTCCACCCCATCAATACATTCAGGAAATAGCTCACCCTTATCACAAGGGGAATTCGGTTAGAGACTTCTTGAAACGTCTCCAAATTTCTTCCTATCGGGGCACTAGACAACGGTTTTCCACGTAAGCAAAATTGAAAAAAATATCTCCTTGATTAAATACATAAAGGCCATGTTTAGATGACCCAAAAGGGACCTATCTTAAGGCCCATGGCTACTCCACCCCACTGACTTCAGTCTAAGTATCTCTCTACCCTCTTGTATCTAGACGTTCTTGTACCCTGGACATCTAAAGGAGTGTTGTGATACCGTACACACCTTATTGGATGATGGTCAAGTGCTAGACATAATACCATTGCATGGCACCATGCCCAAACTTCAGTAGAGAGATATTTTTGACCTTTCTTTTTCCCTGCTGTTCATCCCTGTTTCTGAGATGGGCATGCTTATCAAAACAATATGCTTTTGTCCTCAGAGCCATGTTGTGAATGTACTCTTTGCAAAGCACCCCAAAACTCCCATGATCGTGCAAAGAGGGAGGAGGGGTCATTGCAAGCCATGGTAGAGTTCTACAGGCAGTTGGCATGTGGCTCCAGGAAATGAAGCTTGAGGGAGCAATATCTGCAAATAAATTCCTATTACCCATCGCACCCATGAAACCGGAGCGTGTAACCATGCTATTAATGATAATACCATTCACTGAAGGACTTGGAAGTGTCTGTCACCCTAAATTCTGGCTTTTGCTTAGTTTCTGAGAGCATGATCCCAACAGCCTGGAGGGCTTTTGCAGAAGTTGGTGGAAAGGAGATGCATCCTCACTAACAATCTACCTCTACCACACCATGAATCTTCACACTAGAAGAATTGCTGGAGAGGTCTTAACCTCTGGGTGATGGCTGAGAAAGCGTCACACACACTTCAGCTTCTCCCTCTCCCTCCTTCCCCTCTCTCTCGCCTCTCTCAGCCACAAGACATGCTTTGAATACAAACTCTCTTTTTTTCCCCCCAGAGCTGCATGAATGCTGGCTGCAAACCCTGGCAAGTGCTCGCCAGACTGTCGGGACTCAGGTCCCATCAGGGGTAACCAGTAAGCACACCAGCATGAAGCCAAGAAAGTGAGATAAGGACTTTCAGCTCCTTAATCACTTAAGTAAAAGGAGAATCTCCAGAGATTCTAATTCTATAACAAGCTGGTTCCCCTAAATTGGGGTGGCTACTGCTCGGGGACAAAAGTCTCACCCCATGGGCAGGACCACCACCTAGAAGAGGCTGTTGAATTATTCCCTGCTATTGCTGAGTTGCTCTACTACCCAAATGTGGGCCATAGCACACCCCTCCACTTAGACGAAGGCAGCATACTGCTTGTGGGAGGGGGTCTCAGTGCCGTACATTCTATGTCTGGCAAGAGCTGTTCAGAACATCTCATTCTGTACCACATATGTCAAGGCCTTCTCCAAATTTCCATCTGATCCAGAATGAAGCATGTCGTCCACAAACCCCCTACTCTGATCATAGAGTTCCCCAGTCACTTAGAAACCATGCCGTGCTAATTTCTTCCAATCCCAAATTACTGCTGTTATTGAAGAAGTCTGGTTTATGTACAGCCTGACTTTAGCTTCAGCTTCGTTGCCTCTTTGGTAGTAGAATTAGCCGAGAAGTTTGAAGTAAACAATTTCTTTGTCTAAAAAAAAAAAAAAAAAGATTTGTGGAAAAGGGTTAGTTGTGATGGTGTTTCTCAACTCATCCCTATTAGGCAATTTTTAATTGAAACATTCCAGATTACCAGTCAAAAACTATGTTTTTCCTAGCACTTTAATAACTTGATACGAACTAGAGATGGTCCAAATCAAAATGACACATTCAGAAATTATTTGCTCCTTCATCCTTTCACTGGAAGAGGTCTGTGTGGGTGTAAGAGACATAAACACTGACTGCTGGCACTGCTGCTTTTGCTTTTGAATTGCAATTTACAATCAGGAAGTAAATATAATTAGCTCACATTCAGATGGCCCTTTTCCATCCTGGAAAACTGACTGTATTTTATAGCCAGTGTATAAATATGCCTGTGATAAATCACTTCCCACCAGTGAGATGAATTGGCCATACAGCACCAGCCACGCTAAGCTGTTTACAAGCAGAAATGTGATATTTCTTTTGTGGCAGACAGAGAGAACTTATTCTGCACCAGAAAAAGGGGTCATGTTCTCTAAATAAAACTTTTAAGGCTTGAGCTTTCACCTAAAAGGACCGTGTAGCCTACTGGAGACTGTGTCATGACCTATGTCCTCCAGGCAAACTAGCCTCCCGAAGGACTACAGCTGGGAGGGATTTTGGAAGGTGTTGAGGCTGGGGACAGGGTCTTGGGGTGCTTGGAGTGAAGGGACTCTCTGTTTCCCAAACCTCTTGTTCCTGACACCTTCTTCTCTCCATCAGGAACCTCCTATGAGGACCACAACCATATCCTCCCAGCCTTCCTTGCTGCTGCCTGTCTCCACACTGCAGTCAGATCTTTTCCTCCTGCATGACCCCCACACGTAAGGACAGTCGTGATCCTGCCACCAGGGAGGAGGCAGGGCTGGAGGTGGGAAGGCAGTCTCAGAGGGTTTCCTCTCTTGTGCCCCCAATGTGTGGGGCAGGGAGGGACATAGTGTGTGTAGAGAGATGTGTTTGGGGCAGGAGGGAGTCACCAAGAAGCAGTAGTCCATTCCCTAGTGGACCCCTCAGCAAGTGGGTTGGGGAGATAGTCAGCTTCACCACCCTCATCCCTTCTTGCGCTGGTGGTGTTTGTCTACCCCTGCTCCACCAGGCAATCTGCTAAGGGATCCAGCATCGCTGGTACTGAAAACCCTGGCATAGATCCAGACAGGGAAGCCTGATGAGGTGCTGCGGTAGTAGAGGAAGCATCAGGGGAGTCTCAAAAGTACACCAGGTTGTGAGTGGCACCTTTAAGGATCTTGTCAGACAGCATACAACCCTCCCTCCCAGGAAAAGCATCATCTGGAAGTGCTGTCTGGTGAGCTCCTTAGTCATCAAGCTGTATCATTAGCAATCACTTTTTCTTGGTTTTTAGTCAGTTCTCAGAAGCAAACTTGTCATTGCCAGATCACTTCCAGTTCCAGGAGAAAAATCCGGCATTGGTTTTGGATGAAAAGTCACCATTTCTGACTCACATCAGTTTGCTCGAGCCCTCTTGAACTTTTTCTCTTAAATGATCCTTTTAAAAGATGCCAGAAATACACAGATGCTTTACTGGTACTGCAATCACATTGGGAACTCAGACACCTAGGACAGCTAGCTATGGGTGTCACAGATACTGCTGGCTCTGTTACTTTGGAGCAGTGCAGTGCTATTTCCAGAAAGGAAAGCAATTCATACAAAGAACAGTTCAGAAAAAGCATTGGATGTCTCTGAGCTCTGCTGTTCCTGGGTGGTCTAGGCGCTCCAAAAACACAGGAGCTGGGGAAAGGAGAACTACTTCTACCCCCTCTAAACAATTCATTCATTTAAACAAAAGTCCTCTTACACTGAGAATGAGGCAAGAACCGTTCCACATAAAAGGGGATTTTAAAGACCTTTGCAAGAAATGGAATGTACAAATTACTGCCTTTTTAGAAGCCAAAGGATGTTTTTCCAGCATGGTACCGCATCCCCAGAAAAGTCCTGCGGGAAGCTTATGTTTCACTCACAATACAGAACAACATCAGACTCCAAATACAACCAGAAAATAAACAAGCCAAGTCACTGCCCTGCCAAAAACTGTAAAGAATGATGACTTTTCACTTAGATGTCCTATTTCAGGGGTTTCTAATGCCACTTTCCATCACATCATCATAGCTTATATTTCTTCATGAAGTCATAACAGAAAGGGAAAGGTGTTTTCTCATAGCTCAAAAATAAATTTGACTTTGTTCCCATCTGTTGTCACTATTTGTCCTCAGAAAGTGTTTGCTCCAAAAACATAAGCTTATTAAGCAGAAGAAATAACTGAAGTTCTCAGGAGGTGCCAAAGTGGCAATGTTTGCATTTGGCAAAGGGCGCAAAGACTTGGCAGAAACAGGTCCCCCCTCAATACTGCGTTTGCCCTGTTCCAGATGAGCCTCAACCGGAGGATTTGTTTTCCTTTGCAGTTACCCAGCTTTGCTCAGAACAATGTTCTTCAGGAGGAGAGAAATCCAAAACCAGGTTTTGCTTTTTTCCTTCCAGCCCTCAATACCTGTGCTAGTCAACAGAAAAATTGCAAATGAACTAATGGAAGCTAAGATCCATCCCAACACCACGAAAAATGTGCATTTTCCTCAGCAGTGAGTGGAAAACAGGTAGCACAGGTCCCCAGCCAGCTATGAGAAATAGAGAGGGAGGACAGATCAGCCATGGGAACGTGGTCTGCCACAATCTACGGTCCTAGCCACAGTTGGGCAATCTATGGGTAAAACAGGAGGAGGACTCGGAGAGGTTACTCAGCAAAGGAGTGACATAGGAGGGACTGGTAGAACTCAAAGAAAAATGCTTCCAAAGAATGATGGATTGGACATTAGCACAATGTCATACCCCCTCCATGCATTAGAATTTCCTCTAGAAGGAAAGATGATAAGAAAATATAGCATACTCTTTGGAGAATTCAACTTTTTAAATTAATTTCTTTAAATTAAAAAACAAACAAACAAACAAACAACTGAATATTTTTGTAAAGCAATTTATTTAGACTCTCTTACTGTAGAATGAAAAAAATAAAGCATGCTTGGGTTTGCTCAGGTCTTGGGAGGCAATGCTGAGGCTTTAGTTTTAACAATTCATTTTGTTATTGAGATGGAAGGGAAAACGCAAAAGCAGGTGAAACAAAACATGACATCAGGTGGTGATTTTCTTGAGTTAAAAATACATCCAAGTTTTGAAATGTTTTCTGGATGATTCTGAGAGTACAGAGTGGTTTGGGGAGCAACCATGTGTTTGCAAGCATAGAAGTGCACTGTGAAGCCATCACTGACACACGCCTGTAGATGGCTGATGTACCACCAGTCTATTTCCACACCCCAATCAGTGATTTCTCTGGCACTGAAAAACCTGACTGTCCCTCATGTCCCTCAGGAACTGGGCCCAGAGGAGCAGGCCAGATAGTCTTGCAGTTTTTGACAGGCTGTAGTAATGGTGATGGAGATCACAGATGCCTGGCCACGCTCATGGTCTTGACCACAGCATCCCAGTACTATGTCTACAGCCTTTTGCCAGCAGAGGGTGGCTCCATTCCCTTGGTTCTTGTTGAAGTTTTAGCACAAGGAAACCTTTTTTGGTGGACAGGCCTGGCAGCAGGAGTCCCCTGTCCCCCATTCCCACCCTGCCAGGGGCTCTGATCAGAGGTCCAGTGTGGAGCACGTTGGTCCAGCACCTCCTCTATTTCTGGGGACCTTCCTGAGCTTCCCACTTGTGTGCAGACAGAGGGAAAAGAGAATCAGTGCTGACGTCTATCAAACCTGCCTCTGGAGCAGTGCTGGCCATATTTCCAGGCATCTGACTGAGGAACGTATCTTGTACCTCCTCTCAGCAAGAAAACACCTCCCAAGAGGAATCATGGGCCAGTTACACTCTCCTAGCTTTGAGAATAAATCTAAGTCCAGCTATCCTTCTAGAGAGGTCCACACGGGAGATGGTAGGCTTTCCTGATATGAAGAAGTATCCACCAGAATGCGCTTCCCAGAGCATCCATCGCACATACATCTCTGAGCACCTTCCAGGTGGTCATGGTTCAGCCAGCACATAACTCCCAGTGATATTGCACCAGTGACACAGGACTCCCTGATGCAATGCCCCAAATGGTGACAATTACACCACTGTTGCTGGTATAGGTCCATTCAGTGGTGGATAACTGAAAGTCCCCAAAGAAACTGATTAGGTTAAATACTACTAAATTACCACATCCACTCAGAGTAAGCGAACACCTTCAGACCAGGGGAGCAGCAAATGCCCCCTTACTGCAACATAAAGGTGAGCTGCAGTGTAATGAACCAGAATTATTACTGCCTATTTGCTGAATTACGCTGAACTGACAGTCCTTGAGACAACCACAAAAACAGACAAATAGACAAAGAGAAAAGGGAGGAAATTACATGAAGGGGCAAGCTGCATCAATTCTAGTGACTGGACAAGAAAAAGCAACACTGACATTTTTTTTCGGGTATCTAAGGACACTAGAAACTCAAGTCAGATTATTAAAACTGCACTATGATGGAGACCTCAGCAATGAGCGAGCAGAAGGATTTCTGGGCCAGTCTAAGAAGATTAATTGCTTGTGATGCCTCCAGAAACTCGAGAGAGCCCATGCAGCACAAGAAGAAATTCAGATTCCCCACAGCACCACAAGCATATGCTTTACATCCTGGCAGTACAACAGCTAAGCGAGCTCGCTTTATTTGTGTAGCCCCCGGAGTGTTGGGAAAGATGGCAGGCAAGGGGTTAAGTAGTGGCACTGCGGTTTCTGGAAGGGAAAGACACGCTTCATTAACTGGCTGGAATTCATCGAGGATATGAACACCAGGGTGGACATGGGAAAGGCTGCAAACCCCGTATTACCGAGATTTTCAGGGTAGATTGAACACAGGTCCGCAAAAGAGGTCAGTGCTGATGGACAGGATGATAGCGGGAAGTGAAATGGCCCTGAGAAGTCAAGGGCAATGGGGAGTGAGTAGGAGACCATAGCGGGTATCCAACTGGAACAACTTACCTCTCTGCAGCTTCTCCATACACAACTGTGACTCTTGTGTAAACCAGACCCATCTGTCCCACCATGCAAGAGGATGAGTATGCAGTTGACTCTTCAAAAGTCTGCCCCACCGTTTCCATGTGTTTAGCTTCTGCCAGGAGAAGGACCCTTAGTTTTCCAACCCATCACATTCATTTACAAGGCTAACACGGTACAAGGAGACTTTCAAGCCCCGCCTGGATGCAGTCCTGAGTACTGTGCTCTGGGCCATCCTGCTTTGGCAGGGGAGTGGGACTAGATGAGCTCTAGAGGTCCCTTCCAACTCTGAAGACTCTGTGATTCTGTGAAGTTATCGAACTGCAATGGAATGATTCTGTGGTTACTAATCCAAGTATCCTGTAATTTGTAGAAGCGTGAAAGTGTCCAGGTATGTAGGACAGACACTTCATCTCCAAAGGCTCGCTTGCCATGAGCTTGCAGCCCAGCAGTACACGGCAACAGCAATGCTGTCTCCTTTAAATATAATAACACGTAGTTCCCCCTATTACCGACTCGTCAAGCAACTCAGAGTCAATGATTTCAGTGTTAGCCTCCAATATAAAATTATAAAGCAAACTGAGGCATAAAGAATAGATTCACATGGAAAATGACCTCAGAATCTTTTTATCCAAAAGGTCACCGATTAGGAAATCCATTCATGAAGCAGGAAAAGTTGATTCTAAATCCTTTATCCATCTCGGAGAATTTGGACAGTCTTATTCTGGAAACAATATCTCACTTTAAGGCAAAAAATTAAATAAGAATTGAAATAAGAGAGCAGAGATGTGTGTAACCTCCTACAAGAGGGATTCACATTAACCTGGTAGAAAAGTATGTATTCTCTGCTCTCTGGCTCTTCAAGTGCTTAAATGTCTTATATGACACAGTGAGTACAACACAAAAGATTGAAACCAGACAAGTCCAAAGCTCTGTGTGCTTAAGATACTCTTTTGTGGGGTAAAAAATATGGATTTGACCCTCTCCTGCAGTGAATCCGGCTCTTCTGTGCTCCAGGTGAGTGTTTTGGCTCCTGTTGGTTTATAGAGCTAAAGGCAAACCACCAAATCCTGCCCCACAAATCTTGACGGTGTTTTTCCCCCCCCAGACAAACTATGCAGCACTTTTGGGACAAATCCAGAAATAGTTATAGAATGACTTAAAGTCTTTTACTTACTCTAAGCTCTAAGGATTGTATTTTTAGTTTTTCTTTAGTCAAAGCCTTTTTAGAAATGCATGGCCCTGAGACACAAGGAGTCAGAAGGCAGGTAAAAGCATCGCATGTGCTGTGAAGATGATGAGTCTACTTTTGTTACACCTTCTTACCTAGGGCAAGGCTGAGCTGGGCTTGTCTGCTCAGCTCTGAAAAGCGATGTGCACAACCCGCTCCTTTCTATTGCAAGCTTTGGCTGGAAGATTTACAGCAGCACTAGCAATGCTAAGGGAGGATTGTTTGTCCATTTTTAACTCGGGTTCAGTTGTGATTTACATTCAAAGCCGGTATTTTAATCCCTCAGTTGCATGTGAACTACACTCAGAGTTACCGCACTTGCTCTTTTCTCTGGTCAAAAAAAAAAAAAAAAATCATTTGGGAAAATCATGTACATAAATCCATTTATAGCATTTTTATAATCAGTTTTGCAATCTATCTCCCAGGACACAGGACTCTAAATCTGAACATTTGCTGTCCCTTAATCACCAAGGTTGAGGGACTGTGCCTTGTTACAGGGAAAAACACACGGCCAACAAAACTGACCCCACTGACCTCATCCTGTCATTTTGCTCCTCGACACCCTCAGCAGAGCGTGTTCAACATTCCAGCTGGTGACGCACACAGGGTTTGAGACCCACCTCCTGCTTTATTTCTAAATATCAGCCACAAAATTACATCTCGGATCAATGCTGAGTCTTCCCAGGCGAAGCCACCTCTCGCTGGCCGGCCTCATCTCTGATGTTACCGCCGCCACCAGTTGCAGTTCTGGCAAGAGCCAGAAGTACCAACTGCTGGCACTTCAAATGCAGCTTTCCTCAGCCAGAGGACTCCCACAGTGACCCCAAAGAGTGCCAGGGTGGCCCTTGGTGTCAGGGGGCTGTCACACCATGCAGCTCTTTGGCACAGCACATGGACCCCCACAGCCCCGCTCTAATGTTCCCACTCATTTTATGGGCAGGTCCGCCCATCTTCATCTTTCCTTGAGGCAACGAGGAAAGCTCCGGGCGTTCAGAGCTTTTGGTTATTACTTGCTTTGCTGGCATTTTGTGAATTCTTAAGACATAGGCATATCTAAGTGACAGAGGAGCACATCCCAAAGCCATGCAGGCTAAAGCAGTGTCATGCAGATGTGAAAAACATGAAGTTTTTTGACTGAAGTGATGTGAACTGGTGCTTGGGAGTTACTAACAAGCACACAGATAGTGAGCAGAGTGGTGATATCCCATTGAATGCTCCATGGGACAACTGCAAATGCAATAAAATATATTTCACCTTTTCCATTCCTTTTCCATTTTTTTTTTGGTTAATTTAACATTTGCTTTTGGTCCAGGTATGATTTGGGTCTGTGGGACAGGCGCAAAGCATCATGAAATCACTGGGACCCTTTCCTTTGGTGCAGGTAGGCTTTGGGATGGCCGCTTGAGAACCAACACACTGCTCAGCTGCTCCTGCCCATGTACACCACAGGAGTAGACTGATGGGCTGCAGACAAAGGAAAAAGTGCCTCCAGGCTCCTGCATGCAGAAGACATCAGCTCTGATTGCCTGCAGAAGCGTGCAGCTCTTCCAAGGCATCTCCCTTGAGCAACACCTATGCCAAAAGTGAGGATGCAAATTCAAATGTATTGAAGCAAACCAGAGTTTATTTAGCATTTATTACCCACTCTGTTGTCATATGTGGCTTCTTCTGTCTCCATTTTCCTCTGGTAAACATAGACCTTTTCTTTTTTATTTTTTTTTAATAAAATATATAAAACATTGTGCATTGCTATCCATAGCAAAACTGTAGTTTAACAACAAAAAAAAGAATAAGGCACATTTCTGTGCAGCATCTTCAAATATATATATATATATTTAAAACAAAACAAAAAGAAAACCCTTTTCAACCTCTTTGAGGTTGTTAACTTCTCACCAGTCACTGACACATCTCTTATATTACCATAACTTCACTGTTGGAGGTGGGTTGGGTTGTGTTTGACAGGGGCCAGCAGGGAGAACAGACTCAAAAAAATAATAGGATTTTATCCCTGAGGTGTCAGTAAAAAAGAAAAAAATGTTCCCATTGAGAAGGAAGATGAAAAGACAGCCATAAATAACTGAATACACTATGGCAAACATCCAAGCACCGAGATGATTTCACGATGGAAGAATCCCCCTCCCCCCCATCCCCCAGTTCTTAAGAAGTCATATTTGCCGTTGGGTTTTAATTAGGTTAATCTCATGGCTTCTGAAGTCACAAGACAGTCAGTCAGGATGCACCTCCCCCTCCCTTCCCAAATCATCTAAATCATCTTTCCAGATTTGTTGGTTTGTTCACAGTCCTCAGGAAAGGGAAACCAAAAAATTCTAAATGAACACCAAAACCTGGACGACTTCTCTCCCAGCCAAGAGAGAAGCGCTCGTACCACAGCGAGCCAAATTCCATGTCTCACACGGGAGAGCTGTTATCTTCCTGCCTGCTACTAAGAAATGAAGTTGGCAACTTCTGCCATAAGCAGAAAGTGTCCGTGAAGGAGGGTGATAGCAATATGTCAGGGAGAAGGAGACGGGAAAAGCTTTATTGCTGTCCATCCAATCTGCTCCACACCTGAAAGAAAAAGGAGAGAGAGACGCCCACGTAATATTCCTTCCCTCCCTATCCTCTATCGCGTGTGGGAGAGCCTTAGGGTGCAGGGCAGGATGGTTGGACTCCCCATCACTTAGTAGTAACGGTTGAGGCTCCTGGTCCCTGGGATATCCGGCTGGCCGTTCATCCAGATCTCCCGGATGATGCGCTCCCGCTCCTCCAGCCGCTGAGCTCGCTCCAGCTCCTCCGCCGAAGTGAAGACGTTCATGTTCAAAGTCCTCTCGAACCTGCGGTGCCTGCGTGCCGAGAGGTCCGAAGTGGTGTCCGAATCATCATCACTGTCGCTGCTGTCGCTGTCGCTCTCCCGCTCCCGGGGAGGTTTTTTCGCGGAGGAGCGTTTGCAGTCAGTTCGGCAGGACACCCGTAGCACCAGGGCCAACAGGGTCAGGACGAGTCCAATGCACACTCCAGAGACAAAATACAGAGCAGCCCGCTCGGGGTTTTCTGAAAGGGGAAAGGAGATTAACTTTTTAACAGGGCCTGTTGCGATAGGCTGAGGACAGGATGGGAGAGTTGGGGTTGTTCAGCCTGGAGGCGAGAAGGCTCCGAGGCGACCTTATAGCGGCCTCCCAGTACCTGAAGGGGGGCTACAGGAAAGATGGGGAGGGATTCTTTATCAGGGAGTGTAGTGATAGGACATGGGGTAATGGTTTCAAACTGAAAAAGGGTAGATTTAGATTAGATATCAGGAAGAAATTCTTCACTGTGAGCGTGGTGAGGCACTGGAACGGGTTGCCCAGAGAAGTTGTGGATGCCCCATCCCTGGAGGTGTCCAAGGCCAGGCTGGATGGGGCTTTGAGCAGCCTGGTCTGGTGGGAGGTGTCCCTGCCCATGGCAGGGGGGTTGGAACTGGATGATCTTTAAGGTCCCTTCCAACCCGAACCATTCTGTGATTCCATGATTCTACAATACGACAAGGGGCAATGGCATTAAACTAAAAGAGGGAAGATTCAGACTAGATATAAGGAAGAAATTTTTTACAATGAGGGTGGTGAAACACTGGCACAGGCTGCCCAGAGAGGTGGTAGATGCCCTGTCCCTGGAAATATTCAAGGCCAGGCTGGATGAGGCTCTGAGCAACCTGACCCAGTTGTAGATGCCCCTGCTCACTGCAGGGGGGTTGGCCTAGATGACCTTTAAAAGTCCCTTCCAACCCAAACCGTCCTATGATTCTGTGATTATATGAAATGATTGATGAGAACAACCCTTAAAAGACCAAAACACACACAGCTCCTCCGTGCACGGTCTCTGAAGGGGCAATGTTTCTAATGGTTGCTTTGCTTCCATGCCCTCCTTCTCCTCCATCCCCCAGGGAAATCAGGAAGGGGTATTTAGGTGGTGGATTTGCTGCCAAGGCATTTGCCCACATGCAGAATGTGGGTTTGCTGCAGTCATGTCTTGGAGTTGTCCGGAAGGGGAAGGAGCAGCCCGTAGAATTAAATGCTAATTCCAGTGGCCGTGCGAGCGGGGTTGACACCAGGGCGCTGCACACCCAGCAGCAGCTAAGTGCATCTCTCTGTCACATCCATTACCGTCATGCGAGCAGTAAAGATGATTACAAAGCTGTATATGCTCTCTGTGCTGTGGCCCAGCTGAAATGGGAAGCCTTGCAGCATGGAAAAATGCGTATTATTTATTCATAGGTTTCATTTACTTATCTAAGGCAAGTGTGCTGGCTTTCCGCCCAGACCACCAAAATGTATACCTGCGCTACACAAGCGTAGCTGGGGTCAGTGCACAAACAGGATGAATCCTGCATAGCCACGTTTCAGAGGTGATATAACAAGACTCCAAAGGATCCACAATGCCTTTTAAACTAGGTCATCTTGTTTATTTACTACTTTTTTTTTTTTTTGATTCATGGGACTACTTAGAAGCGTAATTATGATAAATGTTATTACTGCAATTCTCCTGGGCTGAGTCATTTCGGTTTATAGGTATGCTGAATGGGTGAAGGTGAACCAAGAAGTGTCAAGGCCAGCTCTACTCCATTGTGTCTGTTGGGACTCATGAGTTCAAGGATGGAGTCAGGTCCTCAGATGAGTCTTACTCCCTTGAACTCAGTGACTGAGCTCTAGCAGTTCCCACCAGCTGAGAGCCTGACATTCGGCCCCAAAAGATCTCTGTAACTAAAAGGCTCCGCTCTACCTTCACTTCCCCCCACTGTGCTTTGAGAAATTGCCCTCTCCAGCTGATTTCCTTAAAGCAAACTTTGCCGAAGATGAGCTGGAAACCATTTGGAGATATTCAAAACTCAACAGGACAAGACTCTGCTCTAACTTCAAAGCTGGCTCTAAATTTTAGGTTATGCATGTCCTGGGCAGGAGGCTGGACCAAGTGATCTCTGGAGGCCCCTTCCAGACTACAGTATTCTCTGATTCTGTGCAGAGTCCTCTGACTCATGCGTGGTTCAATGCAATGCATGGTTCAATGCCTGGAGATGCTCGTGGAACAGTTACAGGGACGAAATGCCTTTGTGCTCTTCATTTCTCTCCTACCAAATGACTCTCACAGGTGACTGACAAGCCAAGGTGGACGAAGATGTCATGATAGTCTGAAACATGAGACTGTTGCTAGTGGCTGGTGTGGATGGCATGGGGAAAAAAACAGACTGAAAAGAGACTAAAAAAAAAAAAGAGGAGAAAACTGCACCAGACGTATACAACAAGTCCAAAAAAAAGAAAGAGAATGCAGCAGTAGTAGTGAAACCAAAGCCAGAGGCTTTAAGCTAAGATATTTTGTCAAGAATGAGACAGCAAAAATCCAAAGGTAAAAGAGAAGATACCAGAGCAGGCATGAAGGATGTGCCAATGGCTTTTCTGGCAGTATGGCCAAGTGAAATCCTGGCTCCAATGAAGTTAGTAGCAACTCTCAACTCAAGCGGCAGAACACGAATTAAAACTGCAGCCCTGCTTCTGCAGTAGCAAAGTTGCTGCCCACCTGGTACTGTGCAAACAGCAAATATGTGTCCCAAATTCCAGAGATTTGAAAACCCTGGGAAAAGTAGAGTCACCACCTGATAGTGCTTTTACCTCCATGTGAAGTATTAGTCAGGACAGTAATCGCAAAGTTTTCTTTGCAAGTAGCCCTAAGGAGGACACCCAGAGCGTGGGAGTGTGAGAAGAACAAAAGAGCAGGACTGATGTCTTTGTCCTGGAAGATGCTTGGTCCAGTCGGTCTCCGCTCTGCCTGGCTGACAGGATGCCAGGCACACTTTCCTGACCATGATGTTCCTGCACGCACATGGGCTTGGTTTGGTTGCATTAGTTCCACTGCTCACTCTTTTAAAGCAACTCAGAAAAAACCCTTAGATTGGAGCCTGAGATGCAGACACATGCGGTTTCTCTTCCCCCGTTTTTGTCCATGTCCTGCTTTTCCTTTATCCTCCACAGTCCTTTTTCCATGCTACTGCATCCACGAGCAAGCTGCGCCTCGATTACTACTTAAGCAATGATTTTTCATCCCCTGCTTGTGCTTGTATGCATAGCCCTCCATGCAGTACGATAGCTGTAATTGAATCTTTGGGCTCCAGTGGCATTTATGAGCTCCTACAGCTACTCTGTCACCATCTGAGACACCGTCTGGACTTCCTCACTGAGCTGTAACCCTACGTTCAACTGCTGTCTTGGCATTTATCATACGGACTATCCACTCACACACCAACATCTCCTCTTTTTTCATGGCAGAAAGAACAACTTAAGCTAAAAAACGCAGGCTCTGCTTTTTCTCAGTTGAAGTAGCCAAGTCAGCAATAGCCTCGATTCGGGGGTTTGACAGTTGATTAGTGACTTTGAGAGCCTTCCCCCATTGCATGTTTTACTTCCAAGACTAAAAAGGGGCACCCTCTTCAGCAAATGGATGCTCCAAAAGTCGAAGGTGGCTTGGCTTCATCATTCCAACACTGAAGCTCCTCAAAACCCTCATTATATTGGAAAAAAAAAACCCCAAAAAACCTCCTTAAAGGTGTTTGGTCATCGGTAGCAGGAGTTAACAGAATGTTGATATGCATTCGTGTATGTCTGTGAACTCTGTTATGCCCTTTAACACATGGATTTTGACCAGTGTAGCTTTTTCTTCCACGGCTGTGGATGACAGCTCAGAGCTGTGTTTTCCTCCTAACCTTCTAGCAGGATCCAGTCACTGTCAATCTCTTTAGCTGGGGTTACCTTTCCCCTTCCTGGTATTTCTCTTTCTGGACTGAAAGCATTGATGAAAATGTCACTGATTCAAGCCTGAATTTAATCCATGCAGACAAAAGATATATGCTCTTTATAAACCTCTATACAAAAGCCACCATTTTCTACGCAGTCAAACTGGCCAAAAATTAGAAACACATTTTATTTTGTTTTTCCAACCAAACCAGCAGCAATTACAGGCCTGTTTCCTGAGGGCTAACAATCTGCTGGGAGCATCAGCCCAGACTGCCATTAATTCCCCAGGAAATGCCCCAGGCCAAGGTTGTTATTGCTATTATAATAAATTGTTTCAATAAATAAAAACCAATCTAGGCATTAACGCTGCTGGCTTCCTGTGATGGCTTTATGCATTCAGAAACCTCAGTGGGGAGGAAAATTTCAGAGGCCCCCAGTAAAAGGTTCAGCAGCAAGCATGGCCAGACAAACAGTAGGACTAATATCTTCTAGGGAATTTACAGTTAGCCCCACAGGCTGCCGAAATCCCCTGGTGGAACAGAGGAAGCTCTCCAGGAGCCCCTTATTAATAAGGCTCAGGCCAAGCAGTCTAAAAGTTCGAATGATCTCCCCCGGGTTGTTTTTTTGGAAGCCCCTTGTTAATAACTTGGCAACAAAGCTTTGCCCGTGGAAGAAGAATAAAACAGGGATTTGTGGAGGTTTCCCTCCAACTACTTCAGCCTGAATGCAACGACAAAACTGGAATAAGTCCCCTGTCCAAAGGGAGGCATGGGAAGTGCTCTGATACAATCTGAACATTTAATATTTACGCACCCATGAGGGATGGTTCTGGTCTTGCTGATAGACTGTCACTGCGAAGACAGCTCCAGCTCTCACTGAGGCTGGTGAAGTCTTTCCAAACTCTCAGACAGGTTTTGGTCCATGGCAAATGACAGATCTGAGGTTCTCAGGCAGAGACTGCATATAATTAAAAACCTAATTCTATAAAGAAAATCAGCTTTCATATTAAGGGCATCCCTAAGTCTTTTGCAGGACTGAAGTCTAAATACTATTTATTTGCTTGATCAGCTGAAAAATTCACTCATTGTTCATTCTCCTTATTTCTGAAGAAATGTTGTTTTCAAGGTTCTGCAACCTGGGAGAAGACTAACACCTCTCTGGCTTTGATACTCTTAACCGTGAAATACCTGCAAACAGATTTGATACAGAAAACCAGCACTCCTGTGAAGAGGCTTTGCTTCCTGCTGTGCTGTGATTTTTCACTCCTCAATAGGAACGTTCCCAACTTTTACATGGGAACATCATTCAAAAAGATGGTGGAATGGAGCACGGAGGGTTTCACTAATATCGGCACTTCTCCCCTCTGTGCACTGCAAGACTCTGCATGTGTCAACAGTACGAGTGACCAAGCCTGCTGTCTCTTCGTTTGCAGCTGCACCTCCAAAACCTGCCATTTTGTGCAGAAAACGCGAATGCCATGGAGCACAGAGGGGACACTGGTGATTTGTGGATGCTCTCCCCAGACTAAGAGACATCCTGCTGCCAGGAGGCAGGAATAGTAGAGTTGATCGTCCTTTCAAGCACGGAATTTACCCATGAAATACCAAGTGCCCGTGGCTTCTTTTTTCTGGAGTGGGTCTGAAAAAACACCTTTACATGTTGCTGCCACTGATTTACAATTTTTTCTTGCAAAGTTCTGTTTTGAGCCAACTCATCAGCACGGGGAAGCCCTGAATACAGCACTTTTCAGTCTGCAGAGTTTACCTGAGGGACGTTTTTAGCGTTATGAAACAGAGCAGTTCTTCAGCTAATGTTTCCCTTTGGCACCGAGGCTGTGGTCAGGAGTGGTGGGAAGATGTGTGAACCAGAACCAGCCCTCCCTGGCCGCCCCATACCCTGCCTCTCCTGGGCCACTATAATGGCTCCACTATGGACATCAGCAGCTGCCGTGGCTTAAGCCGCCTTCAGGGTCCCAAACTCAGGCGAGCGCAAAAAATTTCCAACTGTTCTGCTGCTCAAAATCTGCAGCGTGAAGGGGGATGGCTTTGCAGTGCTCTAGTTTTGTGCAGATGATTTTTGTGCCCTGTGAGACAGCTTGTCCTTGAACTCATAATCTAAAAACCCCTCCATATGCATGTATAACAAAGTAAATCATGCCAAATCCATCCTCTCTGCTTAAAGCAGAGGGATAAATTACACGCAGCAGATAAAGATGGTTTAGGGCATCTGTTGTTTCAATCCATGGGGCAGCCATCAATTATTTTTAAAAATAATGAATTGAACATATATATCATTGAGACTAAAACTCATCTGACAGCCATGGTTATGTGCACTGGAAAACACGAGCAGCTCCGGAACTCATCACTGGAAACCAAAGTTGTGAGGTCTGAGTTTTACTTATTTGTCACCTAGTGGATGTGAACATATCACAAGGAGACCACATCATGAGAGGGCAAGAAAATACCACAGCAACAAGACTGTTAAAGCCGTCCTTATTTATTATTTGTGCTACAGTAAAATCTAGAGGCTCCTGCCAAGACTGACACCTTGTGAAGGGGATGAATCAAGGCCTTGTGCCCTCTGAAATGAATGCAGGGTCAAAGACTTCTGCTGTGGTAAATGGAGGCAAAGTCCATGGGGCAGCAGCAGCAGCCCTAAGTCTTAGCCCCAACTGTCCCTGACCAGAAATCCTAAAACCTTCTGCTGCCCATTACTGTTCAGATGGGAAAAATAATGTTAACAGTATTTTATTTTACAGTAAGGTTGGGAATGAAGGTGTTTTCATGTCAAAAAATGGCAGCTGTAGGTAAGAGGGGGGAGAGGTGTGATAGACAGAAGACTCCTTTAAAGTTTGCTTTTTCTAAAAAAGAAGCCCATGCAAGAAAATATATATCTTACTCAGCTATCTTTTGTGAAGAACACTACTAATTCCACTTAAGCTGCCTGCTTCTTAAAGGTATCATGAAAAGGTTGATTCTGATGCCACTATTGAACATTTAGAAGGGCAGAACATTGGATTCAGCATTCATGGTCCTTTGAGAAGAACCCTCCACTGAATGTACAGAAACACTCTTACTAATCAACTCAGTGGTTCCAAAATGCAAAGCCCAAGCTAGTTGTTTCAAATCCCAATATTTGTTTGAAGCAGCATGGCGGGATCTCAGCAAGAGCAAGAGCATGGCACCAAGAATGCGTTAGTATTTAATGAATCAGCAAGACTGAATGGCACACAGACATGAAAAACTAGCTCACAAATACTGGTGGTTTAGTTACATAGACCCCAGTGCTACAGAATAGTATAATTGCGTTACAGTGGTTTTAGCAGACTGGCCGCAGTACACAGAATTATTAACAGCATGTAGTAAAAGAGCAACGCGTTAATATTACTGGAAAGGTAATATTGCTTGGCAATAAGCACTGAAAGGTAATAAGCATAAAAACTTTTCATTAAACATACAGACAACACCCTGCCAACCCCATAAGAAAAAGTGACCACAAAGAGCACGTCCCACCTCAGGAGGCCAGTTACACTGAAATTGGGGCCCTCTTTCTGGGGAAAGCAGCAGAGATTGGCCTAAAATATGATTAATTAGTGCATCTGATGCTCTTCAGCCAACACTCCTCCTTACTTTGGGGTTAGTTCCTCCAACTCTGTAGGCAACCCCTACTGCTAACTCGGTATCTCATGCAGTTGTGGGATGGGAAACATTTGCACTATATCACCTGTCTCTACCGTACTTTTTGCTGTCAGTGGTATTGACCCCAAGCACTCAGTAGGGCATGAAATCTTTATTTCCACTTTTAAAGTGAATCTTCTTAGAAGACTGCTCCCCCGCTACTTGAAAGATACACGTAGGTGAAAGACAAACTGTGATCCAAGGAAATATTACTCTAAACTAGATTTAAATATACAATTAAGCAGACTCTCAAGTTACTTCATCTTCACACTTCTACTGAAGATAAGCCAAATTCTCTTAAGCAGGGTAATGATCTGAGTGCTGCTTGTTTTCCAAATTACAGGACAACAAGCTTGCCTCCCTAATGAGCCAGGCTTTGATCTCCAGGAAAACGGAGCATTAGGAATAATACCACATGTAAGATTACATTGTATTTAACTTCAGATGCGAGCAAATCCAGGGGAAAGCAGAGCACAATAAACCCTGTTATATACTGTCTGCTAGAGCTGCCCCGGTCAGGTCTTTCAAGGGAGAATTTGCTGAGAGACAAATTAAAAATATAAACAGTTCAAAGAGGCAGATTTAACTCTAGGTGTCTGTGAAATGTAGGCTCACTTGAGGGTCTACAAAGAGCTTTTGAGAGCCCAGAGGGATGGCAGCCGTAAGACCTACCTGTGACAAAGGCATACGCTGCTAGGATGTTGCTGAGCAGTGCCATCTCCGTGCTAACGCCCACGGGCTCCATGCTGCTGTTAGGCGCCGGCGGTTGTGTCTCATCCACGGGAAGCAGGAAGGGGGTGTTGTCTAGAGGGTAGAAGGTGGCCGATCTCCCTTTCTTCTTCTCTGCTTTGAAACAGAAAGGGAATGAGGAACTAGGCACGTGCCGCAGCCCTACCCTGCCCTATCCCCACCAGGTCAGCATCTGCGTTCGGAAATCTGGAGCGGTTCAACAGCTAGAAATCACAAATTTGCCCCTTTTGGGGGGGGCAACTAAACCTTGTCAGGTAGCTCTTCAGCTGAGAACATACCCTGTCTGCATCCAGGCAGCATCTTCTCTCCCCCATCTCCTGCTCTTTCATGTCACCACTTAGACACACCCACCTACACTACAGCAAATACATAATCAGGTTTCTTTTCTCTTATGTAAATCAAAGGCGCCTTTATCAACAGTATGTTCAGCTAAGCTTGTAATAAGGACGGGAAAACACAGGCAGACCCGGCAGCCCTCTGCCAGTGTCTCACTGCAGCGATCCATCCACACCTGGCAAACAGACGTGCTTTCTCTCCAGCCTTCTCGGGGAAGGGCGGACCTGAGTTTATGACTTCCTTCAGAAGCCGGCTCGTATTGTGTTTCACCCAGACACCATTTCCCCTTTGGAGAGGTGAGTGAACATGGGTTAATGATTTGATTTTATTTGTTGAAGACTGGAGTTGAGGGGGCAGCTAACTCCAGGAGGCTCAAAGAGACCCTTTCAGACCTTATCAGCTGGCTGCTGAGTGCCCCCTGCACCTTGATCTGCAGGCAGACACCCCCACTAGCTACCAAACACTGAGTGTTTTAAACACACGAAAAAGTCAGTGCACAGCATCCAGCTCCATCATCCGTGTGATGGTTTAACTGTAGCTATTACAGTTTTTCAGGCTCCTTTCCCTGGGTGCCCAGTTCTGTCCAAAAGTACACCGTAAAAATCACAGACTTGCACCAGGCTCCTGCTTATCTGCGGGTATTAAATCCAGGATGCTGTCAGGTCCATCTCTGATAATGCCATCAGTGCCACGCACGCAAAGGCACTCTGACAGCAGCCACGACGTGAGACAGTCTGTGTTCCCCGTCTGCCTGATCCGTCTCCTTTCCCTGCAAATCCGTCAGCATGAAGCACATCCGCTGTCTCATCGTGTGCGCCAGGAAGCGGTAACAGAAATTGAGGGGTGTCAAAAAGAACAGGTAATACTGGATGGAGAGTGCATGAACGTGCGTGCAGTGATGCCAGCTCCTAATATGCCTGGGAGGAGAAGCATCCAGGATAGATGTCCAGGTGCCGCTGTAAGGGATCAGCCCCAAGGAATGTGGGCACGGTTGTATCCCTGCCACCGAATAGCTGCATGGCCTTGGGAAAACCACAGGTTACAAGCTACCAAGGTGTTAATGACTGGCCCTGAAGCGAAGTTTTCAAATACAGCTGCCTGAGTGACAGATCCAAAAGGGAAAACTATCCCAAGAACTTCTTGCTTTAGGAGAACGGAGATCACTGAAAATCAGTTGTAGAAACGGAGACACTGGGGCACAGAGGCACCAGGGCACATTCAGCAGGAAATCAGAAGCAAAGCTTTGGAAAGTCTTCTAATTCCAATCTAGGCACCAGAAACACCAATGTGCCCTCTACTCTTTCCTTTTTTCTCCCCGTCTGATAAATCTATATCCGTACAAGTGGTTGGATTTGTCTCCACCACTGTTCCTGCAAAGAAATCCATGGAAGCAGGATAAATTTTTCATTTCTCCTGAAGACGTCCTGGATACTTCAGAGCATCTCAAGTAGCACTATGCATCTAAACTGAGGCAACGGAATCCTGTTATTAGTTGCCAGATCCTACAGGGTCATTCATCTCTCCCCATAGCAGCCACTTGAAGCTTGATGAATTTACTTATACACAGACATCTAAGACACCCTGGGGTCAGAAGGACATCCACACAGACATGGCAGGTATGAGAAGGGATGTAGGGGAAACTCTTACCCTTCTAGGGCAACATTTGGAAGCCAGGTGAACATCCCAGGCCATCTCAAATGACACATTTATACGGGGGTAACAGAATCCTGCCTGAGAAGTCTGCATACTGAGTCTGGCTCTGAACTAGTTAATCTAAAACCCCTTTACAATCAAAGGAGGGGCGCCACCAGGATATAATCTCATATATATCTCATAACCATATATCTCATCGTAAAAAGGACTGCTGGTTTAGGCGGCTCCAGGTTCCTGCGAGGTCTTTGAGAGGTTTCTACAACTCTGCATTAAAGTCCAGTCAATGTGGGTGGACTGCAGCTGCATCCAGCTTGCAGGATACGAACCTGGGGCCTCTGCACCACGTCCTCTCACTTGCCTAGTTCTGGGTTAGTGACAAACCACCCGCCCCTCACTGTCGATACGTTCATGGCACCTCATAAAGCCTAAGGTTTAAATTATACTTGCAGTGGGGGCTTCCATGGGCATGTGCCAGATCAGCCAGGAAAGCTCAGAAGGGCACCACTTCTGTTGGGTGTGGGGCACCCCTTGTAAACCACGCTGTGCAAGAAGGGTGTATTTAGGAGACAGAGTAAGGCATAACTCCTCTCATATGAGATGCAAGAGAATCTTTTTTTTTTTTTTTTTTTAGTTCTGATTTGCCCAAAGAACAGATGCAATCCAACAAGTTTTTAAATTAATATTTGTCTGCCTACGCTATACTCCAGCAAGGAGCACCACAAAAACCACAGAACTGGGTTTCTCATCTGCAGGACTGTACAAGCACAGACAGGGAACCCATAAAATGACTGGGGTTATACAGGAGGGGAAAAAACAAACAAACACAATTTCACAAGGGCCATGTGTTGTTACGCCGTGCGGTTCCCTGAGCTGCCATTCATTCCAGGATCACACTAAAAGATATCCCCTTTCCTCCTTGCTAACTTTGAAGTCCTTGTCTATGCCTAATCAGCTCACCTACTACTGGTTTTCTCTTCACCACCCTTTCTCAGCTGTTCCCAGTCACTCCAGTTGTTTCCCTGTGACTTTACATCAAACCTGAGGAAAATTATTTCAGCTAGCAATAAATTCACCCAACAGCACAGTTCAAGCATAGGAGACGTTATTCATGATACCAGGCTGACTTTAGCAAATTGTTTCAATAAAAGAAATAAAATTGGAAGGGAGATTACAGAAATGTCCAAATATTTCCTTTTGCTATTTTCAAAATGTTCTTTTAGCTCTTAATTTCAAAATGACATCTGTGTTTGAAAAGTGGTGCCTATTTTAAAAATGAATGAATAAACAATGTGAAAACTAAGCAAAAGGTGCCATTTGTAGAAGTGAAAAGTTGAGATGAATGAACATGAGTTCAGGATTTTTTTCCTGCTTAAAAGAATCACCAGGATCACAAAATTTATTTCAGGCTGACTCAAAATTATTTTCCTTGACAATTTTTCAGTAAGGCCTCCAAACTGACAAATATGTTATTGATGACTCTTACTTATACGTGTATTGATGATCCAGGCTGTGGATTAACTTTTCCAGGAGTGTAAACACCCACAATGCCCATACCCACCTTAGAGCTGAATCTCTGGGAGCGCAGGGTGGGAATTTCAGGAGTAATGTCATACACCATCTCCTGCACGTTGAGATATGTCATACACCATCTCCTGCACCATCTCCTCCACTGACTAACCCAATATGCGCTCACCTGTGCTTTTCCTTTATTCATGCACCATCCCTTCCTCCTATTCACCTGCCCCTATAGATAGGGGGGACTTCATTCATCTCTCCTGACTTTGCATTTTACAAAAACAGCATCATATTTCAAAGCTCGGCTGAAAACGTCTCCGTCCCCTGTGAGGCAGATCTACTGTCTCTGCCCTGTTTTTTTCTTTGCCGCTGTATGAGACAGGTCTGCATCTAAACTAAGAAAAAGTATTTCTGGGATGAGTTTTGACACGTGCGGCCATGACTGCTGGTTCAAGAAACCTGGTATGAGTTTCATAGTTCACTTTGGTCCGTCGTTGGTCACACCTTGAAGCTTCTCTTTCTGACTGTGACATGGATGGGGTTTGGAAACAATACAGAAACCCAGATAAGGGGAGATAGAGGGGAACAGTCACCACAACATAGTCGGGTTTGGGACGAAATCACGATAGTCATAGCTACCTGGGAGAGCACGTCCTATGTTGGAAGGAGAGACATCAGAAAGGAACACGCCGTCCCCTATAACATTGGGATCAAACACTCTTGGCCGCAGTGGAAAATGTGGCTTCTGAAATCCTTGGTAATTGGTTGGTCTTGGCTGGGATTCATGCAGAAGCTTCTTGGGAACTGAAAGAGAGGAGTAAGAAGAGCACAGTTGTTAAGAGTCAGTTTTTTCAGCTGGTCAGAATGAGAATTATCACATTATGCTATGGGCTCAGCTGATACTTAATTATACCATGTGCAGACCAAACAGACACTCATTTACCACGATGATGAATGCTCTCCAAATGCCAGCACAGAGACATGCAATGAGAGAACGCTGGAAACTATAAAGTGATTAAGATATTGTTTATTTTCAAGTAAGCTTCGAGACTAGCCTAAGGATCAGATTCAGACATCTTATTTAGACACCCATCTTAGCAACGGAAATGCCTACTGAGCCAGGCTTTGGCCTCGGCCCCAAGCTCCAGCATACTCCAGCTAGACACCCCTGCTCCTGCCATGATAGCGGGCTGGGCAGGATGCTGCATGTCAGCAAGGACTATGGGGCATGTCTGAACCCCTGCCTCTCTCCAGCCATCAAATTGTGGGCTCAGGACTGCACATCAGACATTTCTGTCCACTCTGGATCCACAAAACCTTCAATCATCCTCATCCACCACGGAAGTAAGAAATCTCACCTGTAAGAAAGCCTCCCCACCCAGTGAGATCTAAAATACCCTGCTCCCCATCGGGATTTAGGCTGTAACTACTCTGGGAAAGGCTCATTCTCCATTCCCACCATCCTAAGAAGGAGGGTGACGATTCAGCTAATCCCTGCTCTTCTCCACGTTTCATCAGCCACGGCACTAGCAATATGCAAGCAAGGTAGATTAAGATGTGACAGTTTTGTCAGGACATCTGTGGTCTCTTCTTTGGACCAAAGCATGCCTTCCTACAAAGAGTGTTTTCTCCTTGACGTTGTAAGTCCAGCTCTTCAGCTGAGCATCCAGGTAAAGAAATCAAAGTCGGTGTAGCTACCTCAGCGTACACCCACTGAAGGTGAATCCACACAGTAAATTCACTAATTTGCCCTGGAGGGACACAGCAGCATGTCATTTACGGAGCTGAACCAGTTCCCTGCCGCAGCCACAGCCAACACCTGAGGCTATTTCAGAGCAAAGTGCTTTTCCGTACAAAGAGAAGAAACACAGATACAGGCCGTTCTGCTCAGAAATTAGAGGAACAGAGTGATGAAAGACAAAAATAAAGAGATTAAAATTTCCAGAGAAGAAAGATATATTTTCCCCACCAGTGACTGTATACTAATATATACATAAAAGCATCATTTTTAACCCTTCAGACAACCAAGACTTCAGTGCATTAAAAACACAGACTGCTGAGAATTAGGCATAAGATCACTAGACCCACTGAAAGCCCAGGAGAAGATTTCTGGGATGCAGAGCTCCCCTTTCTCCAAGTCTAACAGCAACTGCCTCTCTGTTCCCAAGCAGGCTGCCACCTCCTAGTGCCTCAGTTTCCCCACCGCTCCGTTGCCGGCCGTGCTATCTCTCATCTCCACTCTTCACAGGGGTGTGAAGAAGTGCAATTAAACATGCAAAGCACTTTGAGATCCTTGGCACAAGCATGAAGGAGGACTTGGAAAGAGTGCAACCCTGGAACAGAAAGGAAATTCCTGCCTGCCCCCTGCAGCTAATCAGCTGCCAAGCTGGAGATTTAATCGCGCCCATCCAATTTGCCTGCATAAGTACAGATATTAAGGGAGGGGGGAAGTGATCCAACCACCTTGTTTACATTGTGTTCGACTTGCTGTCTTTGCTGAGGCAAAGAAAACTGTATTTACTGACTGACCTCCTGTATTAGGCTGCCAAGTTATCAGCACTGAAGCTCCCCCATTATTAGTAGAGTCACGCTAGGTCAGGAAACAGACATAAAAAACCTCGCAGCGTCTGAGTATCAAAGAGCTGGCACGGCAATTTCTAGTGAAACCTGAACTGGCAACTGTCCTCTGATGGGGAGGCAGCGAAACACATCCCCTGTTGGGAACCAGACAGAAGCACGGGGGATACCTGTGCCAGAGAAATATCAGAAAGTCTGGGGAGGAGGTGGGTGGAACAGAGATCATCCCACAAACCACACAGTCAGGGAGAACTGCCTTTCTGCGTGCCTAATTTGAGGCAGATATTCAGAGGGCACAGGGCTTGGCACCCTCCAAAAATAAAGACCCCTTTTGTTGTATCTCAGGCTGAGGACCTGAAAGGCATTTAAAAGTCACCTCAGTTCTCCCTTACAGACTTTTCATCCAAATTGCATCCGATGAAGAAAATGGAGCAAAAGGAACACACGGACAATTTTTTAGCAGATTTTGACTAGCCTTTCATGTTTCAGATTGACTCTTCTTCATAAACACCTCCTTTCACCTCCCAATATTCATGGCTACCTCTGGGCCACAACTCCGGCTGGGAGGACCCGCATCTTTCTTCAAAAAGGTGACACCACCAGACACTTAAACATTTGAGCCAAGTAGGGGAAAGAAACAGGATCTTTTCCTAAGCACAACCAGGGAACTGAGCTATGGCTTTTCCACCTTGGCATCTGTGCCACCCCTGCTACCCATGCTACCTGCAGGACAGGCAGAGGAGTCAGGGTAAAACAAAGCATCAATAAAACAGTCAGCAACTGTCAGCAGCATCCCGTGGAAGAGGAGAGATGGAGAAGTATTCAGAAGGAAGCATTCACACAGACTATTTGTTGGCACAGCACCTTAATGGGGTAAGATTGTGCTGTTATCCCTTTGGGATGGCTGAGTAAGATGACTACCAAGTAGGCATTTGGTGCCTAAAAAGGAAGGTGGCTATGAAGACAGATTCCCAAAAGCAGGCATGTGCTTAACATCTGCCATTACCATGCACTTTGGTACTTTCAAAAATCCGAAGAGGTGCTTGTCTTCAGCAATTAAACCCCTTTAAACTCTGGAAGCAACTTAGTGCAACACAGGATGTTTACAGCACATGAACCTTGGACTTTTCCATTTCAAGGGACCATTTTTCTTTGTGGACTTCATAAACTTCTTGAGGACATTTTGCCAGGAAAGGCCTATCTTGTCAAAGAGTAAATAGAGTGACGGCACACAGCAGGTCTGTTCTTCTTCTAGGTTATACGATGCTAAACCAATACACAGCTTAGATAGATAGCTTGATTTAGAAAGACAGTAAGGCTTTCTCAAGTGCAAAACACCTCACAATTTCCAGTTACCTTCTGTGTGGCAGCCAACTCCACAACAAAGATTAAACATCTGGTTCCTTTGAAATTCCCTCCTTAAATTCTCCAGAGAGGAGTGCATCTGACACAAGGCATGGCATGAAATGAAGCAAGGTGTCAAGAAAAGTTATTTATGAGTAAAACCACCAGGAAAAAAAAAAAAAAAGTACCTGGGTTTTTAGTCTTATCTGAGCACTAAGCACAGAAATCCTGGCATGGAAGGGCTGGCACTTGGCCTGCTCCATTCAAGTGGAGAAGTTAAAGCAACTCGGTCAGCAGAAAAAGTGATATATGTGGACAAGAGGGGAAGAAAACGGGCCTCCAATCAAAGCGTTAACACGTCTGATAGTCTCATGTGCACCTTAAAAGGCACATGAGAAATGAGCTGGGATCATCTGGAAGAGAGGAGATGAGTTGCTCTGGGGACCTCAGAGGGTGGCAGTCAGCACTGAGATGTGGGCATTTATCCAAATGATAAAATTCTCCCCTAACTTGGGCTGGGCAGCTGAGCAGCGCAGGCAGAGGTGTAACTTTCCAGATGACAAGCCATGTTCGGCAACCCATCCCAGGCTCCAACTTGGGCATCACTACATGGACTGGGGCGTGAGCCAGGACTTGATCTGGAGAGCAAAGTGTCACCATGGCTGTGACCCTCCATGAAGGCATCTGCAGAAGGTGGTTCTAGGTTATAAACCCACAAGGGATCTCCTGGATCAGCACGTTCGCTCCTCTGCCATTGCAGGCTTTCAGAGAGGTTTTTATAACCTCTCTGCGTCCCAGCTCCCAGCTCCCAGTGCTCATCTGTCTGAATCAACATCATGCAAGCAATAATTTATACCAGTTCCCAACCCAAGACCTGCATTACCCATTTGCAATGAATTAATGGTATCAACCCCACAACAGAACTTCACCGTCACTGCCTGGCGGCTTCCCCCCTGCAGTGACGGAGCAAAGGGAAATCAAAGCTGGAGCGTGCTCTCGCTGGCAAAGCAGATCCATCAGATTTGGGTACAAGCAACCAGCAGGACAGTGTGAAAAGGCACATGCTGGTGCCGCTGACAGTGTCCTTATTTGTACTGGGTGGAGACTCCTTCTGCTGGGCTTTTTCACACAAGCGCTCTCTTGTGTGGCCACAAAACTGAGGGCTGATGAAAAGAAAAAAGTTACTGTGCCTGCAAGCAGCAAAATTCTGAATTACGGTGCTAAGAGATGGAAAAGACCAGCCGATACCTCGCCTCTTTGTTCATCGAGATTGCTTGCTGCATGTTTTCTACTATTTTGATCGATCTAATTTTAAACACTCCATTTCTGGAGGTTTGGATAATTGTGACAAGAGATTATTTTGCAGAGGAATATTGCTCTTTCTGAGGAATTTTATTTCAATATGCTGCTGAGTGTTTCAATTTAAGCGCATATATTATTCCCCTAATCAAAACATTTGACTGCTATAGCCCTCAGATTTTACAGATGGGGAATTGGCTCAGGGACAGGGTTTTGAAAGTGTTTAAATATCAAAATGATTTGTCCAATCTCACAGAGGGAGTCTGTGCCAAAGAAAGGAAACAAATGCAGGCTCCCTACATTTCAGCCTCGCACTCAAACCATCCTCTCTCTTTGCTAATTTGATCATTTGGTGTTTCCTGATGCTTGCTCAGCCCTAAACACACTTAAACTCCCAGGACTCAATTATCCCCCAACCTCCATCTTCACTGAATATACAGATCAGTCATCTGAGATCAATGAAAGCTCAGTCTTAAAAATATACAGACAGGGGTTTTGTCATTCTCCAGTCCTCTGCTATATAGTCGCTTGTGCATTTCCAGGCCATAAGGTTTACTTTGAAAGCTCAGTATGATTAAAGCAGATCTGCAGGACCTTCAGCAAATCCTCCTGTGGATGCTTGAAGCAGAGCACAATTTGAACAAAACATGACTCCCTCACCAATGAAAATTACAACCAAGCCTTTTATCTGGGCAGGTTGGGGCTAGGAACTGTTGATGCTTAACATTTTTAAAATAAAAAAAAAACCCTGCTGTGAGTAAACACACAATATAAACTACTGCAGGTTTTTAGAGGTAGCAGCTCTGAATGATTTTCATTTGAGACTTGAAAATGTACAGCATCCAGCCAGAAATGGGATCGTTCATGTTTGTCAGCTCTTACAAGAAAGCAATTCCTTCGCACATATGTAAGGTATATGGCGCTCTCAGACAGAATTAAAAGTGTTTTATATGTGCTGTAAAAACCTAAATTCACTTAGCAGTCAGTCAAAAATATCTATTAATATAATGGATTTTGCTGTGTCAGACCACAAAATATCACAATATAATCACAGAGCAAGAAGGCAAAATCCCATACATAAGAAGACTCCGCACCTGGAGACAACAGTAACACCACTGTGTAGCTGGAAACATGGGGGTGGAAGATGCTAATTTGATTAACAAAAGTAAACTGAGGCACAGCCTACCCCCTTGGCTTTTTCCCAAGGGTCTCAGACATGGCCAAGGAGTAAGTTGAAAGCTTTTCGAGCTGCCTGTGCTGCATCTAGCCCCTCTCAAGTGAATAAAACCCCATTTTCATCATATGCCTCTTCTGGTGATCATGTGTGTCATGTCAGATATCATAGAATCATAGAATGGTTTGGGTTGGAAGAAACCTTGAAGATCATCTAGCAGGGACACCTCCCACCAGACCAGGCTGCTCAAAGCCCCATCCAGCCTGGCCTTGAACACTTCCAGGGATGGGGCATCCACAACCTCCCTTGGCAACCTGTTCCAGTGTCTCACTGCCCTTACAGTAAAGAATTTCTTACTAATATCAATATAAATCTATCCTCTTCCAGTTTAAAACCGTTACCCTTCATCCTATCGCTCCACTCCCTGATCAAGAATCCATCCCCACCTTTCCTGCAGGCCACTGTAAGGTCCTTCTGGAGCCTTCTCTTCTCCAGGCTGAACAACCCCAACTCTCTCAGCCTGTCCTCACAGCAGAGGTACTCCAGCTCTCTGATCATCTCCGTTGTCCTTCTCTGGGCTCATTCCAACAGGTCCATGTTCTTCTTACGCTGGGGGCTCCAGAGCCAAAGCCCATCAATTTCTGCCCTGCCATCAGCTACTTCCCCTTCAACTGACAGGGGAGCTTTTTGGTCAGACACAGGTATAACCACCATCAGATCCTACCGCTCTCAAATGTCTCCATGAGCAGCCAGATGGCCTGGGCACCCCCACGTAAAAGGCTGAGTGCACAGGACATCAACTCCGTGCCTTGGCTGCAAAGCCATATTGCACCTCTGGGCACCCTATTTAGAGTAAAATTATAGTACAGTTTACACAGAAAGTGTAAAGTGTCCCAGGAGACAGCAAGAGATGTGAAGGGACTTTGTGCAACAGAACATAAGATTTGATCAACAGGCTGCCATGCAAAATCTTCACTGTTACAAAAAAAAAAACAAACAAAAAAACAGAGCAGAGGCTTAACAAGTTGTCAAGATCTCAGCTTTCCATCTCCTTCAGTCATTTTAAAAAGGGAATTTTTTCACCCAGCACCAATATAGTCAGCCATCCTGAAACCGAATGCAAAACCCAAGAGAAAGAGAGAGTTACTCAGCCTGCTGCAAGTGTGTTTTCCATGCACGGTGGTTCCAAACCACTGATAACAAGGAAGTGATTCATGCCAATTACAGTAAGTCCACTTCCAAGCACCGTGCGGAAATCAAGACTGTCTGGGAAAATATCCCTGTCATAATGGAAGCCACCTACACCTCCCCAAGCCCACACCCCACACTAGGGACATCCTCCCCTGCCCGAAGTAGAAATCTATCTTTTCTGCTGGTGATTTTTGGGCCGGTGGGAAGTGGTACAAACTGGGATGCCTGACACAACTCATACAAACTTTCAGAGCTCTGCCAAGACTACTACTGAGGTAGCCCAGATGCTTTGCTTCTTACTGCATCTTCTGTCAGCAGCTAACTACAGCAAGGCTGTGCAATAAGATATAAATATAACACAGACAAGCTTTTCTCTTGTTTGCCCTCCTTGGAAAAGATGTTCATCCTTTTCTCATGCAGCTGCAGTCAAAGAATTGACTTCAGAACTGGAAGCAATGCCAGTCCAGAAAAAAACCCCATGCAACACAAATTAGCTCAGTCCCACCGTTCCTCCCAGGGAAGTCTCTCGCATGTATATGGCTCTGTGATGTCCTCAGACCAGGACAGAGGCTTTAGGAGATGAAAGTACCATGGTGCACATCCAACTGAGACCCTCCACGGGGCAGAGACAGACACAAGCACTGCTCCCTACCAACCTCTCCCCTCCTTGCACAGGGCTGCAGAACACCTTTCCCTGATTTCTCCTTTTTCTGCCTGTACAGAAATGCAATACTATTATTAAAAGATCCAGTTCACCTCATCGGGGAACTCAATCCATACATGCCCTGTAGGTACCTAATGAAGAAGTCCTCCTTAAATAAGCTACGTTCCTAAGCTCCCTGTATCGTCAACAGCAAAAGGTGGGTGCCTTTGAAAGCCTCCAGGGGAGATTCTGTCTACTTAAATTTAGGAGCCTAATTAGGGATAGTTAATGAATCATAATGTTACCTTTGGATTTATTCTCCTAAGTGTATCTGAGTTAAAATCTTACGAACTGCTTCACATCTTTTACTCAGATATTTTTCTTCTATCTTGAACTTTTCAAATCAGGATTTGAAGCTACAAACGCCTTAATTTCTATCCAATGATGCATGTGCTTGATCTATCCACAGGCAGTTTTCCTTCTGCTTTCATAGCCATGAAAGTCAGTTGTTCTTCTTTCATCATCTTAAATGTAATAACAGAATATGAAGCATCTATTGCCAGCAACTCATAAATCTCCTGCTTGATGTGGCTTTTGGTCTCCAAAGGGCACAGTGGAAAGCATCACATGCACCAGTCTGCTCCCTACATGTTCTATTTGGAAAGAAAAATGGATCAAAAGGAAAAAAGCCTTGTAAGAGATACCTGCAGATACGAAGAGCTACTTTCATCTGCTAGATTTCTGCCTGCTCCCAAAATCAGCCGAGTTCTCCATTTTCACAAGATAATGCATCTTCAGGAGGATGAGACTCGAGCCGAGGCTTGTCCAAATTCCAGCATGCTCAGCTACACCCCCATGGGACCTTCTGACAGCCAGAGCTGTAGGTCCTCTCTGGCTGCACCTCATCTCCTCCAGTCCCAGAGACTATGACAGTAACTTCATACACCTGACCAGCGGTAGTGAATTTTAGGGAATTGAGATGGGTCTGGACCAAACCATTCATGTCACCTCCAGGTGCTACTGCTAGAAGCATGGGTAACCACCATCAGCAAGGACACTGCAGGAACAGAAACCTGACTCGGCACTTGCATATGTGTTGAGTTCAACCCTGCTGAATTAAGCAACTTTCCCTTTGTTTACATGCTGAGCATGGTCAGAATCTGACCATACCATCAAATAGACTCAATTCCAGAAATGGCAGCAGGAGAGGGAGAAAAAAAAACCAACCCTAATAACTACCAGGGTGGCAAGCAGGGACTGACAGCACCCGGGAGAAGCTGCCAGTCTCACAGACTAGGAAGGTTACAGCAGGAGAGTCCGAGAGTCAGTTTTGGGTTTCATTTTTTTGCAGCACACAAGGATGTCTGAATGTGGGGCCTGGGCCCTTTAACAGTGAAGAGGAAGAAACAATACGAAGGATGACAGAAAAAGGAGAATAAGATTAATAAGGAAGTCAGATTCATTATCACAGAATCATAAAACGGTTCGGGTTGGGAGGGACCTTAAAGATCCTCTAGTTCCACCCCCCTGCCCTGGGCAGAGACACCTCCCACCAGACCAGGCTGCTCCAAGCCCCATCCAGCCTGGCCTTGAACTCCTCCAGGGATGGGGCATCCACAACCTCCCTGGGCAACCTTTTCCAGTGTCTCACTACCCTCACAGTAAAGAATTTCTTCCTGATATCCCATCTAAATCTCCCCTCTTTCAGTTTGCCATGGTTGTCCCTTGTCCTATCATTACACTCCCTGATAAAGAGTCCCTCCCCATCTCTCCTGTAGCCCCCTTCAGGTACTGGGAGGCCACTATAAGGTCTCCCTGGAGCCTTCTCTCCTCCAGGCTGAACAACCCCAACTCTCTCAGCCTGTCCTCACAGCAGAGGGGCTCCAGCCCTCGGATCATCTTTGTGCCCGCCCGCTGGACCCGTTCCAACAGATCCATGTCCTTCTTGTGCTGAGGACTCCTGATCTTCCCTATTCCACCTATTTGGACTATATCTATCACATACTTGCATCAGTAATTTGCAAACGAGTCCACTCATGTAGAGATTTCTTAGGCATTATAGAGAATAATAGTTGTTGTCTTTTCAGAGGAGACTTTTATAAAAGTCTGTGATTTTACGCAGTGGTCTAAGTATATCCACTTCACTTTGGATCAAAGCAGAATAATACTAAATTTCAGATTTTAACACAATTCCTATTTTTTTTTCATTATGTTCAGTCATTCTAATCACACACTTAACACTGCAAGACTTTACTATTCTAAATTACTTTTATAGTACGGAACTGTTGCCCTTGAGTTATTTAGGCTATAGAGCTTGGCAGAAAGTCTTCTGTGCAGCTTATCTATTTTTCAGGAAAGTATGTGACACAATACGTGGCTCCCAGGAGGATGCTGACAGAGCAGTAAGCGTTGTGTGTTCAAGCGTGGCTGATTCGGAGCCAGGGCATTGCTCATGAGAAGAATTGCTCACCAGCATGGGAGGAGAGTCTCTGTGCTCTGGATGCCAAGACATACCCAAGCAGTTGCAGCCCTGCAAGTTACCAGGAATCAGCTGAGTCACAGAAACTGATTCTGTAAAAGCTGGGGCAAAAGATACTCCCTTAAACTTCAGTGAAAGGTACACAAGCACTGTCAGTGAAAGAGGCCCTTGGGGGTCTTCGCTATTACATACCTGAAGGCAGCGCGTGGGTGAGTATTATATATTACTGTATTACTATATATTATAAGACAGAGTAAGGATAAAGAGATGGAGTAAAGGGCCAGAGTCCCTGAAACATGAGGAGTAATGGTTTTAAACTGAAAGAGGGGAGATTTAGATTAGATATCAGGAAGAAATTCTTTACTGTGAGGGTGGTGAGGCACTGGA
>VXBO01012413.1:177450-225657 GCA_013400135.1 Rhinoptilus africanus
TGCGCAGCTACCCTGCATTTCCCAAATATTTGAATAAAGAGTAAGAAGCCTCACGCCTCAGCATTTGAGCCAACAACTAGCCTGATATGAACCAACCATTATATTCCACGAGTTAGGAATATAATTTCTCCTCTGAGACTACTGACCAAAATGGAAATTTAGGGGATTTCCTGTGCCCATCTCTGAAGCAACGTCACCCATCCACAGACTACTGGTGGCCTGTAAGGCATCAGAAAAGTGATCCAGAAAAAAGCCTAATTCAAAGAAAACCCAAAACCAGCATATCCCTGGATGTTCCCCCATGGTTTGTTTTAGCGTCTGCTGGCAGGCACAGACAGAAGATGCTTCCCGTCTGCTCTCCTTGCCTAATTAAAAATGTTTGTAATTACAGCAATAAAACTATGCTCTGTAAAAAAAATATTTTCTTTTTATCTTAGTGCCACTTATCCGACAGTGCATGCTAGTTCTTTATCAGTTCATCAGCTTTTCCTCTCTGTAATCAAACAGCAGAGAACCATACAAGGGGGTAGAATTTTTTTTCCAAAAAGATAGCGGTGCCTTGATAACAGGAGCTGAGGAATGTCATCAGAAAGCAGCCGGTAACCTCTGCCATTAAAGGCAGTGACTTTGCCTGGTCACACGGTTGACTTAGTGTGGCAATTCCCAGGACCCCATGAGATGCCCAAACTGAAAACCCTGCACAAGGAAAGGTTATCAATAGCATTGGAATAAAATCCAGGAGTGAACAAAACCCTATAAGGTAGCCACAGTGCTTAATGCACTTCAGTTATTTATAGATGAATGCAGATTAATATTTACTGATTAAAATATGTCTTAGTTTGAGATCCAGAATGTGACGTAGGGACCATTGGCTCCTGTTGTTCAGGACCTGGCTTATGCAAGACGCCAGGCTACGCTAACAAACTTGAAATCCAAGGATCTATGAACAACGTAGCAAAACTGTTTTCCATATAAATCCTTCCATTCACATGGTCATAACCTGTGAGACATCCTCCTTTGGGGCTGAGACTTCCTGAGCACAGTGGAAAGTTTGAGGGAAAACCTTATAGATGTTTTTGAATTATGAGAGTACTAAACCTTCCCTGTTTTTTTAAAGAAGTACATTTAACTGTCAGAACCTCTCCAACACACACCATCAGCCTTAAATCATTTGGCATGTAGACCATGAAAAGGTCTTTGCATGGTTTATGTTTGGGTTTTGGTTTTTTTTTCTGGTAGGAAAACACGTAGCATGCATCATCTTGCTTCCATGCATATCCCGAGGCAGCAAAGACTGCGAGCTCAAGTGCTCCTGCAATTGCTGCTGCGAGTAAATGCCAGTTTCGGGGAACAGCAAATTACAGTCACTTTCCTGACGCCACATAAAAGCAGATACACACCATGGAAAACAATGCCAGGGTTTTGTTCTAGCCCAGTGAGGATGTTACTGAGCACCTACCCCATGCTCTTGTGCAACTTGCCCTGAAGCTACTTCCACCAGCGCAGTCTGGGAGCGCTGGAAAAAACTGTGGGAATAGGCAGTGCTGGCTGCTTGTGGCAGCTTTCCAGTACTTAATAATGATAATTTTTTTTTCAAGAGAACACAAGGTTTTTAAAGCTGAATGTTTGTTTCCATAAGGCTTTGTGAATTGTTCATCAAGGACAGTATTTCATGCACACTGCTCTGCACTTTTCCACCCCTCACACACGTAATTAAGATTCATTTGTATGAATGTCCCCATCTTAAGCGATACTTGGATTCACACCACCAAACTGAAGGCACTTTATTGGGATGGGAGGTGGCTAATTCATCCCTTCATTGATTATAGGGATGGGCCAACTAATCTCCCAGTTTAACCACTTCAGTTAAATACCTGCATTAGCGCAAGTACGGCTTTGCAAGACAGAGCTGCAAGTATGCAAATTATATATATATAGGGAGAGAGATATAGAGATATATAGATATGGAGAGATATAGAGATATATAGAGATATAGATCTAGGTGTAGGACATTGCTGGGCAAAAGGCTTATCTCATTTATTCCAATGTTAATGGGGCTAAACCATCCCGAATCAAATCCTACTCACCAATTAGTGCAGAAATTATTCCAGGACTACTTGGGGTTCTCCTGAGACCTCTCTAACAGAAAAGCAGGTCTCTGACACATCCCAGCTACTCGTAATACTTGATTCACTGGAAAATCTTGACCACGTTCCCGCCCCAGCCAAGCCCCAGGGCAGTCATTCTGGGAAGGTCAGCACCGATCCCTTTCTAGTGGCCTTTGCCAGTTCCTGCCTGTTTGGGTAGCAAGGCCCGTTGGCTGCCATCTTTCCTACCTCACTTTTCAAAATGACTGAATTCATTCAGTCAAAAAGCTTACATGGAGACACATCTTAATCTGCCACGTGTTTCGTATTACGTATTCCCTAGGAAACGCAGATTGCTAACTCACAGCCAAGGAACTCACTTCATGCTGCGTCACCTCTATTTTTAGGCTTCCTTTCTGGGACTGTTAAAAAAAAGATTAAAACTTTAACACATACCTTTGCTGCTAGTAACCTGAACCCAGTGCAGACCCTTTATCTGGCATGCACTCAACTTAAGTTGCCACTTCTTTCAAGTCCAATATAATGCTCTGTATCGCAGTATTTGTTCCCTCTACAGGATATCTTGAGCCCACCAACCCTGATATCTTATCATCAGATGAAAGGATTAATCCAACACAAAGAGGCTGTGAACATCTTTTGAGTGAGTAAAATTAAAATTTCCCAGAGGCGGTATAGACAGGGATGGTTTATGAGACCCTGTAAACAGCAAAGAATCTCATAAATACAGTCCTTCAAAGTATTTCTGTCCCATGTTGGGATGACCCCTCTTCATACCACCAGAGAGATTCCCCATCTCTGTAAAGACACAGGATACAGAATTTGCTTGGCTCTCAAATGAGAGTGGCTGGTCCTCCACGAATCCTTACCAATGCAACTGCACAGGATAAAATCTACCTCACAACCTGCTTGGGTTATAGTGACAAGATGTTATTAATTGCAGTTCCAATAACCATCTGTGTTACCTAAAATCTGAAGTAATCCACCATAATTAACTCTAATAACTGCATGGGACCACAGCAGTTTGAAGAGAAAAATAGTTGTTAACGTGTTGACTGATAGATGCAGACTGCTGATAGGAGATATATCAGATATTAAGGCATTAAAACTGACCTCAGCTGGGCAGGAGAGAGCTGTGATTCATGCCCATGACTCCTAGGCACAGTAGGAGTACAAACAAATAACTGAAATAAAGATTAAAGCATTAGCTGTTACAGTGGAATAAGTCAGGAGATTAATCTCCCGTTTACTCTCAGGTAAACCTCCTTCCTAACTTTCTCCCAGTTCAGCAGGAACTTCAGCAAGTCCAACATAGAAATCTGTTACATTGCCATCCTGTTTACACCTCTACCATCCAGTTAAAATTATTGTTACAGTGGAGGATGAGAACTGCCCTGCTATTTTGCTTAGGCAGAGCTTTCCATCTTTGAGTTGCCTCAGATTTTTCTCTGCGAGAAATGAAGAACCTATCTGAAAAATCTGTATTTGCATGAAAGCCATTTTCCCCACTCTTGAGCAAATAATTCACTTCCAATTATGTCCCAGGTAATGGAAAGTCTATGACAAATAGAGTTCAAAGCAAGGCACATTGTGAAAGAGGTACACTCTAATTAAAAATGTAGCATGTAGAAGAAACGTCACCTTTGTGCTTGTACAGCAGCCAGTGCAGAGAACTCCCTGCCCAATTTCCCAAGAGCAATACGAGCTTTGGAGGCACCTAAGTACAGATTTGCAGCCAAGTTTCACAGAGCTGGAAAACAAAACCTATCAGCAGTCTAATCTCCATATAGCTGGCTGATAAAAGGAGTGAAATGGCTACGACATTATTCAAACTCAGGCAGTTAATGAAATCTAAGAGCTGTAACTCTGAAATATCCCCCGTAAACAGCTTCCCAGCCTCTTCCAAGGGCAATCACAGCAGTTTGCAAAGCAGGTTCTGGCACTGGTCCTCACACGGCTTGTACCACCCTGTAAATCTACTGTCACAGCCTGAAAGGACAGAGATGAGACGAATGGTCAGCCTGACTCTTCCTGGCCTCCGACTCTGAGAGCCAGCCTGACTTCTCCCCTGTGGCCAAGCAGGCATGAAGCGGTCTCTGCTGCTTGCTGGGCATGAAGACAATGTTCACCCTCAGCTTTTGTATTCCCGCTAACCATCTTCAGAGGCAGGAAGGACTCTTCTTCCTCAGCAAAAGCCTTATGTTATCTGAGAACGCTTCATTTTGTTTACCTTTTTCTTAAAAGTTGGAGACTAAATATACAATATCCACAGCTATCTGCAGGCACCGCGCACCTGGCCAAGCAGGAAGAGGGAGGTTGTGATCTGGAAAGAAACCCACGCGTAGGAGGGATGACCCCAGCCTCGTCAGCAGACCCTGACGTTCACGTAAAGGGTGCCTGAAGTGCTGAAGAAACCCATGTGTGTGTGGTCCTTCTGGTGTTCTGTTTAGACCCGTAAAGATTTTGTGACAGATAAAATAAAGATCATCTGATCTTTGGAAGCATTACAAAGACACAAGGAGCACTAGCCTCCACTCTTACATGTCCTGGAAGATGTAAACTGTGGTTGCTGTGATGCAAGGAAAAGAAACATACCATTCACCTGGTACAGTCTAATAACCATTGTGCCTTTAAACTCTCATAGCTTTCAAAACAGGGTGGCTCCATCCCAAACGCTTGCTGGGAAATAGCATGTGGCCCATAGAACCATAGAATTGCCTGGGTTGGAAGGGACCTCTCAGATCACCTAGTCCAACCATCAACCTAACTCTGACAAAAGCCATCACTCCACCATGTTCCTGAGCACCATGTCTACCCGTCTTTTAAATATCTCCAGGGATGGTGCCTCAGCCACTTCCCTGAGCAGCCTGTCCCAATGCTTAATAACCCTTTCAGTGTAAAAAGTTTTCCTAATATCCATCCTGAACCTCCCCTGCTGCAACTTGAGGCCATTTCCTCTTGTCCCATCGCCTGTTCCTTGGGAGAAGAGCCTGACCCCCCCTCTCTACCCCCTCCTTTCAGGCAGTTGCAGAGAGCGAGAAGGTCTCCCCTCAGCCCCCTTTTCTCCAGGCTGAACACCCCCAGCTCCCTCAGCCGCTCCTCACAGACTTGTGCTCCAGACCCCTCACCAGCTCCACTGCCCTTCTCTGGACACCCTTCAGCACCTCGATGTCTTTTTCATGGTGAGGGGCCCAAAACTGGACATGTCAGGACCATGCAACACCAAACACTGTTTCTGCAACTTAGCAGGATGGTCCATCAAGTTCCAGTGTCAGGCACTCTTGGGCTTCGGCACTATTTTGTTCCTCAGTGCAGACATACTCGGTTAAGTCCGGAGGTCAAACACAGAAGACCAAGCAGCTGTCCTCGCTTGGGAGGTCAGCACTGCTCCTCGGGGCTGAAAGCATCTGGGACATGAAATCACAGTTCCGTAGCAGCACAACAGACATGGGACCCAATGACCTGGAGATGTGTCAGGCCAAGTAAAGAGCTGGATCTGCTGCCTGTCCACAGCAGAGGAAGCTGGGATGGCCCTGCGGGACAGTGCCTGGACACAGGGCCGTGACACATATTCAGCTCAGGGATGTAATCAGCTATGTGTTATAGGAATAGCTGACCTATACAGGAATAGACGACCCTTTAGAAACATTGAAGGGTGAAATGCTCCATGGGGAAGGAAAACGGCTGGAAAAATTCCCCTGGCCTCCCCTGAACTGTCCCTGCACGCATGCTCCAGCCATGCACATAACACAAAAAAACTGATTTATACAAAGCTACCTGCCTCCGACGGACCATCTGTGCTGCACCATCTGCCCTCGTGGAGCAGTACCCATCCCCTCGACTTGTCAGAGCTACACGGAGAGCAGCGCCCAGCCTCCACCAAGAACAAAAAGAGACTGAACTCAGCCAGCCCAAGCTGAACACTCTTATCAAACTACTTTATTAGCACAGCGTAGAGCTGCTACTGCCCAGAAACAGGAAGGAAACATATTACCATATCTCTCCCTAATGCTCCTCCTTTCCCTTTAAACACAAAGAACAAAAAGGTTGTGTTGGAGAATCTAGCAGGCTAGTGTGACTGTAAAAGGATATTATACTGGGCACCTCATCCATCAAAGAGACCAGCAGGGTTTAAGGGAGAGATGGTGGGATAAAATAGTCTCCTGGGCCAAATTCAAGCCATAAATGTTGCTCCTTTTTATGTCAAAGGGAAGTCTTTGACTTTTAATCTTTCCATATTTCAATTAAATGATGTAAATGACAGAGAGCTAAAATAGATAACAGACGCACAGCCAACCTCCCTCATGTTCTTGGGTTCCTAAGATTTCTCTCTTAAATACCTTTAAAGCCACTCTGTGAAATTACAGTGGAACTTATTGTTAAGCCATGCTTGTATCAATCATTTGATTTAATGAGCTATCCAAAGACTGTTTCCCATCGGTGCTTTTCTCCAGTCATGGCTGTGCTAGAACCAACTGCAGAGATAAAAGATAACTTCCTACGTGGAAACTCTCATCCCCCATCCATTCCCACCCAAATAAGGCTTTAGAGCCAACCTTGTACACATTTCATCATGATTGCACTTTTGCAAAAATGTGATGGTATATTTTGACATTAAAACTCCTTTTCCCTCTCAATTTGATCGTCTGAAAACAAAAGTTCTGTTTCTGGTGGAACTCCCTAAGACTAATACCTCCAGCTGTTTGAAGATGAACATCTCTTAGAGACGCGTTTTGCATTTCTTTATTTTCTTGTTCTGCTACAGGTATTTATCAGGGGATTTTCCAGCAAGGAAGACTCTGATTGCACTATTAGGAAAACTAAAAGAAGAAATACCCCTACAGAAATAAGTCCACATTAGTGTTGAGCATGTGGAGCCAGAGACAGCTCTGGCACGCTGATCACCCATGGGTGGGATGAACTGCATCTCCCCACTTCCACAACAGCCAGAGATTTACAAGCACTCCAGCTCTCTTGAGACATAAACCTTTCATCCAAGCAACCTACAGACATTTCCCTTCCCTGGGTGGCACGCTTAACCTCAGCTGTGCTCCCAGGTCCATCTCCAACTCTGGAGAGCACAAACTCCTCCTAGAAATAATTATACATGGAAGTCTTGCCCTGAGACACTTTGACATAGAACTCAACAGGAGGTCTTACACTGGGTCCTGCTACTGCTGGCACAGGCACATAGATGGACACAAGCCATCATGAAAGACAGACTGTCAGGAGAGGGATTAAAAGCTGGCTGGGCAACTAGTTCTGAACCCAGCCCTCTTCTGCCTCCTTTGTTCCGTGCTCCAGCTCTAACACTAATTGCAGAAAAGAGCTGCCAAAATGCTGCCGATAAATGTGGGGCTTAATCAAACAAAGCACTCATAATTATTTGATTAAGAACCATTTTCTTTTTACAAATATAGCAAAAGCTCAAAACAGTTGTGTCCTTCTGCATTCATCGTGTGGAAGTAACCGCTGTGGAATTTGAACAGATTCAGCTGAGGTTTCTGACTGCCAGGTCAGCGTGAGCCAGGCCATGTCCTGGCCTCTTGGGAGGAATGTTTGGACACAGGAATTGCTGTTTTCCCTGGGCAAACACATCCAGTCAGCTGGCCATATAACAGGCATCAACAGATTGGGATTCAAGCACTGCACAGATGTCAGTCAAAAATTACATAGAAAAGGCAAAAGATGATGTCTGAGTAATGAATTGTGTGAAATGAATGTGCTACCCTTGTTCCAGTAGTCAGCAGGAAAAGTCATAACTACAAACAGCGCTAATGGGAAGACCTGTTGGCTGTCACAGTTTACACGCCAAAGGCATAATGAATGATACCTCTACCCTGGGATGGCATGGATCTCATATCCAGAGGTGGTCCTTCCAAAACAAGCTCATGACCGGCAGGTGATGTGTGCAGGAAGCTTGCATGGCCAAGCCTGCATCATTTCGGCAGATAACCAGAGCACACTCACCACAGGCTACGCGGCTGTCAGCTCCACCGCCCTCATCAGTTGTAAGCCAAACGCTGAAGGCAATAAACTGTTTAGAGACCAGTCCTGTGTGTCTGCCTCCAACAGAACTGAAGAGTGTAGCAGAGGATATAACCCCGTGACCATAAAAATCTAAGTAATTTGATTTTCACATTAGATTCAAATATTCCCATGCCATACAAGCATTACCATCAAATCTGATTGAAGGAAAGCAATCTTTTGTCGAGGAGAAAACATTTCCTTTAAAAGTTCTTCAAACAGCCTTGGTCCACAGCTGACAATTACCATCTGTTCCTCCTCAACAGTGAGCCCAACCAAAATGTTTCCCAAGCAGTACGGCACATGGGCACGTTCAGCCCAGCCACCAGGCTTTAGGGNTGATTGCACTATTAGGAAAACTAAAAAGAAATACTCCTACAGAAATATATCCACACATTAGTGTAGCATGTGGAGAGCCAGAGACAGCTCTGGCACGCTGATCACCCATGGGTGGGATGAACTGCATCTCCCCACTTCCACAACAGCCAGAGATTTACAAGCACTCCAGCTCTCTTGAGACATAAACCTTTCATCCAAGCAACCTACAGACATTTCCCTTCCCTGGGTGGCACGCTTAACCTCAGCTGTGCTCCCAGGTCCATCTCCAACTCTGGAGAGCACAAACTCCTCCTAGAAATAATTATACATGGAAGTCTTGCCCTGAGACACTTTGACATAGAACTCAACAGAAGGTCTTACACTGGGTCCTGCTACTGCTGGCACAGGCACATAGATGGACACAAGCCATCATGAAAGACAGACTGTCAGGAGAGGGATTAAAAGCTGGCTGGGCAACTAGTTCTGAACCCAGCCCTCTTCTGCCTCCTTTGTTCCGTGCTCCAGCTCTAACACTAATTGCAGAAAAGAGCTGCCAAAATGCTGCCGATAAATGTGGGGCTTAATCAAACAAAGCACTCATAATTATTTGATTAAGAACCATTTTCTTTTTACAAATATAGCAAAAGCTCAAAACAGTTGTGTCCTTCTGCATTCATCGTGTGGAAGTAACCGCTGTGGAATTTGAACAGATTCAGCTGAGGTTTCTGACTGCCAGGTCAGCGTGAGCCAGGCCATGTCCTGGCCTCTTGGGAGGAATGTTTGGACACAGGAATTGCTGTTTTCCCTGGGCAAACACATCCAGTCAGCTGGCCATATAACAGGCATCAACAGATTGGGATTCAAGCACTGCACAGATGTCAGTCAAAAATTACATAGAAAAGGCAAAAGATGATGTCTGAGTAATGAATTGTGTGAAATGAATGTGCTACCCTTGTTCCAGTAGTCAGCAGGAAAAGTCATAACTACAAACAGCGCTAATGGGAAGACCTGTTGGCTGTCACAGTTTACACGCCAAAGGCATAATGAATGATACCTCTACCCTGGGATGGCATGGATCTCATATCCAGAGGTGGTCCTTCCAAAACAAGCTCATGACCGGCAGGTGATGTGTGCAGGAAGCTTGCATGGCCAAGCCTGCATCATTTCGGCAGATAACCAGAGCACACTCACCACAGGCTACGCGGCTGTCAGCTCCACCGCCCTCATCAGTTGTAAGCCAAACGCTGAAGGCAATAAACTGTTTAGAGACCAGTCCTGTGTGTCTGCCTCCAACAGAACTGAAGAGTGTAGCAGAGGATATAACCCCGTGACCATAAAAATCTAAGTAATTTGATTTTCACATTAGATTCAAATATTCCCATGCCATACAAGCATTACCATCAAATCTGATTGAAGGAAAGCAATCTTTTGTCGAGGAGAAAACATTTCCTTTAAAAGTTCTTCAAACAGCCTTGGTCCACAGCTGACAATTACCATCTGTTCCTCCTCAACAGTGAGCCCAACCAAAATGTTTCCCAAGCAGTACGGCACATGGGCACGTTCAGCCCAGCCACCAGGCTTTAGGGGTGCACTGGCCTCCCACCACAAGCCCTGCCAGCTCCCAGAGCAAACACAACACGAGGGGAGATGGGCCGAGAGCTGGCACACAACCTGTCCGGGTGCTCCCAACGGAATGGCTGGATAACTGGTCAAAGCCCTGGGAGCACTGCAGGGAGCTTTTCTCATGAGTTTAGAAGAAAGTGGGAACACCACATTTCTAGTGTCAGTCACTAGTTGGTGCAGCAGTGCAGGCTTCACCGGAGTGATGCGCCATCCCCCCAGGACTGAACTCCAGGGTGTCCTACAGAGCTGAGCTGCGTGGTCCTCCCAGGGCTGAGCTGCCTGGTCTGCTGGCACTGCTGCTGTAGGTCCACCAGCTACACTTCTCCTTGCAAACTGAGGCCCACGGCATCGGTCCAAGCACTAGCAAATGATCTCCTTTACTCTTTAAATGTTCAACACTCCTCGACAGAAAATTGGCCCATGGCAAACAGCACTGTCCCCAGTCATGGCTGGCCACAGCCTGGATCATTGCCCTCAAGCAGTTGGGATATGTGTGCCTGCCCTGTTTTGAAGGAAAAACACCTGGCGAGATGCAAGTGCTGTTGTGCCACTCACCCTCAAGACCAGAGAGGCTTTGGCACATTTTATTTCGCAGCACAGGTGCAGCCTCTCTGCGCAGAGCAGTGCCCTTTCATCACCATTCATTAACACCCAGCTCAAGAAGTTTTGGTAAGGACTAAGACCCCATATGCACATGGTCATACCTTCCCATTTGCACAAGAGAGAGCAAGCCAGAGTCTGAGCTGATTTAAATCATCCTGAGCAATCTGGCAGGGAGTACTGCGCTGCAGAGTGAAGCCAGCTGGAAGGAAAGGCTTTCTGCTCCACGCTCTGCGTACACAGCCAAAAATCACATGTGGGGAGCGTCACCAAAAACCAAACACCTTCTCCTGTCCTGCCTCAAGTTCTGTGTGAAAACAAACGACTGCCTTCACAGTTGGAAAACTCATATTTTAAGGTAGAGCTTTTTGCTTCAGGAAAAACTACCCCAAAGTTGAAAGAGCAGTGTTTGCTGCTGGCACCGCGGAAGAGATGCCCAAGGAGAGATCTACTGACTTAGTAGGAGAAGCACAGCAAATCCTGGTCCTATGAACAATACGCTACGTGTTTTTAAGCAAGTGACTAGATCACCTTGAGTCAACTGCAAAATAAAGTTGAGTATCACAGAGTAATAGAGCTGAAAATGACTTCGGAGGGTCATGTAGTCTAACCTTCTGGTCCTGTAGCAGGATCCAATCTAGCTCGCTTTTAAAGACTCATGACGATGTAGACCCCACGATTACTATTCAGACTCTTCCAGAACTTTCTGCTTTTCATCACTATAATATTTTTTTTAATATATAACTCAAATTTCCTTTGCTACAATTTACGTTCTTATTCTCTCCAGCAAAGTGGTTAACACTAGGCAGTCCCTCCCCATCTCTCCCGCAGCCTTTTATGTATCTGAACACTACTAACCTACTCTCTTCCCAGGCTTTTGTTTTTAGGCTAAACGACTTCAAATTACAATTCGGATTACAATTGTACCCAAAGGCAAAAGCAAGGCTGAGGTCCTCCCTGGAACTGCACAAATGAAGTTTAAGAGTGCCCCTGCACCAAAATGCTTATAATCGACACCAAAAGGAAAGGGAAAATGAAAGTAAAATGGTCAAAGAAAGAGATTATTCCTATTTTAAAGGTAGGAACTTGGTATAGATAGACATATGTTTAATCTTTTCAGGAACTCCCATAGCTGCAAAAGAGTTTACAGAGGGCTTAGTACCTAACAAAATGATTGCATTTGAAAATGTGGTTATTTCTGCTTTTACTGAGCTGCTCGATAAACTATTCTCAAATACAACCTGAAAATGTATGAATGTTTGTGACAGAGCTGGGAAACACAAACCAGATCCTCCAAGTCCTCCTCCAAAGCCCTAATCTCAAAACCATTCTTCCTTGTAGGGGAAACAGCAATGATTAATGATATTTTTCAAAGCTCTCCGAAGATCATATTTTTTCTACAGGAGCTTGAGACAAAATGATCATTACTTGCTTGGAATGTTTACATGCACCCTCCCTTGCAGCGCAAACCATAACAATAAATACACACTTAAAGGATTCTGCACATCAAATTTACTGTACATGCAAATTTGCTTCAGACAGAACCATTATTAATTGCCTGAATGGTCAAATTTAGGATTTTCTAAAAATGCCTTCTGAGTTTGTATGTGCATTCTTTATCATCTGTATGCTTCACTGAGCAATCACCCACCATTTTAATTCATTCCTTTTGACATTAGCACACACACAAATTCCCTGCTTGCTGCAATTTTATGCTTTAGCAACATTTTACATGCCCTGCGCTGCCATAGTTTCAAATTTAAAATAACTCTCACAGTAGAAGTGAGTATAGTGCCAGCATATCCACGGATTATCAGAGACCTTATGCCATCTGGAAGACTACAATATCATAAAATTAGTGGGCTATGAATATATTGTAAGAAATACAAAGTTAACAATAATGAACTCAAAAAACCTCAACAAACGAGGGAACAGAGCGCCTCTAAATTAATGAAAACACTGCATTGTTTGATTTTGTGTCAGGGTAGGACGTTGCATGTGAGGATGGAATTAGACAGATGATTTGATGAAAAAATCTGGTCCTAAAAGAACCTCAGGGGAAGCAATAAATCTTGAATTGTTCCTATATAAAACATATCCTCCAACTGGGAAATGTGTTTGGGGGCAGTTAGCCACAGAGCGCGCTCGAGTTGATGACCTCCGTCTGTTCGTGCCCGCCTAAGTATGGCAGCAAACCATCACTCAGCATAGCAGCAGGGCAGGAGTCAAGTCAAATTGTACCTAAAGGATGGAGAAGCTGTAGTACCAGCACTGGAAAAACACACAGGGGTCACAACGGATAAAGAATATGCACTGCAATGTTTTGACCGTGGCACGTTACTGGAAGACATGAAAAGGAGGAGTATTTTGGGGACTGAGGCATGTTACCTCTCCTAGGTGGCATGGGTGAGACTGAAACTGGAACATTGTGTATAATTCAGGCAGTCCGTTCATTTTAACTTGAAAAAAGATGAAAGAAGCAGCAGAGATGAGGCAGTGGTGTGATTTAAGACCTGAAAAAAATGCTTTACGCTGGAAAATGTAAAGAGCATGATGTTTAGTGTATCAACATTGAGGCTATGAAAGATGACTTAATTTGATGTATTAAGAGAAAGAAACCACTAGCTTCCAGTGAACACTTCAGTCTAGCAGAGGGAGCCATAACAAGAACCACTAGCTGGACACATCCCAGATTAGAGACACGGTGCAAGTCTTGAAGAGTTGGGATCACTAATCTTTACTATCACTGCCACGGGTGACTTGTCCTTATTATGGGTTCCCCAGATCAGGCCCCCCAGGTGGGATGTGTTTATTGTGCTGAGCTTAGTATAAAAGCAACTGGATAAGATGTAATAACACGTATTAGATCATGTTGGATGATGCCATGGTCCCTCCTGGCTTTTAAACTCTAACAATGAACCTATGACCTTTATAAAACACTGACTGCACGGGAGAAGATATTTAAATGTATGCGTAATGAGTTTCCCATTATGCTAAAGAATGCATCTTCAACTCTGTTTCTAAGAACACTTAACCTTGTGTTTTTCCAAACATGGCCTATACTCCTATGCTGTCAGCTCCTGCGTTACTATTACTATTTATTTGCACACTAAGGTATGTCCTGCGTTCTCAACGTCACCAGATTCCTTTCTGTTCTGCCAGAATTGTCCGGTTCTCTCCCACCTCTTCCTCATGAACTCGTGCAGCCAACACTCTTTCTTCTCCCGTTTCCCCTAACTGGTGTCCCTCTTGCTGTCCCACCCCGCTGCCTCTAAGGAATCCTACACATTAGACTTCTTAAATTCTCTGTCTTGCTTTGGGCCAGTCCTACAGGAGCCAGCTTTCTCTCCGTGCACAGGCACGTACCCCTTCCCTAGTTTTTAATCCTCTCTCTCTTCCCATCCCAGAAGCTGGATTGACACATTGACACAGAAAATTTAAGGCACTTTGCACCATTTGTGCTGTATCCATGTCTTTGTGTACGATATCAGCAGAGGACGACTTAGCGCAAAACTCTTTGGTTTTGGTTCAGGCAGAAATGCCTAATTTAAAACTAGATTGGGCCAAAGCTAAAGGCTGAGATTTTCAGCATGCACACAGAAAGAAAGGCACCTGTCTAACAACTATAGTTAATCTTGTAAATGCTCATAAGCATATTGCAGACCAGTCTTTTCCAACATACAGATTAATCAGACAACCCCCAAGCATGGTCTCTCAGTGACTCTTTGATGACATATCTTAATGCGTATTTTCACTGCATTCCCTTTAAGACTGAGCTAAAACTGTCACTATGCAAGGGACGAATCAAAAAGTAAAAAGTTTGTTTCCTTTCCTTTACAATTTGAAAGTGGCAGGAGACACAACAGCTACATACACGATCTCAGAGTTTGTCCTGTTTTCCAGCATCCTCTATGCTGTAAAGCCCCAAGCAACTCCACCTGCCCTCATAGCTGACCCAGCTTTGAGCAGGAGGTAAAACTACAGCCCTCCAGAGCTCCTTCTCAGGCTGATTTACTCTATGCCTTACGATACTATTACCTTCTTTCATTGCCCATCTGTGATGGGAGCTCTGCCTGGAGCCCCTTGCAAGAACCATGGTTTATTTTACCTGGTTTGGCTTTGGGTACGTTACTGCTCTCAATTCTGAAGATCACACACTTGCAGGGGGGAAGTAAATGAGAAAAAAGGCAGGCAGGTCCACCTGACCATAAATAGTATATTAAGCAGGCAATGGAATCCTCTACATGAAATCCTCTCTCTACGTCTAGCTAGTCACAGAATGGCAGGGGTTGGAAGGGACCTCTGGAGATCATCTACTCCATAATAATAAAACCTTTTAACCTAAATAAAGCCATTTCACATGTGTATATGTCAGTTGATGCTCTTTTCTCCTAGTGCCTGACTCCTGAAGCCTAGTTGCAACCTTTCTGCACTTCCATTTGTTCCATGGAGACAACATGTACGTGTGTCTCACCCCACTGCCTTTGAAAACCAGCGCGCAGCCCCGCAGACGCCAAGCCCCTCTTTGTTTACTACCTCGATATTTTCCTTCACTCCTGCTCGCACTTGCAAAGCGAATCGTTAATGGCAATCACATGCGCGCGGGGTGTCGCACCCCAGCACATGCCTGTCTGTGATTTATCACCCTCCACTTCCTGGCACACGAGGCAGCCCAACATCTGGTTGTGACTAGTGCCCCGTTTTGGTTGGAGGTTCCACATCTCCCACCGCATCTGAAAGCACTGAGGACCAAAAGTGATATCAGGGAGCAAACCAGCCCGTGCTGCGCTGGAGCAGGGCTTGAGTCTTGACGTGAAATCAAGTGGGGAGCAACTTTCAGCAGCGTGCATCTACAAAACACAATCTGTTTAACTCCTGCTTACAGTGTTATATGACCACACACACCCCCATGTCCTGCTGACACTCAAGATGTGGTCTGCCAACCACTCACAAGTGGCTTGTTGAAGAAAACACATTTTTATTCCCTTCGTCTTTTAACAATTTGAGGAGCTTTCCGGTCTGCTTTCACAGCATGCAAATCGCTTGAAAAATAGCAGCTTACGTGATGGAGGGTTAGATCAGATTGCCCACTCTCACGGTGCAACTCAGGCATCTTAATTATCATGAAATCTAAATTCAAGATGACGATGAGCAATTCAGAGAACTGCCAAAGGCTCAGAGCTTGGCTCCTAACACAGGAGAAAAATAATCACTGATTCTACGCTGGAAACCTGTAACAGACAGACCCCATAATTGCCAGTCAGTCAGAAGAGTAAGAAAAATCAACCCTTAATAAACATTACAGAGCTGGTAAACCTTGAGGGTGCACCAATTCCTGTTGGAGCCACTAAGGACATTTCAGAAGGTTTATCTATAGGCTTTTTATTTTATGATGATCTTTTTATTTTATCTATGATCCAAGTGGAAACTTAAGAGAGACCTGTCTGTGAACTTTTAGAAATATTCTGTGCAAAAAGCAAATATCCCAGTACACTTCGACTCTGTTCCGTTATGCAATTACCATGGGAGTTTATATTCCTCATTAAAGGTGCTGGTGTGACACAGCGGGTCCTGGAACATGGGGACATTTCAAGCCTGTTATGTACACAATGTCAGAAGAAAAGCAATATCATGACTAGTCTAAAGATCTGAAATGGCCTCTCAAGGTGAGAACTGACAGACAATGCCCTCGTACAACACATGATAGCCTGGGAACAGCAGGCCAGTGGCTAAGGTTACCATTAATGCACCTGAACTCCAAACAGAAAACACTCTCCTGATGAAATGTTTCCCACTGAGGAATCCTTTATAGTTCAGGGTGGGTTATTCTTCATTTCACATTTTGGTTTTGCATGCTTTCCCAGACTGCCTTCCTGACCCAACAGAGACACTTAAGAACGACAAGCCCTAAATCTGCAAAAGAGAATTGCAAAGAGATGGGAAGTAAAATATAAACTGAAGACTAGTCTTGAGACATGTTAACAGGAGTCCAAATCATAGGTTGGTTTGGGTTGGAAGGGACTTTCAAAGATCATCTGGTCCAACTCCCCTGCCATGGGCAGGGGCACCTCCCGCTAGACCAGGCTGCTCCAAGCCCCATCCAGCCTGGCCTTGAACTCTTCCAAGGATGGGGCATCCACAACTTCTCCGGACAACCTGTTCCAGCATCTCACCACCCCCACAGTAAAGAATTTCTTCACAATATCTAATCTAAATCTTCTCTCTTTCAATTTACAACCATTGCCCCTTGTCCTATCACTGTGAGCTCTGGTAAAAAGCCTCTCCATTGATGCTGTGAAATGCCAAATAGCCTTTGTGACTTCAATTAGTTTACAGTTTTAATATATCAGTTTTAATATATCAAACCCTATTTCACCATCTTTCTTAAAAGCCCCCTTTAAGTATTGAAAGGCCACAGTAAGGTCTCCCTGAAGTCCTCTCTTCTCCAGGCTGAACAACCCCAACTCTCTCAGCCTGTCCTCATAAGAGCGGTGCTCCAGCCCTCAGATCATCTTTGTGTCCCTCCTCTGGACCTGCGTCAACAGGCCCATGTCTGTCTTGTGCTAAGGACCCCAGAGCTGGGTGCAGTACTCCAGGTGGGGTCTCACCAGAGCAGAGTAGAGGGGGAGAATAACTTCCCTTGACCTTCTGGGTACACTTCTTTTGATGCAGCCCAGGATACAGCTGGTTTTCTGGGCTGCAAGCACATATGCAAGCACATGTCCAATTTTTCATCTACCAGTATCCCCAAGTCCTTCATCGCAGGGCTGCTCTCAATCTCTTCATGCCCCAGTCGGCATTGAAACTGAAGATTGCCCAGGTGTAGGACCTTACACTTGACTTTCTTGAACTTCATGAGATTCACATGCGCCTGATCATCAAGGCTGTCAAAGTCCCTCTGGATGGAATCCCTTCCCCTCAAGCGAATCAGCTGCACCACTCACCTTGGTGTCATCTGCAAACTTGTTGACAGAAATGGGGCACAATATCAAACATCGCTCTTGTGGGAGTATGTGGTGATCAATGGATTTTAGCATCAAGAAATGCTTCTGCTTATCAGCTTTTATGTCATTCAAGATACCAAATATTAGGTCAGATAACAGAAGGAAAAGAAACTTTGGTTGAGACTAAGCATACAGGAATGTCTCATTTCAGCATTATCTTGACTTTCAAACATTGAAGCTCCAGTCCTACTCACATCTTGATAATGTTACGTGTACTGGTCCGACATCATGCTTCACCTAATGTCAGGCCTAGTCTAAAATTTAAGAGATTAGTTTAAACTACATGATGAAATTCCCTGTATCACTGGGGATACCATCTGTTGGTGGAGGCAATCACCTTCCGAAGGCAATTCAGCCCATCCAACGATAGGTGTCCTGGATTCTTGCCGTGACCTATTCTTTGAAGGCATCCACCTCTCCCCATTGCCTGGAAAAGCAAAATTTCACCAAAGAGCTAAGTCAAAATAAGAGTCTACTGTTGCCAAGAAGGAGAGGTTTTAATTTCCTTCCCTTCTTTCCCTTCTTTCTTACTTTTGTCTCATTCTGACCCTGATTCCCCTTCTTTCCCTACTTTTAGCTATCCTTACACCCACTCACTTCAACTAGATCTCTCCCCCTTTGCCCATTTAAAAGTAACATTATTTCACTTACAAATCCAAGCAGTCACTTTCTTACATGTTTAGTTATCTGCCATTTCAGCGAATTGAATGGACTGATTTATCAAAGAATCAGCAGGAGCAAGTAGCCAGGTTTGCCCTGCTTTGGTGGTAAAGAGCTTATAATTCAGCTCAAGTCATGTCATGAACCACATGGGTAAGTATCCTTGTACACAGAGTTACTCATCTGCTCACGGAACAGAGTTAATGAGTCAAAAATCTAAACAACAAACTTTCCTTTCTCCTCCTCCACACCATAAATTAGGTATTAATAACACTCATGAAAAAAACCCTATTTTGAAGACAAACCCATGGCTCACGAAGCGCTAAGCCTCAAGCACAAAAGAACCTTTGTCCAAACAAAGTCAGACACACGTGAACAGCAATAAAAGTCACCTATGTGCAAGTACTAACATCTGGACTTAAAAACAACCCTGGTGGATGCATAAGGGGAAGGAGACCTTTCAAAATAATTGAAAATGTATATCTAAGGGTTGGGGGTTTTTTTACCTTTTCTTACAATTGTAAGGGTGCTATGCAGTTGCTATAATAAGACAGGTCAAGGCTCATTCTCTGACCCTGAGGGCAATATGCACAGCACAGCTTGTGTCCATATGGCTAAAATTTCTCCCTCGCACCCTCCCACACAGCGTGGCTTCATTCCTCCTGCTTGCTGGGAAGAGTTGCTGGCCCACACTATCTCCCATGCCATGCCTGGACAGGGGCTAGTTAGCAGGGGACAAAAGCCAGGGCAAAAAGCACAGGATCAGTTAAACAGTTTGGATGATGCAGGACAGTGCTTGAGCCCACCCCACGCCTTGGACCAGTGCAGTTTGCCGGTACGGATGCAACCACTGAGAGCAGACGGAGACACAGACAAAAAGTCTTGTGTCTGCCTATATAAATAGAGTTTGATCAGAGGTGAGATGAAGTCAGAACCTGCCATGCAGAAAGAAAATATTTGCCTTTCTCCCAGCTAATGCAGTTGCTCTATAAAACTATCCTAACAGCATATACTATTTATATGCAGTACAATACATTCTTCCTGGCTGGATCTCCCCTGTTATTGTTGATAAGTAATCTGACTCCTACGTTTTAATCTACAAAAATGTCATCACAAAACAGGACTTATAAATTCCACAAATAAAATCTATTTTCCAGGCAAGGCTGGGTTCCTACTGTGTGGCTATTCCGAAAGGTGTGGGAAAACCAACACTCCTTCTACACAGTATTACCCTGTCCTGGGAAAGGTGTTTTGGAGAGGGAAGACTTCATGTGCCTCCAGCACAAAAGTCAGAATGAAATATTCTGAAAGATGCGCTGTTTGCCTTGCAGCATTGGAGTCAAATGCCATGTGGTCTTGAGAAACAGAGCTGTGCTGCTTCCCAGAAAACGAGGAGAGAAAAATGAGCAGTAGCCCTCAGTGAGACCACTGTGCATTTCATTTATGGTTTGCCTTCACCAGAGGATTAATTTGCTGTTAATCTGAACCTCCCTATTCAGAGGGTCCACATCAGCAGTGTCTTGGAAAAAACAGTGTCTCTCAGGACCTTCCTATAATCAAACTACAGAAACATGGGCAGGAACTAAACTAGCTGGAAAAGTGTTTAGAGTGCAGTTATCAATGATTCATTTTTCACAGTGAAAGGATACATCAAGTGGGGTTTTGCAGAGGTCAGTCCTAGATCCGGTTCTAATGAAAATATTTTAATTTTCCTGGACACAGAGTACCTGGATGATTACCAGGATGCTGGAGTATAGATAATGTTTATTACATTTACAGATGATACCAAGCTATGAAACACTCCAGAGAGAGAGAAGTCAACACGATTTTGAGAGGCTGTAAATACAGACAAATCCAAGATACCAGTCAGCCAGGAGCAACCTACTAGGCAAATATGGGATGAAAATCAGCTGCCCACATAGCAGTCCTGCAGACCACAAGGGTGAACAACCAGTGATGCCAAGTGGCTGATCGACCTCAGACCAGAAGATCTAAAGCTTCTCCTTTTGCTCAACAGTAGAAAGGTCTCAGCTAGAGCACTGGGGCTGGTGTGGGGCTCTTGGTTGCAAGTGAAACACGGACCTCCAGGAGATAAACCAGAGGAAAGACAACGAACAATAACTTTGTCAATATTGATACAGTCACCACAAACAGCAGAAGATTGAGAAGGAACATGGGAAACATGAAAACAGGCTTTAAAAATATGACGGTTGCTAGACAGCAGAAAGAAATGCTCCATTTTCTACGCTCATCTGGTAATGGTCTAAGAGAAATGGCAGCAGGAAAGTTTTGGTTAGTGACTAGGAAAACATTTCTGATGGAAAGAGTGAAAGTACATCGCCAGAAGAGTCTCCGCAGCCGAACACGTGTCAGGAGTGGTTGGTGTCCATTCTGCTTGGTGAAAGGAGAGTAGACTAATGATCTCTTGAAAGGATCTTACAGTTCTGTGACTCAGGAGTGAAGCAGTTTATTCTCCAGGTGTGCAAGAAGATCCTGACAAAGTCAGCCTGTTTTAGCAACTTTAAATTGCCCGCTAGCCATGGACACAGCACTGTTACAAATCACTCTTGGTTTTCCGTTGCTTTCCCCAAATCTCCAGAGCCTACCAGATTTAATACAGCCTAACTCAGACCCATCAAAGCCCCTTACCTGGATATGACAACTGAGCTTGGATCGTCTCTTGTTCTCCAAGGTCCTAGTGATAAGGTCTATATTAAGTNGATAAGTAATCTGACTCCTACGTTTTAATCTACAAAAATGTTATCACAAAACAGGACTTATAAATTCCACAAATAAAATCTATTTTCCAGGCAAGGCTGGGTTCCTACTGTGTGGCTATTCCGAAAGGTGTGGGAAAACCAACACTCCTTCTACACAGTATTACCCTGTCCTGGGAAAGGTGTTTTGGAGAGGGAAGACTTCATGTGCCTCCAGCACAAAAGTCAGAATGAAATATTCTGAAAGATGCGTTGTTTGCCTTGCAGCATTGGAGTCAAATGCCATGTGGTCTTGAGAAACAGAGCTGTGCTGCTTCCCAGAAAACAAGGAAAGAAAAATGAGCAGTAGCCCTCAGTGAGACCACTGTGCATTTCATTTATGGTTTGCCTTCACCAGAGGATTAATTTGCTGTTAATCTGAACCTCCCTATTCAGAGGGTCCACATCAGCAGTGTCTTGGAAAAAACAGTGTCTCTCAGGACCTTCCTATAATCAAACTACAGAAACATGGGCAGGAACTAAACTAGCTGGAAAAGTGTTTAGAGTGCAGTTATCAATGATTCATTTTTCACAGTGAAAGGATACATCAAGTGGGGTTTTGCAGAGGTCAGTCCTAGATCCGGTTCTAATGAAAATATTTTAATTTTCCTGGACACAGAGTACCTGGATGATTACCAGGATGCTGGAGTATAGATAATGTTTATTACATTTACAGATGATACCAAGCTACGAAACACTCCAGAGAGAGAGAAGTCAACACGATTTTGAGAGGCTGTAAATACAGACAAATCCAAGATACCAGTCAGCCAGGAGCAACCTACTAGGCAAATATGGGATGAAAATCAGCTGCCCACATAGCAGTCCTGCAGACCACAAGGGTGAACAACCAGTGACACCAAGTGGCTGATCGACCTCAGACCAGAAGATCTAAAGCTTCTCCTTTTGCTCAACAGTAGAAAGGTCTCAGCTAGAGCACTGGGGCTGGTGTGGGGCTCTTGGTTGCAAGTGAAACACGGACCTCCAGGAGATAAACCAGAGGAAAGACAACGAACAATAACTTTGTCAATATTGATACAGTCACCACAAACAGCAGAAGATTGAGAAGGAACATGGGAAACATGAAAACAGGCTTTAAAAATATGACGGTTGCTAGACAGCAGAAAGAAATGCTCCATTTTCTACGCTCATCTGGTAATGGTCTAAGAGAAATGGCAGCAGGAAAGTTTTGGTTAGTGACTAGGAAAACATTTCTGATGGAAAGAGTGAAAGTACATCGCCAGAAGAGTCTCCGCAGCCGAACACGTGTCAGGAGTGGTTGGTGTCCATTCTGCTTGGTGAAAGGAGAGTAGACTAATGATCTCTTGAAAGGATCTTACAGTTCTGTGACTCAGGAGTGAAGCAGTTTATTCTCCAGGTGTGCAAGAAGATCCTGACAAAGTCAGCCTGTTTTAGCAACTTTAAATTGCCCGCTAGCCATGGACACAGCACTGTTACAAATCACTCTTGGTTTTCCGTTGCTTTCCCCAAATCTCCAGAGCCTACCAGATTTAATACAGCCTAACTCAGACCCATCAAAGCCCCTTACCTGGATATGACAACTGAGCTTGGATCGTCTCTTGTTCTCCAAGGTCCTAGTGATAAGGTCTATATTAAGTCACTGAGGCATCAGGTTACCAGCTGACCAGGAGCTCTTACCAAAACACTTTTTAACCTTACAAGGATGGCAGAAAAGCATATAAGTTAGGGAAGCAGATAGAAAACTCAAATCTGTCTAGCAGGAGCTAAATAGAAGGTGAATCTTTAGATTATCTATGCGGATCAGCTACACAAGCCAAAGATCCAAAGGAATGGAAGAGGCAATTTGGGTTCTCGAGTCCTTACAGACATAACAAACTGTGTACTAGAAATTTAGTCCAAACGGATTTCCATCACACTCCCCCAGGAAGCCAACCATTACCAGCAGAGAGAAAATGTTTCAAAGCTAAAGCATGACAGAAAAAGAGCAAGAAAGACCAGAAGCACTCTCCAAGTATTACTGGGGATTTTGGGGATGCACATGTGCAGAGAACTGTAGGAAATGCCTTCCCATGCCCCAAAACACACCTCGGCAGGATTGGACCTCCCAGCCCCTGAACATGAGGAAGGCAAAGTACCCCTAGAGTCACCTCTGCATTATTACTAGTCCCGTACCCTCTCTTCCATAAATTATCTATGGCTGTGATTCGAAACAGAAAACTTCTCATTAGCATCTCTTACTTGTGAGACAGTTAACTGTTTGATTACTATTTTCAAGCAGCATAAAAGTCAGCAACCTGACACGTTTCCTCCTTGAAGGAAAAGGTACTTCTATTTACCTTTTGCACTTCTGCCTTGGAACAACAAACCATCATTTCTTCGGGATTAAATGACCCCACCACCCACCTCCACATCTTCCCTCTGTGTCTTTGAAGCTGCTCAACCTGTATTTCCTTTCCTTTCTTCCTGCTTTTTGTTTCAGAGAAGCACATCTAGGTCTTTACTGAGGGATGTATGCTGCCTTGTCTCACTCCTGCCCAAGGCGTTTCATAAAGCAGAGTGCGATTTGGATGGGCGCTTCCACAGTGAGACATTTCTAAATCATCATCTAAATGTTTCAGAGTGCCAAAGCCTGAAATAACCGACCATTCAGCAAGTGACCAGCGGTGACCTGATTCTGGCAGTCAGCGGTGTTGTTCTAGCAGTGGATGTTGCTTGACACCTAACCCAAATACATGCCTCATCCTGGCAAAGCAAAGGGAAGATGGAGACAAGGAGGACACAAAAGCAAGTGCAGGGTCCTGCACCTGGGGAGGACGAATGCTAAGCACCAGTATAGGTTAGGGGTGGACCTGCTGTGAGGTAGCTCTGAGGAGAAGGATCTGGGGGTCCTGGTAGACAGTAAATTATCCATGAGCCAGCAATGTGGCCTTGTGGCCAAAAAGGCCAATGGAACCCTCGGCTGTATAGGGAAGAGTATGGCCAGTAGGCCGAAGGAGGTCATTCTCCCCCTCTGCTCTGCACTGGTGACACCACAACTGGAATACTGTGTCCAGTTCTGGGCTCCCCAGTTCAAGAGGGACAGGGAACTGCTGGAGCNTAGAGGTCCCTTCCCACTCTGAAGACTCCGTGATTCCGTGACTCTCAGCAGTCACTAGGACAGATAGAGGAGAGCACCGGAGTTGTGACCACGGGCACGAAGGATTTTGCTGGTGTTACCACGTCAGCCATAGCAAAAAAAAAAAAAAAGCCATAAGGTTGATCCCAGCTTTTCAGGAGAAGGAAAACCTTGGAGCAGCAGCTTGGGCTCTGCCTGCTTTTTCTTTACGCTCATTTTATTTCTCACCCTGGGCCTACCACGTAAGGCAGGATTCATGACACAGCAATCAGGCACACGAATTTCACTTCAGGGAGAAGGTAAGTGCTTAACACTAACAAAATGAGTCACAGGCACACAAAAAAAAATAAAAAAAAAAGGTGCCCAGGCACCTCACTAAATTTCTTCACACCTAAACTTACTTTGACATCTAAGGTTGGCATCCGCTGCGTGTGCCCGGGAACACCACCAGCTCGGCTGAGCACCCCGAAGACCCATCTCCTGCAGAGGTCTCTTGCCACACTGGCAGCACCGGCTTTGGCGCAAAGCCCAGCAGTCACAGCCACGCTCCATCAAAAAAGTGCACACAACGGCCGCCTTCTGCAACCTTCTCACTGGAGCTCAGGAAACAAGAGATGCGCTTCCAAACCCCAGCTCAGCCTCAGGAGGGCTTAATAATTTCCACATCCTGAAGGGACCAGTGCGCCCAGTGGAAGGAGTTGCCTCCTGCTCCTGGGGAAGCTCAGCAGCTGCACAGCCCTGAGCCCGAAAAGCCACAGGGCAGAGCCTTTTGCTGTGAAGCTTCACCACTACATGGGCGGATTTGAGTTTTCCGACCCGGGTGAGGAAGGGCTGTCCCCATCACAGCAGCCCTGATGGTCTGTACCACTGCTCTTCTCTCAGGATCAACAGCAGCAACAGCCCAGCTGTCCAGGGAAAGAAGCCCACAACTGTTTTGTTGCTTCTCTACAAGTACCTGAAAGGAGGGTGTAGAGAGGGGGGGGGCGGTCTCTTCTCCAAGTCACAAGCGATAGGACAAGAGGAAACAGCCTCAAGTTGCACCAGGAGAGGTTTAGATTGGATATTAGGAAAACTTTTTACACTGAAAGGGTTATCAAGCATTGGAACAGGCCGCTCAGGGAAGCAGTTGAGGCACCATCCCTGGAGGTATTTAAAAGACAGGTAGACATGGTCCTCAGGGACATGGTTCAGTGATGGTTTTTGTCGGTTAGGCTGATGGTTGGACTAGGTGATCTGAAAGGTCCCTTCCAACCCAGGCAATTCTGTGATTCTATGATTTTAAGTGTTCATCAGCACACAAGGCAAACACCTATTGGGTCCCTCAAACGTGCTCAGGTTACAGAGGCAGAAAAATTGCTGTCGGCACAGTGTTTGTCTGCTGCCTTCGAGCTGGGAATGGGAGGACGGGCGTAGGGTCCTGGTTGCTGGCTGATGCACAGAAGCACCTAAGCACTCATGAGGATCATGCCTTACATCCCTCCTGGCCTCAGTTCTCCCTACAGGCAGGATAAAAGCACCTCCCTGCACCCTGTGGGGTACCAAAGGCTGATGCAAATCTTTTGAGTGACAGCGAGTGGGACCTGTAAGTCACTCTCAGAGACAGGTACAGCAAGAGGAAATGAGTAAAAACACATCCACGTCTCCTTGGACTTCAAAAAGAACCAAACCTTGATCCAGCCTCTGCAGTGAAGGTTGCAAATTGAAGGACTCTTTATAGGAAGAGCCAAAAAGCATCCTGAGAAAAGAGGAGCTACAGCTCCTACTGCCCTGTCACACTCTCAGGACTGTGCCATTCTTTCTCTGGCCCACACTACGGTGTTTTTATGGTTTTCTTGCTTTCCTTTCTGCTCTCTTTCATGGCCCCCCAGAGTTTCAATCAAAGTCTTGTTTCCCCACTTCTCATCCCCCCCAGCTGCTTGCGTTCCTGGAAGTAAAACAAGGACAGACGGAGCTGGCTGGCCGTAAAAAAAGCTGTTCTCACAACGAAAGCAGCGCTTTCCAATAAAACTTAAGCAGTCTGGCTGCGCTGCCTGTGCTTTGCTTCCCTGGTTTAGGGCACATCTGCAGAGATACAGCAGCCTCAGACGAGTAACATAAATAATAAGGAATCATTCTTAATCATCAGGCAACTTCAGCCTTGCCAAAAAAGTAGCCGACACACCCATTCCAGCTATTGCACACTTACAAATATGTTGATCTCTGCACCACCCTTCCCCCTGGACCCCCTGAACCAATCCCAGGTTTGATTTTTTCTGTTAGTTGACTTGTTTATTGCCAAATTCCAAAAGAAAAAAAAAAAGCACTTTTCAAACGTGATTTATGAAGTGCCTTTAAGTAAGCGCATGCACGCACACATAAAAACACACAGGGCTGTGGTTCCAGCTGCACGGGAAAAGCGGCAACAGGAACTCTCACTGTATAATAAACACGACCTGAGCAAACCCTTTTCTTTGTCTGCGAAGGCTTGGGGCCAGATCTTCAGGGGCAGGTATAACTGCATCGCTTCATTAGCTTGCTTCGGGTTGTGAAATGGTGCTTTTTTTTTGGTCTCATTCTGAAAAACTTCTCTTTAACACAGACACACACACGAAAGGCAACTCCCACCCCTTGGTCAGTTCAAACTAGGCCATCCCTGCACATCCAAATAGTTCAACAGCCTCAGTCTTAAGCCTTGACAAGCATCTCTTCCCATCATCAAAGAGGAAGGCTGTTTAATTTTCATTTTAAAGGGTAGAAGGAAAGCATACTGATCTTCAACTCATCTTTGGTTAACGAGAGTGCTGTGTGCTCTGTCCCACAGCAGCAGACATCGTCCAAGATGCTCTCACAGTGATTTGCAGAGCTGGGGCTCTTGCATCACTCCTCTAAACTCAATGTGTAAGTTGCTGAGAAGCAAAACACGGTTTGCAGCAAAGAACAGAGGTCATTTGCTGTAACTTGCATGTTCCGAATGGCTAAATGTGAGCAAAGCATTTCCAGCCCCAAAACGCGCTCCATGGTAAAGCCCGGTCCAACAAAGGTGGTGCAGCCCCTGCTCAGCTCTAAAAAGGAGCTCAAAGTTGCATCTCCGGAGGTCCATGCTCTGAGCTTTACCCCGGCTCCTGCTCTCCTCCCCGGGCCCGTGAAAGTTCAGATATTTTTAGCTGTTTGCCATGAGTGAGGGAATGTCTTTTCCTAAGTTACCTCATTCATAAGGGCAGCTCCGCCAAGACAAACAGGTCCTAAGTGTGATTACACCGACTCCAGCCAGGGGAGAGAGCTCGCACCACATTAATGAGCATGCTCGAATCCTAAGTACCTGGAATTATGAGTATTTATGGTGCATGAAATTACGTTCCTGACTTCCTCACCTGGCCACACAGATAGGAGGGAGAGGGAATTTCACATCCTTCCTGCCCTTACGTGGCTGAGCACCTCTGAATGTGTGTGAGTGAGGAGCCCCGAAAGCCCCAGGATGAGTGTGAGGTCATCACGGGGTGCTCCCCGAACTGGGGCCTTTTCAGGAACACATGCCAAAAGGAAAGCCAGCAGCCAACAGAAACACACTTTCTCGCCTGGGGAGAGCTGTTCTACCCCAGGCTCACTTTGTTAATCACATACTCACCTCCACGTGCCTTAACTCGCATCTCATCAGAGCCATCGCATAAGCAGACAGCAATTAACAGCCTCCTGAGCAAAGGGACCAAGGACTCGATGAATAACCCCTATATAAAGGTGTTGTGCCTCAAACACCAACTAATTAACCCTCAAAAACACTATCTATGTTGTAAAACCAGCATAGCATTTACCTTTCACAAGGGAGAAAGCAAAACCATGGAAGTTAATTGACTTGCCCAAGGCCACCAAGGCAAATCAGTGTCAGAGGAAACAAAAGGCAGCAAAATTGCTTGCTTGCTTTGCCCCACAACTGCCTACATGATTCCAGGCCCAGAGAACCTGTATGCTGGGGGAACAGGGCTTCTCTGTTTCATAGAACTGTCAGCAAACCCATTTAATGTGTCCAGACCCAATTTTACCTGCAGATATCCCATAAGCACTGACTGTAACTACTGGGAGCTCTGGGCTTAGCCACCTCAGCCGTGGAAGGGAGGGAAATATAGATACAGAATATCTACACTATCTAAAAAAACTCTATTATCTAACACTTTATCTATCTATCTAAAAAAATTAGGAGACACCCAGAGAGCTAAGGAAAGCTATTTCAGAGCACGGACAGAACTTTTCTCATGTTATCCACCGCTAGCAAATATATATCGAATGGAGGTGCCTGATCCATAGGAAATGAGTATACTAACAGGTTTAAGATGGGAAAATACTGATACGCAGCCGCCTGAAGTCCTGCTTTATCCATTTTGGACACTTCCTCAGAATTACCAAGCAACCCCCTGCCACAACCCCAGGGCTGCTCCGCACCGCGCGGGTTGTTGTGCTGTGAGCACTTGCTGGCTTTATATTAATGTAAATCGTAATAGAGGTGACGACGGGCAAAGCGACAATTACATCCATCCCCTCAAAGAGATGCGTGTTTGTCGTGGTTTGCCTCGTGCACAGTGTTTATCATCCTCTCAGCAGCGACAAACTCTGGACCAACAACAACAACAACAAAAAGGCTTAAACCCTTTCCAGGGAGTTCTTGTCTGCAAAATCCTCCTTATGAAAGACAGATGTGAACCTGCCAGCTCAGTCAGATGCCGAAAGCAAGCCCTGGTAAATGCAGGAATGAATGCTCTCGCACACAGAATTGGCAAGAAATAACGGGGAGATTCAAACAATGAAAGAAGTAAATCATTTCAATATGACAGGCTGGATTTGAGAACGATTTCAGGCCACGGACATAGAAATCAAAGACCATCATCTCTGGCAATCCCAAAGGAAAATAAACCTTTCCTTTCCTCAGAAAGTTATAAGCCAAGGTGAAGTGAATTGAGACCGAGGACAGGAATGATCCCTGTTCAGCGAGGCACATTGCAATAATCAGAGCACACAAGTTACCGGCGGCGTAATTTAAAGCAGAGATCAAATTTTACAAAGCAAGACCAAAAAAAAAAAAGAAAAGTAATAGTAAAGGAATGCTATGAGCAACAAGAAACCCCAGGACTGACAGGGCCCTGATGAACACAAAACCATACACAAACCGTACAGCACGAGCCGCACCTGAGAGGACCCTTCATATTGCACAAATATTCAATCCCCCTGCCAGACCGCGGGCGTGATTTCTCTTTGCTTTTTGTTAGCTAAGATGAAAATCCAGTATCTAACTAAAGCTCCAAGTCTCTCTAACCAGCAGGAATATGCAAGATGCCAGTCTGATTTCCTGGATTAAGACGAAACGCCAGGAAAGTTTGGGAGGGCTGAGTCTTACCTTGGACTCCTGGCCGTGAAGTGTGGCAGTACCTCATCTGCTTTCCCCATCAAAGAAAATGCCCAAGACCACTTTTAGGGTGATGTCGATAGCAGCTTCCCGAATTTAAAAAAAAAAAAAATCACCATTATTGAGAAATCCAGAGCACCCGGATAAAACCAGCAGGATGACACACTGCAGCTCAGCAAAGCTCAGTCCGTTGCTGGGCATCACGGATGTCTCACAGACACACCGACCCCCCGAATCACTCGCCGACAGGCAGGAAACTTCCCACTCTCAAAAATGCATGTGCAGGTGGTGACAAGCCTGAAAAATTAACCAGGATGGAGAACTCCTTCTTGCTCATCAATAGCCAGATATTTGAGATAGATAAAACACTCTCCCTTTGGACCCAAAGCAATGCTCTCTGCATCCCCAAAATGTCGCATCCCTGCTCACCAGGGAGATGCTGGTTCTATTCTTATCTTAGTTCTCCCCTCAAACATAAAATCGTATCTTAGTTCTCCCCTCAGATTACTACTTCAATTACTTTCTTGTAAGCTTCTTTCATTTCTCGCTAAAGCATTCCCAAACTTTCTTTCTCATCAAAAAAATAGCAATTAATTTAGAAAGCTTGATTCATAGGTGAGTTAGGGCCATTTACACTTCTATCTGGTCTGCAAACCAACCAGCCTTGACTCATAAAATCCCTTGGGAAATCAAGACTGTATTTTAGGGAATGATGCAGCAATTTAGAAAATATGAGAAATACATAGCATTGTTTGCTATTCATCCACCACCTCAAAGCCATCTCGGGGTAATGTGGCACTTCTACACTTGCTTCCTTTGTGTCAACTTTCACAGCTCAGGGCATATATTTCTTCAGTTTTCCAGTTGCTTTTCTTCCCAGAAAGATGACAAACTTTTTTTGCAAGCTACGGGGATGCTCTCACAAGTTTCTAATCACAAGCATTCCTGCTGCGGGTGACTGCAAGGGATGGCTCAGACAACGCGAGCCCTGTTCTGATATAAGAGTATAAAAATGCAGCTGCTGCTGCTTGGAACATGGCCATTCCTGAGAAAAGCAAGAGGGAGTCATTGGTGTAGCATGTGAAAGGTCAGGTAAAGCTGGGGGATTTGGACAGTCGTAGGAGACGTGGTGATTCCAGCACCATCCTCTTGGGCGTCAGTGCAATACTGACTCATGCCCCCATCCCCTAATGCCCTCTTCCTCCTTTAGCCCTTAGGCATCCCGCTCTTGAGGCAAAAAATCCAGGACCTGGCTTTCTGCAACACTAGAGGCTCTAAATATAGCTTAAACTTGCCTTTTTCCAGCCAGGACCATACATAAAACCAATACCTGTTCACCCTCCTCAGCCTAGGGGAGTCCCATACGTGCCTGCAGGTTGCCACAAGCTATGGAGAAAAACACAGGCACTTTCACATCATTCCTCTGTAGTTCCTGTTCATCTGCTGTCAGTCTCTCGTATTTATTGCTGTGGAATCAAGTTGTATATCTGAAAATATATATCAACAGTCTGACATTTGCAAATCTATTTACAGGGGTCGTCTTCTCATTACCCCATTTACTTTACAACCTTGATTTTATTGAAATGCCATTTTGGAATATTGATTTCACCAGAATTGCAAATTAAAATGGGCTTTCTTGAAGAAAATGAAATATATATTTCACAGGCAACACACAGGAAAATCTTGTGTAGAGAAATAATCGGCCCATTTAAGAGGGCTCTGTGATGCTGTGTAACTCTGGAGATGGAGGGCTAAGTGCCGGTGTACTGGGGACATCAGGGATTCAAAAGCTCCTCATGGTCCAGCATCATCAGACCCATTTATTCAGTCTGTGTTTCCACTTTCTGGGGTTATGACAATGAAAAGCTCTGCAACAAAACTTGGCGTTTAACTCTTTCTGTTCTCTACTGCGTCTGTCACTGTGCCACTGGCTGTGCAGCTCTCTCCGTTAAGCTTTTGGTAAAAGGTGGGTGAGTGGGACTGGACCTTCACCAGCGGATGGAGAAAGGAAGTGACATTGGCTCGTTTTGCACATAAACATTTTGCCAGGAACACTTTGTCAATGAGACGTGAAAAATCACGCACCTGACACAGCTATGCAAAGAAAGTACTTCACGCTGGGGCCAGGAACTCTATTTGCTGCTCGGGTTCTCCTTCCAAGTAATACACTTAAACTACAAGAGAAAAAAAAAATTTTTGGCAGAGACTAGCTACATCTTTACTGGGCAATTTATTTATAGAGTTTCGTTGACGGAGTTGTAAATACAGATAAGCAAAGCAACACTTTATCTGAGGAGGAAGGTGGTGGCATTACAAAGGATATAGAACAGTCTCTAGAGATGGATCCACCTTTCTACCAGAGGGAAGCCCTAAAATCTTCTGTGCGACGTGATCCAAGTGCCTCCCCACCCCATCCGGGGGCTTATTAGGAGTGCTAAACCCTGCGTACCACCCACTGCCCTGCCACGGGGAGAAGTGTCAAAGCATTCCGAGGAAAGAGCTTTGCAAGCCCTTACGGGGCTCCTTATATGGAGACTCCAGCTGTGAATCTTCATTCCAGCTAAAAGGACTGGAGGCATGTTGAACCAAGATACACAACCAAAATAATTTCTAGTGAAGCAAAGACGTAGTGAGGTGGGAACTTCTCCCCAAGGAGATCATTATCAGCCGCTGAGCTGCCTCTGATAAGGGCTGTTTCTGCAGCGTTAGCAGCTGCTCACTGCTCACTGGTTATTACTGCTCATCAGTTGGCCAGTAAAACAGAGAGATTTGGGGTTTCTCATGGGAAGAATTACTAATTATTCAGTTATAGCAGACAGAACGTGGAGTGGGAATGTACTGCCCCATAGAGCACTGGAAATACCCACAGATGGGTACAGAAAGACTGTCCCTCTACCATGGGTGACAAGATCCTTCTCCAACACTGCCTTAAATAAGCAAAGCAACCAGATTGCTTTACAGACATTTAAACCTGCAAATGTGCCTCCCCTACATTCTGATCAATCATCTTCAGTTCAACTGCAAAAGAGGAGTGCCACGAGACTACGCAGCACATCAGGCTGAGGACACACGCTTGGGTTCAAGCCCCAATCCACCCCCCATGCACGTTGGTAACCATCTAACCCTGAGAGGAGCATCCTCCCAGATCTTCTGCAATGAGCCGCTCAGGGCAAGCCTCAGTCTGAAGCCACCTGTAACGTGACTAGACCTGCATGCTTCTTCCCCTGAGCCGAGGAGAAAGTCTCCTCTCCTCCAGCATCACAGCTCAGCCCATCCCAGCACCGTACAGGAGAAGACCTCCTCAGGCAGGCGTCAGCCTCAGCCACGTCACAGAGCTGTCAACCTGCCTCCTCCTAGGCAGAGGGCATGCCTAGACGGAGTCATGCCGAGTGTCCGCATGGAGACAGAAGACACTCTTGGCTAAAGCTCAGCCCTCAACAGCAACTCATAAGATAAGCAGAGCAACGGTGGCTGCGTCAGCTGCTTCTCCTCCATGTCTTGTCTCCTGGCAAGAGAGACTTCTCATAGACATGCAAGAATTTTCTCTTTGGAGTCTCTGCTGAAACTAGCGTGAGACCCCATTTAATGTGCCGTGTGAGGATGTACTTCATGCAGCTGCCACCTACTGCACTGCCCAAACAACTCCCGGTCTCCAAAACACTTCTCTTCACAGCCTCGGGGTGAAGCAAGGTGCTGCTCTGAGTCTCATTTCACAAAATCCCACCTGAGACGCTCACCCACACTGCCAGTCTACGGCGGCCCAGGGACCTGCATGCGTATCACCAACGTGGCTGACACCACTCAGGAGGCACAATTGGAAAGAGCATTCCCATGCAGACTTTCCTTAGAAAAACAAAACAAGCCATCAGAGCTGTTTTCAGAAAGAAACAGCCCTTGGAAACCTTAAGGCCAAAGTTTCAGGCTGAAGGGAGTCTTCTACATCTGAGAAAATGGGACAACTGGAAATATGGAAGCAACCCAAAGGTGCTATGATGTGGTCTCCTCAACTTGCTGCAAAGCTGGCAGATATTTGTATCTCTTCATACTACTCCTGTGCTTAAAAACAAAAATAAATCAATAGCTTTCGTTAGCTGTCCTGAAAGAACAGACACATTAAGTGGCAAGTCCCCCAAGGTGTCAGGACATAAACCGGGCCCTAGAGAGCCCAAAGGGGCAATAACTTCACCATTTGGGCTGAAGAACAAGCCAAGAAGCCCCTTTCAGTCCCACAAGCCAGGGCTTATCTGTGGGGCCCAGGGCTGCCGTGACAAAAGGGCTTCAGCCGAGCCAACCTGTGCACAGTCAGCTCACCACGGCTAAACCCTCCCTGCGGGGTCGACTCCTGGGGACAGGACGGCGTGTGCTAAGATAGTACAGCCCTGTGAGGCCTTATGGAATTACATCTGGCCCCTACAGCAGGTGGGATGGAGCTACCAACTCCAGCCAAATCTCCAGCTTAATGTCTTATTAAAGTAAATCCCTACGTAATGCTTCTGACTCGTTGTGGCAGATGCCATTTGGTGCTTACAAGAGAAGCCAAGGAAGCTTCTGGGTAGAAGGGACCTCCAGATGCAAAACTTACTGATAAGAAGTGATGTCCCACCGTTTCAAGAGCACATTCGTTACCCAATGGGCCAAACACCAACACAAGGAGAACTGTGACCTTTTTGAAGTAGTTCTTAATGTCACCATTGAACTTACCAGCAGCTACCAGGCAGACACTTAAGATACTTTCACTCTTAAATTTACTATAAGAAACAACACCTATTAGCCAAAGCTGCCTTTGAATCTGCTAGGGTGTATATGTGAATCTTCATCTATACAGTAGGGGGACTGGGAAACAGGTAGCTTATAATGTAGATACTTGCCTTAAAAACGCTGTCATTGCAATGTTCATATTTGCTCCTGATCCATCTGCAGGAAATCTTCAAATACAAGAAGCTATTAAATCCAGAAACAATAAATTATCTACAAGGAAAAGGGAGAAGAGGCAGCTCTTTTAATCTCCCAATAAAGAAGCAAAGGAAATTGCATCATAGGCAGATGGGAGACTGATGTAGCTGGCCAGACAGACAGAGGGATCCGTGCACTAGCATTAATGGCATCGCTTCCACAGAGCCGGACAGACAGACACTAGCTATAGTGAATGGCTAGATCCAACTCCCTCTCAGCCATCCCAGAGTCTTCACACAATTTTTGTATCTGGTTACCGTTTCTCTTATAAAGAGCATCAAAGCCCTGGCCCTAACACATGGAGGGGAGTGAACTTTGCCACTCAGACACGTTTCTTATGTGGTTCTCAAACAATGTGGGAAAGGAAAGCTGTAATTCTCTTTTCCCAAGTGTAAAACCCACCAACTCTACAAAGTGAGCCTGAGCTGAAAAACTACACTTGTCTTAATTTTCAGGGCAATGTAAAAAGAAATGAGAAACAGCTTTTTGACTGGGTTGTGGGTTTGGGTTTTTTTTAAGTGCTGCAATCTTTTTATTTTTTTCTGATCCATTATCTCGTCAGTAGCAACACTGTTTTCTGGCCCCTTTCCACAAGCTCTCTGGGTCAGATAGTGGTATTTGGTTTAATGTAACAGATATGGTTGTTAACCAAAAAGAGGCAGATGTTTATCCCAAGAACGTTCCCTACCCGATCCCAGCGCCCCTTTCACCAAGATTACTTCTGTCTGAATTAAGTGCATTTAAAAACCTGTCTGAAGTAACTACTCCAGAGACCAACAAATAATCGTTACTTAGTGGAGAATGATATCCTCCGGCCTTTGTTCCCTCTGGCCATGCCCCTCGCCATTTCCACCTCCCCAAAGTACTGCCAGATCAGAGGAGCACGGTTTCAGACTTGGTCTCCCTCTCTTATTGCCGGGTAAGGGGTCTTTCTACGCATCAGCACCCCTGAAGGCTTAATGTATGGAGTCCCAGTACACCCTTAGCCTTGACCCGGATGTAGTGGCTCTCCCAAAAAAGGAAAGGAAGAGCAGGAATCACCAGTCGGTTTTCACAGCCAACTAAATGAAGGCAGATGATCTGCCACTGCCCGAGACCAAGCTCACAGCCAGTTATTACAGAGCCACCAAGAAGCAGTAACTATTGCTCATCTGAGCCCCGAAAGCCCTGACACACCATCTGCTTTTGCTGACTCCGGTTTCATGCTCGCCAGGGAGCATCCTACAGCGCAGACGGCCAAGACGTTTCTGATCACTCTGTTGATACAAGATCCAGTTCAAGGGAGCAGCTCCTCATCTTGCCTAAACTGGCAATTCCTAAGGATCTGCTGGAAAGCTGGGCGCAAGATCAAAGCCGAGTGTAGATCTAACCCTGGCGAAGCAGAACAGACATTAACAGCAGCGACAAGGAGCTCCAAATTTCTGTTGGGACCTCAGCACCTACCTATCAACCTGACTGACTTGGCATGGCAGAGGTTAACTCAAAGGGCCACAAAAGGGGGGAAAAACTTTTTAAATTAGAGGCAGGAATATTTCTCAGCTAAAAGAAAAACTTCCCTCTCCATCGGGGTCACAGAAGACACAAATCAACCGAATCGCCCGGCCAGCCCCTCACCCCATATCCAGCCAGCGTGTGGAGCCGGTCCCCTTTGCTCTCTCCGGCGGGAATCTCTGCAGCTTTCCTTCTCTGAAGTTTGCTTACATTACTGGCTCCCTTTGCTGACATTGGCAGCTCGCTCAAGCCTTTGCAAAACTATTTTTTCTTGGATATACTTAATCTATCTTATTTTTATCCCATCTGTGAGAAAAAACCGGCCACAGTGCAAACCGACGTGCTTAAGCAACGTTGCCAGCTACGTGGATCCCATGACCCCCTCACGAGGTTGCGGCAATGTTTTCTGTTTATCTGGTGCTGCTCTTGGGCGCTCACCCATGTCCGAGCCCTAACGCAGCGTGCATTTGCAAGTTCTTTTAAAGGCCTCTTTCAAGGTGAATTAACTCAGTCTCATGCACACTATATTGTTGAGCGTTGGCTTCCAGACCTTTCTTTTTCCATATAAAGTTTTAAATAGGTTTAGACTGAAAAATCTTCCTGAGGCATCTCAGGAGTTCTTCATACTTGGGTCCTGTAAAGAGCTCGGATGGATGCACTCCCTGAGAGAATCACAGCTCACAGTGCCACAAGCAAGGATACATGGACCACTAGTGTCCCGCACGCTGCTTCAAAGGGATACAGGGCCAAGAAGGGAGACGGTAACGGCTGTACCCATGTCAGCGGCTGGCAGTGGTGGAATTGCCACTGCCAAGGATGGCACCACTTGAAAAACAAAGGTGGGACATCTGCTGTAATTGCCATGGGATTCAATTCAAGGAAAGTCTATGGCTGCCGTTACCCAGAAAAAGGGACTGAATGGTCTCACCAGCTTTTTCACCTTTTATTTAGGTACCTATCGATTCAGATGGGTTGCCCTACTTTGTGAGATGGTGGCCAGAAGAATGTGAGATGGTGGCCAGGAAAGTCTGCTCCACGCAGGGCCATGCTGGCTTGCCAAGGGCTGGAAAAGTCTCCGGGACGCAATGAAGGTGAGACCGTTTCTCTCCCTCTGCCAGCCCAGGTAGTGCTCCATTGGTATTAAGCCTATGGTTTGGTGACACGAACAACATGTCATTATCACAAGGAGACCTGCAAAGCCACTTCCAGCAACTTTTTGTAAATCCATGTGCCTTTTTAAGTCCAAACATTTGTAAATCCATTCCCACCAACTGGAAATACACAAGTCAGTGACTATGACAGGCATACAGCCAGTGTTTTTACAGGAAGGCAGAAAGACATCATCTTTTTTTAAATCAGTATTTTTAACCAAAATTTCCTGCAGTAAATCAGTAAAACAAAGACTTTTTTAAAAGTGCCTACTGAAGTACTTAACTCTCCCTTCCATTCTCCCCACTTCCGAATGAAGGAGCAGGACACAAAATGGTTCTTCTATCAGCAAGGACTGACAGGTCAAGCAATACTTCACCTACCACTTCACCTTCTTATAAAGAACAATCCATGGCCCAGCTAGCGCAACATTCGAAAATTATTTTCACTTATACATAATTTGAAAATTGGATAAACTTTGATTATTTAGCTCTTATTTTCATTTTCCCCGTTTTCTTTGCTGGCTCAGGCCAACATAGAAATGTACATGTGTTTGCAGACTGCCTCAGGCTTAGAGATGAAGGAGTGCTGCTCCAGACGATGCTGCTGGGGGGTGCCCTCCTTGGCATGTCAAGGAGGTGAGAGTCTTCTCAAGATACCACGGATCTTGTGCTTCCTCCACCTCTGGAGACACTATAACTCCACAGTGCGCCTACTCAGCCCTCTGCCAGTAGCACTGCACAGTCCTTAATGTTGAATTAATTCAAAAGAACCAGAGTACATGGAGTTCTTGGGGAGAGGGATATAATTACTGCATTTTAAGTTCTCCTGGAAAAATGTAAAAGCGGTATTTTTTTTTTTTTAGTTAATATCTTTTCCTGCTGCTCATTCTGGCTAGAGGCATCCTCCTGTCTTTCCTGATGAGCATTCATTTGTTCCTTTCTGAAATGCAGGAGATAAAGGAGATGTCTCCTGTGAGATTGGGTGGGGAATGAGTTGTGGTCCACAGGTAAGCAGGGAAACATGAAAGATCTGGAATGCTCATTTTCCTAAGGATTTCACTTAATCAAATTATCACCAAACTGCAAGCCATTTCTAACCACTAATCACCCACTGGCTGGAAACTATTTTGAACAAATGTAAATGTACAAAATCTGGTTGATGAAAGCCTTGAAATGTAGATCCTGGGAAGTTTGTGAACTCTAACTACTGTGGAGAAACAAAACCACAGTTTCTTTTTGTAACTTTGATCCTATTCTAGGGGCAATACACAGGCACATGTAACAGATCTTTCCTTCCTCTCTATATTCTTGCCAAAGACGCCATTCAAACTCTCTGGAAAGAGCACTGTAGCTACTCCATGCTATCCTCCAGAAAATATCAGATGTTATTTAAATAAATGCATGCTAGGCATTTTCTACAATGCCTCCTGGTAAACAGCAGCTGTGATGAGCCTCCGTTCAGACTGAAAGGGCCAAAAAAGCTGAAGTTGAACAGAACAATTTGGTATCATCCTGCAGTACCTCACTCTACATAGTGATATAACCAACTAAATACTTAGAAGAAGGAATGAGGGATTATAGATGTTCCCCTAAAAAAACTGCAGCCTGCCTTAGCCCTCTCTTTGTCCCTTGAACCTTGTAAGAAAGACTTGTCAATATATCTTGCACCACGTCAGTGCAACACTAAATCAACTACCCAGCCATTGACAAGGGGGAAACAACCCCACAGATACCCTCAAGCAGTCCATGTCTCCTTCTGAGGAGTTCTGAGCCAGTTTATTTCAGCCAAAATCACATCGTTCAATGGAATCAACAAGGTAGAACCAATTCCCTTAAAAGCCATAGGAATTTTATGCAATGTTTTCCTATAGTATGAGTTTTTAATCTGCAGGTCCTTATGGCCCAAAGTGATTTGGCAGATTGAAATATCAGGCTGTTTTCTGTAGATCAAAGTTCAAATCCTGATGGACATTCACATTTTCTCTGTTGTAATCTAGTCCCTACAGCCTCCGTCACAAAATTTCTGCTCAAAAGCAAGACCCCAAGCTCAGAAATTCAGTGAAAGAGAGGATGGAAGAGATGATGTGGCTCTTCAGCTGCCTACCTTGCAGCCAGCTCTTGAAACTATAGTTGCCCAGAAACAAAATGTATGCAAATTCAGAAGACAAACAGGACAAAAACCACGACACAGGCAAACTGCATCCATTCATCAATAAAGCAAGAGCAAATATTGATAAAATGGGAGATATTTTTTTTTTTCTGAGACATAGTTTGGAATCTGCTTTTTCTTCCAGAGTCAACAAAACATCCAGTTTCAACCTTTTGCATATATGCTTTGAGACTTTGCATGCTGTGAGGTCTCACCACAGATAGCATGTCTTTTCTCATGCAACTCGTACAACAGAAAGGCGTGGGGACTTCTTCCTCATTCACTTACCGGCATTCACTTAAAGCTTTTCATTTTTCCAGCATATTGCAAGCAAGAAGGAATAACACCTCTGCCAGGTGGCTTTGAGGAAGCGCTCCCATTTTGCAATTGGATAAGGTGACCTTCCTGCCATCGTGAATGGTGGACTGGTGGAGGACACAGGCTCCTTAGCTCCCCTAGCTGCGCTTAGTCTCCCCCTCAGGTCCATCGTGGTCCTGAGGGCTGCAGGGGCACATTAGGCCCCAAAGAGCCACTCCAATAGGGATATAATTTAGGGTGCCTGCTTCAAAATGCGCTGTTGTGAAATAACTCTAGGCTATCCAGGAGACATGGAAAGGCAAGTTGGAAGTTTTATGTCCACCTCTCGAGGCTGCTTCTCTCGAGCATGGGGGTTTTCTCCAACGAGGTTGGAGAATTCGATCTATNCTTTTATTTCCCAGAAAATACCTTCATTCCTTCCTCCCCAGTTCAGGTTGTCATTTGCTGTTTTCTGTATACTCCCACTTTATCTTTGAGCTGATTCAAATTACGTGGCCTCTGCCATGAGAGGAAAGAATCAAAGATCAACAAAGCTCTTACATTACTTCTAGAGTAGTGAATTAAACCATTCAGGATACAAGCATGGGCACTAGAACTTGACTGTCTATGCTATTACACGGCTATCTCACATGCTTTTAGTCCAAGCCAAGTGGAACCCTCCCAGATGATTCCCAGACAAGGCTCAGGAAGCAGCATGCACCAAATGCATGGGAAAGGTGAACCGCTGCAGCACTCGGTGCCCGCAGACACAGGTGCCTCATCATTCCCAAAATTCCCCTCCATCATCCATCGTGGCCGTCAGATACTGGCACTTCGTGCTAAGCATCTGTGTCAGGGGGATAGGTGACAACTCACAGCTCGGTATCCATCTCCCCACAAATGTTTGCAAAACATTCTCATTTCAGAGCAGGGAACCTATTTGATTCTGGAATCCACTTGTACTACTTTGCCTACACCATTTACATTTGCTTTAAGGATATATATATACTCAGGAGGGGGTAAAAGCAGCTTAGTGTAGGTGAGAACTGCTCGCACTGAACCTCCACCTCCCCTTTAACTGCTCTTACCACAAACAATAGGAACAGTAAAGCATCTCACAGCAGAAACCCTACCGGTTGAGGGCAAATGGGTGCAGAGTCTTTAACGTTATTCCAATGCCAGGGAAATGAACAAATTTGCCCCCTGGGTTGAAGCTAAAGGAATGAAATTCTTGAGCCCTGCCTAACATCACATGGGTCTGCTTGGCTCGTCTGATGTTGTTCCATGGTGATTCACAAGCACTTCTCTGCCTTGCTTTCTGCTCCGCTGTGCGATGCTTGGCAGCGAGCTGCACACTTAAAGCTGTGCAGAGAGCAAACTAGGGCCTCGCATGGATACTTTTTTTTCTTTTTTCTTTTTTCTTTTTTCTTTTTTTTTTGCAAGCAAGCTCCTGTCTCACAGAGGCAACTCTAGAAAATTACAGAAGAGGCAAGGTCTGGAGAGACTCAGAGACTAGCGTTGCTGGAAAACAAAGCCAGATTACATGGCGTGATAGCCACGTGATCCCCTTCCTAATGTGCATAATTTCTCTTAGTAGCAACAAGAGGCAGTGCCTTGCATACTGCTTTTGCAAATGCTGATGAAGGCCAACAATACTCCAGATTGTAGCATGTCCTCTGCACCTGCAAAAGGTGAGCTATGGAAAGTTGACTTCAGGCCACATTTAATAAAAGCCTTACCTTGGTGTCACAGTAACGAACCTGTGGCCATCCCGCCCAGCAGCGTGTCCCAGAGCACCTATCTTAAGTGTTCAGGTATCCAACACGGTCAAAACGAGAGCACCGAATTTCTGAGGAGTGACTCAGAACCTGTTAGCGTACATGTATGGTCCAAGGAGACAGAGTGTCTGTGTGGGGCAATTAGGTGTTCCCGTGTGCTGAGTGAGAAACTGCTGAGAGCCAGACAGCTGGAAACACCAAGCCTGGAGATACATCTGAATAGGCACCTACCTCCTGGCTTGGTCTTCTCAGAAGCTGGCTGACATGGCAGAGAGGTCTTTCCTAAATATCATCTGGAAGTTCTCACCAGAGGTGGACGAAATGTTCACCACCTGACACAGCATCCACTAGAAGGAGCGGTGGTGCAGGCTCCCACAGGAAGACACAAGCAGAAGGTGGAGGCTGACTTGGCTACTGTCACGGTGCCCATGGTGTACTCCTTCCTCTCTGGGGAGGGTTTGTGCTGCCACTGTTGCTGTCACTATGTGCCACCCCTGTTTTAAAGCAGTTGGTCAGGAAGAGTCAACATGCCTGGCAGGTTTGCCTAGCCAGGGCTTCTTCAAGTACGCAAACAAAAAGGAGGAAATTCCCAGTTTTCCATGTGTTTGCTTTTTAAACAGTAAGACTCAATACTGAAAGCTCTTTAGACTCTGGCTGACCAAATTTCCTACCCAGAGCTTCCACACAGGCCAACGGTTGCAGGTTTTGGCCAGAGAAGTAACAATCCTTGGGACAGAAAACTCAAGAAGAGATGGGAACCCTCCTTGCACGCTCGGTGCTGTTCAAGCCTCCTTCACTGGCTGAAGAGCATCCTTCTCACTTCTGAATTGCAGCAGAGAACAGAAAACACTTACTGACTTCTTCAAGAAAAGAAACAAGGAAGCAAGGAGGGTTGCTGCCAGCAGCTGATCACTCCCTGCTTCCAGTTCCTGCTTGTGGAAGACAGATAAGGGAGCTTTCCTGCACTTTGGGCAGATTTTTACCCCTTCTTTCCTGTGCACACCTGATACCTGGCACCAGACACCGCTGGGACATTCATGGTATCATTGCTCTCAGGAGAGCTTTTTGTACTTGCTCTGTAATCAGATCCAAATCCAAATATATTAATCTGATTCTAACCACTGTATCAAGTGGAGGAAAAGAAATAATAAATTTAAGTTTACAATCTGCCAATTATTCCAAAAAATAGAGCGATGCGGAGAGAGTAAATAGAGAGAAGCAACAAAACAGGAGTCAGAGGAATGTGTGTCTTTCACAGTCACTGATGTAGTAAATCAGCCCTGAAGTTTAACACAGCCAAATGTAGTATAAAGTAGTATGTCTGAGGGAAAGGACTGAACTTGAAAGCACGTATTTAAATGTGACATTCGTGCACTACACCAGCCAGGAAAAGGAGGCTGATTCCATTAAAGAAAAATAAACCTCTGAAGACTGTACAGTCCATGCATGCATTAATAAAGAAGGAGGGTGCAAAAAGGATCCAAGCATAATTTGCATAATTTTAGGCTATCTCAGAGGGGAATCAGAGTGACTAGTAAAATTACAGGAGCATAAAATGTGTATTATTAATCTACTGAAATTAAGTCCATCTGGGAAACTCCAGAAGAGTGTCTTACAGTGTGTCAGGTACCACTGAGGATGAAATAAGTGTTACACCTGCTGTTATCTCTGTCCTTAGCACAGTGACTGATGACCAAGAAGTAAATTCAGATTTAATTAGTGTATATTTAAGTTAAGGTAGCACCTGCATATTTAAATTATGGTAACTTCAGATGTTCTCAGCTTTTCACTGCACCGGCCCCTGCAGAAACAACCCCAACTTCAAAGTAAGATGGCCAAAGAGGAGACAGCAGGGAGTGGTGGTCTTTCTATTGCCAATGGTCAGTGGAAGAGAAGAACATTGAAATATTGTGGTTACAGGGGAAATCAGGGGGACGGATCCTTTTTTCTCATAACCATAGAAAGCCTCTGAGAACACTCTCCAAACTGCAGGTACAAATATGTGCTCGCTCCAGTGAAAACCAGCTGTTGCTGGTGTGGAAGGGGACAGGCTGTTCTGTGCTCCTCAGGGAAAGAACAAAGCCTGGCCAAGGACAATGGAGGACAACTCCTTGTTTTTAAGAAACACTGCTGTTCTGCAACACTGCAAATGGCCTGGGGTGCATTCAGAGAGACTCGCCCCCCAGTAAAAACTGCAGAGAACTTGCATCAGGAAGATGAGGTCCAGGATTCCCACCTCTGCAGAAATAACGTATCTCAGGGTGAACACCCCAACATTGACCTTCCTCACAGGCCAAGACTATTCGCAGTGGGGAAAGAAAACCTTTCCCAGTCACCAGATTAAGCTGATCAAGAACTAACAAGAACTGGAGAAGCAACAGGAGTGGCCTCCTCCACTCTTGCCTCAAGAGAAAAATCTGGCTTTTATTACAAAATTCCAGCCTCGAGCTTCCTCCCACAGGATAGACCAAGGAGGCCCAGACTTGTATGAATTAACCAAAAATAACACTTCCAGGGAGGGAGAGGATGACTGAGGGGATTGCTGATGGGATACAGAGGCCTCTCACCTCCTTCTCACCAGTTCAACTCCAGAAGAAGTCAGGACTTAGGAGGAAAAGCCTCTGGCTTCGAGCTGTTCAGCGCCGTTAAGCTGATTTACTGGGAAGCAAGCCACTCTGCCACAGCCACCATCACCTCAGGCAGCCCCAAGAGATGGACAGAAGAGCAAAAAACTGTCTTTCCAGCCCCAGAATTAATCAACATTTTAAACAGCTGTGAGTCGCGCAGTGGCGAGGCTCAGACTGATAGCGAGCTTCAGTCTCCAGAGGCAAACACATTTAAAAATAGCCAAAGCAAACAGGATACTGTTTGGAGAGGGAAAGAGGCATGCACCTTTTCGGCTGCAGCGGGGATATCGTCACGTCGATCCTGACCATCTCCGCTACACATCCTCATCACTATGGCAATGCCCCGTCAACAGAGCAGGGATCAACAGCTCCCTGGAGCGGGGAGGCAAGGACTGCCCTCAGGTAGGGGCGCTGCATTAGACGGAGGAAAACAACAGATTTGTGCAGGCGAGCTGAAGACTCACTAGAGCATGTAAATGTTACCTTAATTTGTGCATCAGCACTTAAATACCACAAGAACTGGAGCTGGAGCTACACAAGAGCAAAGCGGATGAACACAGTGCGGCTGATTCAGCCTGGGGAGGCAGCCAGGGCTGAGCTGGGAAGCACCCACAAGCGTTAGCGGGCCAAGGCTACCCCAAATTCTGCTGCTATTCTCCAGGTGAACTCCAGCAGAAACCGAAGCAGACGGCAGAGAATCCTTGGAGCAACCTCAGGCAGGGCTGGGAGCACCACATCAAGCTCAAACACTGCAGCAGGGAAAAGGAGCTTAGAGAAAAGGACCACCAGACCCATCGGAAGCCACCGGTGATGAGAGATCTCTCCTGGAGATCTCAGTGTCCACCACGGGCCTGCGGAGCAGCAAAGGGTTTGGCTGAGGAACTAGAAGTAACACAGATCTGCTGCTGCTGCAAAGCAAGGCTTGTTTGCCCGGCTCTTGTGCAAGACGGAGGCAGGGGGAAGGGAAGCACGTGCTCACTCCACCTTCTCGCAGAGAGTCCTCACAGCCCAAGGCCTCTTACAATACTGGTTCCCCCACTGCAGTGAAGTGGCCGCAAAGAGAAGCATTACTCAAGGTCGTACTTTGGTGAGGTAATTTAAGACAACAGGATTAAACTGAAACAGACAATTTATGTTGTGCAACAGGAAATATTTCTAGACGGTAAGGTCTGTTGGGCTCCAGAGTACTTTCCCAAGGTAAGCAGCAGAACTGGAATCTCCATCCCTTGACTCATCCATCAAGGGATGAAGAGTACACGAGCACTGAAAGTGTGGTGTGGAGAACACACTCACACAAGGAACGTGTTCGGGAACGGAACAGGGATGCTGGTTTTCAGCATTTGCTGTTACATAGAACAAGGTTTCATTAACAGAACAAAAAGCTGAGATTTGGGAAAAGCAAGAAAGCCAAAAAAGCCAGAAAGATCTTGGTGGTACTCGAGACCCTTCAGTTCTCATCATGATCTCACCCTGAGTGGGTTTCCCTTGTCTTGCTTTCTCCTTTGCAAGCCAGAGAAAAAAGGCAGGTATGAAGGGACTCTGCCCTCAACTGCTGTAAATCAGGAAGAACTTCGCTGAAATCAGTGGAGTGATGTCAGCTTAAAATGAAGCGGCTTCACTTTTAGATCCAAAATAATTAAGGGTGAAATTATGTTCATCTTCCACTATAGCACCCATTTGTAAAGTTTTAGGATAGTTTAGAATCAGACTGCATTTGAGACAGAGGCTCATCTCCCAACACCTGTATATAAGGATGGATTTCTGAAGGACTTTAGGTGCTATCCAACCTTCAAGCACCCAAAAGCAACACCTGAAGTGCAGTTAACCCTCTCCAGTCACCTTGCACAAGCAACAATTTTGTTGGACCCCTACAAAAATGTCAGTCTGTCATGCCATTTCCTTTCATATGAAGAAATGCAGAGCCCAGTTCCAGGTAAATACTGTTTCTTTAGCTCCTTAGAGGTGCTGGGAGTGACTCCTGCTACAGCTTCTCTCCTCCCTCTGTTACATGAGCTCATCAGCCTCTTGGCTACGTCTCTGCTAGTAAACTAAACCGTGCCAGAGCCCATTCTTAGCCCTGAAGCCAACTGGCACGGCCTGACACCTACTTATTATTAAACTCTCTTACACTCTGAAACAAGGTGGCCGCATACAAACTGCCTTTCTGGAGTGTCCTGGCCCATCCTGACTCCCAGCAACACCCAGAAGTTGTCTCAGACCAACCCACTGTGGTAGCACAGACCATCACGACCAGCTCACTAGTACAGGTATAAGCCAGCTGTGAGGGGCGGTGAAAGTGAAGAATACTTTTTGAAAAATCAGTAAGGGGTAGCACAGTACTCAGGAAGAGTCTGGGAGATGGGAAGACCGTAAAAAGTATTTCCTACTCAAGTACATTTTTTTCTTTCTTTTAAAAAGCAGCTTTTCATATAGGAACTGCGAAACAAACTTTGAGCTTTTACCTAGAAATTTACTCCAGGCAAAGCTGTCATCAACGTCTCCTGGGTCCCTCATTGCTCATGGCAGCAGGACGAGGGATGCCAAGGCTGGGCAGGGAGCGTGAACTTTCCCCGGCCATGGGAGGTGATGTGCCTTGGCCGGAGGCCGGGGTGAAAGACTGATGTGCTCAGGGCGTGTTCAAAGCCCCCATCCTACCTTCCCCGTCTTGTACCTTCTTCCACCGCATTCCCTACGGGAACGGGAGGCAGGGAGGACTCTACTGCAAAACTAACATAAAACAAGGGGGAGCAACATGAATCGAGCAACGACTTGGAGGTAAACACGCCATACACAAAGCCTTAAGATCATTTTTCCCAGGGCTAGCTCCAAGGCTTTCCCCACACACACACACTTATAATTAGCTGTACATATAATTGACCTTTCTAAACGCTGCTAAGTAGCTGGAGGTGTTGGGAGCTCATCCTGACTGTGAAGACCCTGGGGTTGTGCCGTGCTGACTCCATGTGCCGGCGTATAGTGCTCTGCAAGCGCTTTTTTTTCCCTCGCTTACTGACACGTTGAAATTTACTGCCCTGTGTCAGTGAGTTCAAGAAAGCCTTTTAACTCTGAAAGCCCCGGGAACCGGCTCCAGCAGTCGCTTCAGGATTTACCCGTCAGTTTGTTACGCCTTGTTTGTCCAAGTAACAGTCAAGACCGAACGAGTCAGGAATGACAGAAATAGTACGTGAAGTCACAGTCGCTCCGCTTTAAAGCACAAGCATTTGTGTCATTTTCCTACCAAATAAATAAATATATGTCCGTTTAGCGAGCAAATAAGGAAATGGCAGAGGAGCAGCATCACAGGCAGGATTTTACAGATGCCAGCTGATTTGTGCCCGCTCCTCCAAGCGAGTGTAATATAAATTCCCGCAACTATCAGTTCTTTCTGGTCAGAAAAGCCGGGACCGTGCACACCCACAGACCCTGCGAACGCTACAGCCGTCAGGTAAAAACCTGTAAACACTAGACTGAAGCTGAAAGACAAACACCTATGTAAAAAACGCGGAGCTTCCCCTCCTCTTTCCCTCAGCTCCTTCACTGCCTTCCCAGCTTCTGCACAGCTTCACGCTGGTTTCTCCCTCCCTTAAATAGTTCTTTTTTACCATCAGTCCTATCAAGCCATCAGCGGCTGCGAAACAGCATCAGTGCCAGCCTTGGCAGATGCTGACTTTCTCCTCTGGAGTGAGACGCAGGCAGGGCACCCGCAGGACCGGCATTTCCCTGTCCCCATCCCTCCCGCACGCCGCAGGACCTCGCCGCAGCCCCTCGCCCACCCGCCACCCAAACAGGCACCCCCAGCATCCCCACCACCTGCACGGACGGGACCACCGGTGGCCAAGTTTGCGAGAGAGAAGGACGTTTCTCGCTCTCCCCGCCTTCGGTTCGCAGCAGCCTGGGAAGTACCAGCTCGGGGAGAAGAAAGTTACTTTGCCGCCGGGTTCTTCGGCGTTGCCGGCCGTGGGGATGGCGAGAGCTGGAATGCGGCGTGACAGAGGAGCGCGTGCGGTGTGCTGTGAGTCTCTGCGTGTCCCTGCCCTCTCACGTCCTCCCCAAAAGGCGTCTGCGGGAGGAGAGGAGCGCGANAATTTTTTCCCCCTCATTAACCAGCCTAAAAATCTGCTGACTGGAAAAAAAAATACAGCACAGTGACAAGTTTTATTAAAGCGAGGAATGAATGGGAGGGGGGAAGGGGGGGGGGGGGGG